>OX183136.1:41238189-41728147 GCA_945261195.1 Cryptosula pallasiana
AAGCGTTAATGAACGCTATAAATGATTGTCACAAGAGGTTAGCGTAGGCAAGCAGTCACTATAGGAGCTGGTAGTACATGGTTACTTCTCTCTTTTTACAGAGAGCTCAAGATGTCAGGGTCACACACTGACAAGGATAGCTGTAGTTCTCCGACCTCAGCATGTGCTCAGGAGGGTGCCTCACCTACCCACCCGCTCATCAAGACTACACCAAGCAGCGCTGCCGATCTTTTGGACGTAAGTATAGAGTGCAGAAATATTCATTCTTTGGATCAAATGTTGAATATTCATAAGTTACACTCAATCATCTCGGATGTTTGTGTCTTACTTTACTGCCAGCGGTGGTATTCTCTCCACGAGGTTGCGTCTCCTGCACACATCGGCTATACAAGTCACCAGCTAGTAAATGTCTCTTATGACTCTCGGCATAGCCTCAGGTCAAGTGTGACTGTTGAATGTTTACCTCCCAGGCTATTACAAATAGTATACATCCCAGTATTATATATCCCAGTATTCACAAGTTTTATCTATGTTTCTGTGAATGTGTTGAAGTTGACAGCTGAGAGAAGTGTACAGATGTACAGTACGTACGGTATGTACAGTGTGTACAGTACGTACGGTATGTACCAAGGATTGCTTGTACAGATGGAAGAGCATTTTAGCATTGGTTTGGGTTGATAGGCAGCTAGCACACTGTAGTTCCATATTCAATTTATTTCACATTTTCATTTCATTTGAAGATTGAGACATTTAACAAAGGCCAAACTTGAGTGAATGCTTTAATAAAAAGACAATAAATGATTGAGTTGAAATAGCTTGTGTCATAGACAAAAAACCTGTGGGCTCTGTTTTGTACGTCATTTTTGTGGCCTGAATAAGTACAGCAGCGACAGGATCTCTTGGAATTGTTGGAAATATTCTGTTATTCAGTGGTGTTGGTCATTACTAGCAATTATTCTGAAAGAAGCAGTTTGACTAGTGGTGATAGCTTGGTACATTTGTTATATTTGGTTAGTTAGACAGCATTTCCTCCACCTCAGCCATTTCGCATCACAAATATCTTAGCTGTAGTCTGATGTTGGCCTAGTATTGCATCCATTTTCTTTGCTGATATGCTGGGCTCGAAATACTAGCCACACTTCACTGCCGCTGTCAACACTACTGTGGTCACCAGTGTTTAATAGTTAGTTAGTGAGTAGTTGGTAGTTAGTGACTAGTTAATAAGTAGTAAGTAGTTAGTTATCAAGTAGTTAGTTAGCAGTTAGTAGCTAGTTAGTTGGTTAGAAGCTAGCAAACAGTTTACTTCCTCCTATTTACTGTCTTACAACTAGTAGGCACTTGTCAGCCTGCCAAAAGTCTACTACACCGACTTGTGCAGTTTATCAAGATTAAATGCCTGAAATGATTTTGCATTTTGTCCGATGTGGTAAGTTATCCAAAAGATGGGAGCGAGAGTCGATATCTGAATTGGGTGAAACAATGAATTTAATTGTTTTTTTTCATAAAAAATGCAGTCATACTCTACACAGTGTACCATATGATGGTTCATAACGTTCGATGGTTTCGTTTTCAAAACGTATGAACGGATTTGAAATAGTCTAGACGATTTGCAAAGCATAATTTACATTGAAAATAATTGGTTAATTGTAGTAAAGTAGCCCAAGAAACTATGTTTAAAAACGGGCTTGTTGATTATAATACATAAATTGTCGGTCTTAGCAGTTGCGGAATTTGTGCAATAAAACTGTATTTCCTGTCTAACAATCGTAAATTTAGCAAAGCGTATACTTGTTTTGCAAATGATTCAGGCGGTTTAGAAATGGTTCAGATGATTTAAAAACTTGCAAACCGTATGAATGCTTTAGAAAGAGTATGAACTATTTTTTAAATAATCTGAACAGTTTTAAAATAATCTAAACTATTTTGAAATAGCTGCAAAGCACATGACTTTTGAACCAAAGCGATCGCCATCATTTTCTTTATAGCCTCTATGCAACTTTACCAACACAGACGTAGATCAACAGACATAGAGCTAATCAATCAGCTGTATAAAACTGTTGCTGAATATAATCTCTAAAATTATTTTTTTTTAAATTTTAATTTGGTTGTATATATTATTTAAAATATTATGAAACAAATAATGCCTAATAAATAAAAACAATTTTTTATTTATTCAAAGAAAATTCTACTGTTCGGTGTTTAGTAAAAACATTATCAATCTGAAATAGACTGGAGATTTATGATCAATAGAGTGAGCCAGCAAATCGGCTCGAAATTTTCAAAGCGTATGAACGATTTCACAAAGCGTTTAGAAGATTTGCGAAACTTCAGACTATTTCAAAAGCGTTGAAACGGTTTGGAAATCATTCAGGCGTTTTAAAATGCAAAGCACGAAAAGCTCTAAGCCACCATAGTACCAAATGGATAGAAAAGGTTGAACAACTCCTCAAGTTGTATATATAATATTAATAGACAATTCTCTCCAACTCCTCTCTCTTCCAACATACTATACCTTTAGTAGTGGTCACAGTTCAACATTTCTTTAGCAGATATTTGCAAACAATTTAGCATGTAGTCTTATTCCTATTCAAAACTGGTCACACGACTTTCTTAGGAGTTTTTAAATGCTATTATTAATTGAGAAGTTTTAGTCGCCTCTTTTCAGAGTCATGCTCTCTTGATACTTGAATCTAGCTATCAGGTGCAGTAACAAAGAGCTATTGCAATAATGCTCTTTGGGGTTTGAGATTTGAACATTTTGCCAGTTTCATTGAAAAATAACCTTGGCTACTTCATGAAATTTTTCGTCCTCAGATGTAGTTGCTCATATTTCAGCCATTTGTGATTTACAAAACGGTTGTCATTACAGCGCTTGGGCACTGTATCATGAACTGAGGCTCGGCGTCTAATATTTGAGTAAGTGGATTTTAATAAAAATCTATAGAATATTGTTACACATTTTCAGCTGCATTTTTATCATTTTCAAAATGGTTGATCCAAAATACGAATAAGGAATGAGTAAAAATCGATGAAGTTTTGCGTGGGAATCAATTAAAAATACACCATATGACTTTACAAACCCAACAAAAATGGCAGAATCATCTTCAGTTAATTATTTTCTTTGCAAACTTTTGTTGCTTAAAATTGATTTAGTTCTCACATCAACGCTTCATCTAAGTCACTTAGTTGTATCACCATTAGAAGGCTGTTTACTCAAACACAGCGCTGCGCTGCCGGGTTTTGACTGGTATAATATTATTTTTATCACGGCAGCAACATTCGTGATGATGTTTTATAGCTTATAGTCTTTATTCTTTCCTGCCCAGAGTGCTTTGTCAGCTTGTGCAATAAACAAGTGTACCCTCATACACTTTTCTTTGCTAACATAGATCGAGGTCCACTGTAGAGTGAGGTCCACTGTAGAGTGAGGTCTACTGTAGAGTGAGGTCTACTGTAGAGTGAGGTCTACTGTAGAGTGAGGTCTACTGTAGAGTGAGATCTACTGTAGAGTGAGGTCCACTATAGAGTGAGGTCTACTGTAGAGTGAGGTCTACTGTAGAGTGAGGTCTAGTGTAGAGTGAGGTCTACTGTAGAGTGAGATCTACTATAGAGTGAGGTCTACTATAGAGTGAGTTCTACTGTAGAGTGAGGTCTAGTGTAGAGTGAGGTCTACTGTAGAGTGAGATCTACTATAGAGTGAGGTCTACTATAGAGTGAGGTCCACTGTAGAGTGAGATCTAGTATAGAGTGAGGTCTACTGTAGAGTGAGGTCTACTGTAGAGTGAGATCTGTTATAGAGTGAGATCTACTGTAGAGTGAGGTCCACTGTAGAGTGAGGTTTACTGTAGAGTTATGTGCACAATTTTCGAAACATCGAACAATCATTTTGCTCACACCTTCTGGTTACCTACATGTACATACACAAGTGTTACTTACATGTGCATACGCATGTGTTACTTACGTGTATATACATACATATGTAGTAGCAGATGACACTGTAGCGTAAATTTTTGCATAACACTTTTGAAAAATCAACCAAATCTTTTTCAATATCATTTGAAAATGATTCTATCTATATATATTGACACTTCCACCGCGTTGATTCGGTGAAATTTCCAGGCATTCCATTAGAAACAAGCCATTCCACTCAAAAGTCTCATCTCTGTTGTCTTTCAAGGTATACAAGTAAATAACTTCTTGTGATAGTCCACAAGCTGCTGAAATTTATGGATATCAATAACTTTACTTGGGCACTACCCTTTGTTTAGATAGCTTACGGAGTTGTCTGCTCATGTGATAGTGTTGACTCGGCTAATAGGCTAGCTATGCCTACTTCTAGATATAATAATGAGGGTAATTCTTTTAGATGGATGCTGTGAAGGCAAGCAGGGAATACCGTTTGTGCACAGATGCAGAGGCTGACGATAACTTGCGCCTCTCCCCACACACTCCTGTTGCTGTAGAAGTCAATGCATCGTATCCTAATAGTGACAATGAAGAATGTGCTGCAACAGATCAGTGCAGTGAGGATGATTCATGTACCGACCATCCACCACAATGCAGTCCCCCACACAAGTCTACTTGCAATCAACCCTCACCAACATCTACGTCCAAGGAGAGGTCATTGATTGGCAGGATTGCAGGCGTCGTCAGGGTTCATTGGCCAGAGGCGCTGGTGGTGGCAGCGGCTGTAGGCGTTGGTGCTGTACTCATGTCCAAGAAAGTGGCCCAGTTTTAACTGAAGTAATAGTTATGTTTGTCGACAAGTCATTGATGTAACCTATGCCTCTCCCACAGGCCACCTTGCTGCAATGAAGAAAGAATCTCACTAGGAGACATCAATGTGAAATGTCAACCATATAATTACAGCAGCCTTCGATACTCATCTACTAGCTCTACTTGTCAATGTCTTTATCAATCCAAAGTACTGTCTTGGCAGCAACGCATTACACTACGGGGTCGTTTGAGAGGCTCCGGCAATGTTGGTTACCACACCAACCTGTGCCTGTTGGTTACCACACCAACCTGTGCCTGTTGGTTACCACACCAACCTGTGCCTTTTGGTTACCACACCAACCTGTGCCTGTTGGTTACCACACCAACCTGTGCCTGTTGGTTACCACACCAACCTGTGCCAATATGTCTACTTTGTGTCTATTATAGTTTTACTTGTTACTTTCGGGCTGCCTTCTGTCTGTGCTGAACCTGTGGGCGGCTGTTTTATGTTATTTAATGAAATGGAATTGATATTTTGGTGAAGGATACTTGACAATAAGAAACTGATGAAGTCTAAGCATTTGCACTTAGTATGCTTTGCATTCACACCCTGCAGACATAAACTGTCCAAGTAAATTACATATCAGCTATCTAAAAAAGTTGTTGGCAGCTATCTAGCTATAACTATCTCTTTACCCCTCCCAAGGGTGTTCACTTTGTTTTGAGTCTAACAAATAGTTTGCTGCAATAAGTTCCCTTTCGTTGAACACAAACACTTTTCATTAGAAGAGTCGAATAGCATAGTTACAAGAGTTGCTAAAATTTACTTTGCTACTAAAAGTTTATTCAGAAAGTGAAGAGTCGCTGTAAGGCTCGTGTAGTCAGACACTTGTCAATGAAGCAGTGATTGCTGTAAGTTTGTATCTCAATTAAACTCTCTCATTTGCATTTTTGTATAATGTTGCCAACATATTATTTGTACCATTTAATTTGTCATTGATCTTGTGGAGTGTTAATGAATATGTTTTTTTAGCTTGTGCTCCTAAATACCGTATGATTTTGCATGAAAATTTATGGAAACTCCGGTTTTGCTTAATCGCTATCAGTTACCAGTGGCTAGCTTGTGATAGGTATGACAACTCTTGCAGTTTTTTATCATGCTCTGATCTGATCTAAGTGGAGCTGGTTTTTTAGGACGAAAAGATGGACATCAAAAGTACTTTGTTTTTTCATTTCATGCAGTGTGCCTTTCAGCGCATTGAAAGCTTGCAGCCATGCATTATGCTTGTCGTCATACCCAGAATTCCACACAATTAATCAATGGGTCTCATCAGAGCCATTTACCTCTTCTAATGCACTTACCCTCATCGAGCTACAGACCTGCTGCAAGAATTCATGCAAACAACATTAATAAGTGGCTCATGTAGCGTATGTCACACGATGTGGCAAGTAATAGCAAGTGACAATCAGTGAATGGTGAGCTAATTAGCAGGTGCTCGCTAAGTATGGCTAAGTAGCAGTGACAGCCCATGTCTGCTAACGTTACTAGCCCGTAACCAACATCGCTAGTCACATGACATGACAATGTTCAACTCTAATAGCGAATGAAATTGTTTTTGTCTTTGAACAGGCAATCCATATCCTAGCGTATTATGTTGAGGCATTGAACTGAGAAGTGCTTTTTAGTGTTGCATAACAGAATATAGTTGTCACTTTGTTTATTGTGTCTGGTATGCTGTCACTGCACCAGGATCTCATCAGGTAAGTTATTGTCAGGAATATATATTGTTGCATTTATGCACTTGGGTTACATACCTACAGCAAATGCTCCCTGTCACCTGACCTCTCAATATCATAGCAGATAATTATAGTTTTGTTTTTACCGCTCGAGTATTTATTGTCAAATACAAGAAATAAAAGAAATAGCCTAGCAGTCAAGTTCTGTCCACTCGTATTTGTTAGCACTTCTCTTGGTTACAGCTGGTAACTGCACAACAGACTCTCTTGTCAGCGTGTGCTTCAGTGAAGTCTTTTGTTCTGCTGCTCAAGGTTTTAATAAAGTATCAAAACATCTGTTTTGTTTGAGTAATACAACAATCTCTTTTATATTTCTAAACTTTCTAGAAGTTTGTTATCTACAGTATAAGTTGATTTTCTTGTTTATATTTTTTGGTTCCCTTTGACACTTTGGCACTTTGTAACGCAGTAACCTACTCTACCGTCACAAACATGGCTACAAAAAGTGTCCCTGACACAAGTGGCTTATAAGAATACTAACAACTCAAAATTTCTCTCTGACCAGCTTTTTTATGAAGTGAAATCAATTTGTATCATAACATGATGAGCTCAAAAATAGTTCAGGGTGAAGAAACAACGAGAGTTTTTACACATGTAGACTAAAACGTAAGGCTTTTCACATGATACAGGGACACTTTACTTGCTCACTACCGAGCAATGGACTTATGCATCCTTATACAGGAGTACGTGATCACAAACAAGAAATAGTTGCTGGAATAAAGCTGGTATCCAGCAAGCTTTCTTTTTAATGAAATGCATCAGCCATAGAAACTGGCTAGTAAAATTGCTTTGCTATGAGTGATTTGGCAGTCGTCATTGGTATTTCAATTACAATATTCCAGTTTTACCCTTTCACACCAGCTGTAAGCAGTATTCATGCTACTCACATAAATACTCATGTCACATTTGTCAAATGTAAGTTTCTATGCAAAAATTTAGTACTTATTAAAAATTTGGACATTTGCCACTGACAACCCCCTCGAAAATATGCATAGCAGGCATTCCAAAGTATAAATATCTGAGCGTAGACATATTGGTGACTTCAACACACATAGCATTGACTAAAATCCCATTATGTAACTAAAATTCCCCAATGTTACTAACTTGGCTCTGTGTGATTAATATGCTTTAATGAAACTAACATGCCTCAATGTGACTAAAGTGCCACAACATGACTAACATGCCACAGTGTGATTAATTTGCCTCAATGTGGCTAAAATTCCACAGAGTGACTATCATGCCACAGTGTGACTATTATGCTACAGTGTGGCTAACATGCCAAAGTGTGTCTAACATGCCGCAATGTGATTAATGTGCCACTACATAACTAACATGCTACTGCGTATAGTTTTTCATGTCTCTCTCGCGCTGCATTCCACCCATGCACTACACCTCCTGGTGCTAAATTCCGTCAATAGGGTTCAAATATTGCTGGCTAAATGCCAGGTACCTGATAGCTACCGAGCCCCACATGTCATACAATCAGCTACTTATTTGTAACATATGACAGCGTGTGCAGGTGCTTCAAGTCAAAGCACACAATTGATGAGCTACAAACATGTGCGTAACACATATTGTACTCATCCTATTGATAATACGCTAAAGTGTATCTTATCTAGCATATACATGCATCACATAGATATACCTCACATGGATATACCTCACATAGATATACCTCACATAGATATACCTCACATAGATATATCTCACATAGATATACCTCACAAAGATATACCTCACATAGATATACCTCACATAGATGTACCTCACATAGATATACCTCACATAGATATACCTCACATAGATATGCCTCACATAGATATACCTCACGTAGATATACCTCACATAGATATACCTCACATAGATATGCCTCACATAGATATACCTCACATAGATATATCTCACATAGATATACCTCACATAGATATACCTCACATAGATATACCTCACATAGATATACCTCACATAGATATACCTCACGTAGATATACCTCACGTAGATATACCTCACATAGATATACCTCACATAGATGTACCTCACATATGTATACCTCACATAGATATACCTCACATAGATATACCTAACATAGATATACCTCACATAGATATACCTAACATAGATATACCTAACATAGATATACCTCACATAGATATACCTCACATAGATATACCTCACATAGATATACCTCACGTAGATATGCCTAACATAGATATACCTCACATAGATATACCTCACGTAGATATACCTAACATAGATATACCTAACATAGATATACCTAACATAGATATACCTAACATAGATATACCTCACATAGATATACCTCACATAGATATACCTCACATAGATATACCTCACATAGATATACCTCACGTAGATATACCTCACATAGATATACCTCACATAGATATACCTCACGTAGATATGCCTAACATAGATATACCTCACATAGATATACCTCACGTAGATATACCTAACATAGATATACCTAACATAGATATACCTCACATAGATATACCTAACATAGATATACCTCACATAGATATACCTCACATAGATATACCTAACATAGATATACCTCACATAGATATACCTCACGCAGATATACCTCACATAGATATACCTCACATAGATGTACCTCACATAGGTATACCTCACATAGATATACCTCACATAGATATACCTAACATAGATATACCTCACATAGATATACCTAACATAGATATACCTAACATAGATATACCTCACATAGATATACCTCACATAGATATACCTCACATAGATATACCTCACGTAGATATACCTAACATAGATATACCTAACATAGATATACCTAACATAGATATACCTCACATAGATATACCTCACATAGATATACCTCACATAGATATACCTAACATAGATATACCTCACATAGATATACCTCACATAGATATACCTCACATAGATATACCTCACATAGATATACCTCACATAGATATACCTCACATAGATATACCTCACATAGATATACCTCACATAGATATACCTAACATAGATATACCTCACATAGATATACCTCACATAGATATACCTCACGTAGATATACCTCACATAGATATACCTCACATAGATATACCTCACGTAGATATGCCTAACATAGATATACCTCACATAGATATACCTCACGTAGATATACCTAACATAGATATACCTAACATAGATATACCTCACATAGATATACCTAACATAGATATACCTCACATAGATATACCTCACATAGATATACCTAACATAGATATACCTCACATAGATATACCTCACGCAGATATACCTCACATAGATATACCTCACATAGATATACCTCACGTAGATATACCTAACATAGATATACCTAACATAGATATACCTAACATAGATATACCTCACATAGATATACCTCACATAGATATACCTCACATAGATATACCTAACATAGATATACCTCACATAGATATACCTCACATAGATATACCTCACATAGATATACCTCACATAGATATACCTCACATAGATATACCTCACATAGATATACCTCACATAGATATACCTCACATAGATATACCTAACATAGATATACCTCACATAGATATACCTCACATAGATATACCTCACATAGATATACCTCACATAGATATACCTCACATAGATATACCTCACATAGATATGCCTAACATAGATATACCTCACATAGATATACCTCACGTAGGTATACCTCACATAGGTATACCTCACATAGATATACCTCACATAGATATACCTCACATAGATATGCCTAACATAGATATACCTCACATAGATATACCTCACGTAGGTATACCTCACATAGGTATACCTCACATAGATATACCTCACATAGATATACCTCACATAGATATACCTCACATAGATATACCTCACATAGGTATACCTCACATAGATATACCTCACATAGATATACCTAACATAGATATACCTCACATAGATATACCTCACGTAGATATACCTCACGTAGATATACCTCACATAGATATACCTCACATAGATATACCTCACGTAGATATGCCTAACATAGATATACCTCACATAGATATACCTCACGTAGATATACCTAACATAGATATACCTAACATAGATATACCTCACATAGATATACCTAACATAGATATACCTCACATAGATATACCTCACATAGATATACCTAACATAGATATACCTAACATAGATATACCTAACGTAGATATACCTAACATAGATATACCTAACATAGATATACCTCACGTAGATATACCTAACATAGATATACCTCACATAGATATACATCGCATAGATATACCTAACATAAATAGAATTGACATACATATACCAATTGTATAACTGTCTAAATAAACGCTAAGTAAACATATGTAAGTAAAATATGAACTTAAGCTTTTTGTTTGCTAATTGTCAGTTGTGCTCCCCTGTCGCAATGCAACCTCGACACGACAAACCTAACCTATCATTGTTTGCTTTCACTAATCAAGTAGTGAAGATATGAGTCAGCTGGTCGAGAAAACAATTAAAATCTCAACATTAGCAGATTATCTCGCATCCTGTTTCGGCGGCCATTGTTGATTGCTCCAGCCATTTGTTGCACAGTTCTACTCTTGTAACTCTACTCAAAGGGTGGCATGGGTAGACGATAGCGAGATTTTGTAATTTTGCTTCTGCCAAAGGACTCAATAAAAGTGTTGTGAGTGGTCCATTACAATGAATGTTGACAAGAAAATATATTCAGACTTACAGAGAAGACAACTCACAAAACAAGTTTTGTTTTTATTTCTCATTTACTCTACTGCGAGATGCCAGCTACTTGATTAACAAATACTTGTAACTGTTGTTTGTATCGATAGTAATATATGTGTGCAGCTCTCCCTGATACAGCGCAATCTACTGACTCCGAGACAGAAGAGACTTTCTATTTACTCCGTGGATACTGCACCACCAGTTGGTAACTGGCTCATAGATAATCACACTATCTAGTTGTGTCTTTGCAGTAGTTATGGCTGAGAAAGAAAACCTCAATGGAACTGACGAGCTTTTGCTGAAAGTGAGAGCAAACAGTCAAGATGCTACAAAGTAGGTGAAACATTATGTTTGGAGTTGTCAGAACACTGAGCAGGCAACTTACAATTTGTAGCTTTCATTTATACATATATATATAATACTTTATTGGCATCAATATCATTTTATAAAAATGTTTTTCATAAAGTGCCATAGCTAAAAGAAAAACAAAAAATCAAAAATTAAACAGAAAATAAAATGAACACAGAAAAAAAGAAGTCTACTCAAACACAGTTTGTTTAAAATAATTCTCCATTGGTATTTAAAAGATATTTGAATAAATTTGATTTGAAAACAGACAGGGTTTGTGAGATTCTCAGAGAAGTAGGCAGTTGGTTGAATGTGGTAGATATATGTGTTTCTATTGCAGCTGGTGTGTTGGCATAAAGTTTCTTGCAGTTACGAAAATTAAAATTGCAGTTACGACTGGTGGTAAAATCAACAGAAATAAAGCTAGGAAAAATATTATTAAAAATTTTAAAACCAGTGATTGCCATAAAATATTGAGCCAATTTTGGTAATGGTAACAGTTGAATTGAAGTGGCGATGTCATTTGTTCTAATTAACGAAAGAGGAATGGTATGAACATTTGCTATCAATCGAAAAGCTCTTTTCTGTAATGAAAATAACGATTTTGACAGGTATTTAGGAGATAGATTGTGATAAATAATTATACCATAAACCAGGTGACAGAATATAAAGTGATAGTTTCATTTCACATTATTGTCAAGATATTTAGATTACATATCGATATAACAAACAAGTTTGTGAGCCATGTTCGCTCCTTTCTTGAGTGTTTTATACCTAATTACTGGCACCTATGAATATGTAAAATAACATAAAAATACAAATAACTAATAAACTATAAAAAGGGTAATAATAAAAGATGAAACACTAAATTTGATTATGTAAAAAATTTTCCCATTTTTATGTGTGACTTGCGAGAAAAGTCTAAATAGACACCTTGCTGTAATTTATTATTATTGGAAATACAAAGTATTATCTGCTTATAATGAATGGAAGAACTAAAATAATTAATGTAAGCGATATTGCGTAGCACTCGACTATTTTATCTTCTCTTGCTCACATTACACTGAGCCAAACGCCAGCCAGAAACCAGCTGCGTGAGTGCAGAGTTTGCACCCTACCACAGCTCTGGGCCTTGTTAGTCTAACTTGTATGAATTGCTTGATCTTTCAGCCATTCCTGGTCTATTTGTAATAGAGATACTTTCATTTGTGGCATGATTGTCATTTCACAGCCTTCTCTGAAGCACTGGTTGTCTGTTGGGTCAAGGTTCTAAAGCAGCTGTTGCTTGATAACTTTGCAAAATTTGTCAAAAAATTTTACTGACATATCATCTTATAACCTGTCGTGCTCCAACTCGCAGTGGTTCCAATATCAAATTTTTTATCTCCTCTCATGGTGTTTTATTTCAAACAAGGTTTGTGAAGTGTCTGCCAGTGCTATATCCAGAGTAACTCACTGAGAGAACAATACTACGCACTCAAGACAGGGTACAACAATTTTGTTTTCACAAATCCCAAAACGTTTATCTTACCATATTGTAACCATGACTGAAGATTAGGTCTCCATATCACTTCCTGTTACAGTGCTCTGCGTGTAGAAGACTCTGATTGTGTTGATACCAAAATATTGTCTAACTGTGTCACGCATCTTAAGTGGCTGACATGTTGCCAAACCGTACTTGATAGCAAAAAGAAAACTTAAAGTTGTCTCCCTCTAGTATACCTACTGACAGCTGCTGACAAGCCACAAGCAGTTACAGCTGCTTTGCTATGCTTACATCATTTCTTGTGTAATATTTAGATCAAAGAAATTTTTGTACTCATATTAGATGTGAACTTAGTCGAGCCTCTTGTATTATCCTCATTAGTTGAAAGGAACTCACTCTACGTATTATCTTGCATCGAATACGTTATTTAAGCCTGCAGCCTATGTCACAGCTATTGTCTGCATGAGTAATAACCTAAATGCTGACCTGTTGACCTGGTCACCTGCTGCCAACATACAGTTTAGGTCAGCCGAATTCTAGAAAGATTAACAATATAACTAATACATTTCATTCTAGTTTTTTTGTTGATAAAACATGACACAGTGTACTGCGCTGTCTATTGATCGAGCCTTACTTGTACTTGTGATGACATAACATGTAGTCACATGCTGTGACTTCACCATGTCTGCCCATCAAATAGGCAGAGCCTAATTTTTTAGCGTGTGAACCAAAGTATTGAACTCCAATGAAGTGGTAATGTAATAAAGTGCATTAGATTATGAGATTAAGGGGATACAGAAAGGTAAGACACAGAGCTAGATAATGCTTCCAATATACTAGTCAACATCCATGGGCAGCACTGCAGTTGTTTTACTCCAGCCCGGGTAGCCTTGTCAGCAACAAATGACGCTCTACAGTCTCAGAGCATTGCATCAATGGTGATTGTGACATTCTTTCTCAAAGGTTATTTGGAAACTCTAGCGACTCCGGGGCGTACATATCGTTTTCAGCGCAGACCTCATTGATAGGCTCTTTAGGCAAACCACAACTGATACAACTTGAAATGCTAGCCAAATTTCCATTATCCACAGTAAAGCCATTGGGGAGCAAGAGATTTAGCCTCACACGCTTGATGAGTCAATAACTTATGACTTTATGCACTGCTGCATTGCTTGGGACCAATGGGGACAGCTACCGTCTTTCTCAATTGGTTCAATTATCGAAAACAGTTTTTTGTAAGATTACTTATATATAAAGATACGTTGCAGATTCGCTAACTACTTTGTTCTTTTATTCTTGTTCATTTGTTTTAAATGAATTTAGAAGAAAGAAAACATCAATTTCACAGCTGAAATAAAAAAAACCCGCAAAAGTAATTAAAATAGCAATTTTGACCAATACAAAAATGGCAATAATTTTGGCATTTTTAAGAAACGGAAATACTCATTTTCCTAAATATCTTGACCATAGACCTATGAAACTATCTATAACTATATGGCTGTAGCATCAACGCCAAAGACAGTAGTTTATATAAACCACTCTGTTTGTTGTCTTAGAAATAAACGTCATCAATAGATTAGGAGATGATACCCCTTGCACTTATTTCGAAAGTTTTTGTTTGGGGCGTCCTAATTGAAAGCTGACAGAAGTTTTTAGCCTACCGATTTTTTTAGCGAACCCTCTGACTCCTGGCCCCCCTGGCGCATGAGCTTTTATTGGCACCATCCCCATTTGATCATAAGAGTTATGTCATCAGCTTTCAGTTTTGTCGTGTAACCAGATTTGTTTGACCTCTGCGTATTTCATCAATTACATTTATTGTAATTGATCTCCTAAATCAGCACATGCTGACATCAATGTTAGATGTATCGTGGTAAAATGTTCTCGTACTTCGTTTGCTTTACACACTCACCGCGTTATCATGCTGTCATAATTGCTCTACTGTTTTTGACATATTTATCTCTCACATTCATCTTGCACCAATGGTTTGCTGACTTATGCATTATTTCATACAACATCCTGCTGAGAAAAATGCCAAAGCTTTTTTTACAAACAGCTAACGAATCACTATGCCATGGTTTCACTGTCACATTTAAACAAGAAGCAAAGTGAAAACTTTTGAATTTATGTATTAAAAAACTCCAATTTGTTACAAGCTACCATGTCTGACTCACAACTGCTGCCTGTTATCTGTGTAATTTTGTATCATCTTTAAATCTGTTCAGATATGTAATTGTTGAGCCCTTCAACATGAAAAATATTTACAGGTTACTTGGCTTTATATATTAGTTTGTTTGGCTGGTGCTAGCTAGAAACATTGACATCTAAGTGAGTGTCATGATATTCAGTTCACATGTACAGGTAAAGAAAAACTCCACAGTATGTTTGAAAAGGTTGGCGGATTTGTCTACAGAAAATCATCAGTAAAAATCAAAGTTACAAAAGAAGGTTGTGCTGCTCAGAAGTATCTCTTACACTGCAAGCCTTGTATAAAACTCTTGAATGCCTACCACAACCGACATCACAATTTGAACAAACCGCCAGAATGCGTGGTTTTAACTCACTGATGTACGCTCTATGGCATGTGCACTGCCTGGCTATGGGATGTAGATTGAGCTCTCAAAAATTATTTTTTGTGTTCCGTATCCCTTTAAAGTTGGTTGGTAATATGATTATAGTCACTTACTGAAACAGAACTGAATCATATAAGAATTGTAGAGATACTATTGTATAATGGAGAAATTAGTATAAAGTCCAAATCATTAACTCTCACAGATGATACTTTGTCTGTATCTTTACATCACTGGATGGATTGGTAGATCAGCACATGTCAATCAATGCCAAGCAACACAAGGGGTGCAGACTAGGTATGAGTGTACAGACCAGGTATGGGTGTACAGATTAGGTATGGGTGTACAGACTAGGTATGGCTGTACAGACCAGGTATGGGTGTACAGACTAGGTATGGGTGTACAGACCAGGTATGGCTGTACAGACTAGGTATGGGTGTACAGGCCAGGTATGGGTGTACAGACCAGGTATGGGTGTACAGACTAGGTATGGGTGTACAGACCAGGTATGGATGTACAGACCAGGTATGGGTGTACAGACCAGGTATAGGTGTACAGACTAGGTATGGGTGTACAGACCAGGTATGGGTGTACAGACTAGGTATGGGTGTGCAGACTAGGTATGGGTGTACAGACCAGGTATGGGTGCACAGACCAGGTATGGGTGTACAGACTAGGTATGGGTGTACAGACCAGGTATGACTGTACAGACTAGGTATGGGTGTAGAGACCAGGTATGGGTGCACAGACCAGGTATGGGTGTACAGACTAGGTATGGGTGTACAGACCAGGTATGGGTGTACAGACTAGGTATGGGTGTACAGATTAGGTATGGGTGTACAGACTAGGTATGGGTGTACAGACCAGGTATGGGTGTACAGACTAGGTATGGGTGTACAGGCCAGGTATAGATGTACAGGCCAGGTATGGGTGTACAGACCAGGTATGGGTGTACAGACCAGGTATGGGTGTACAGACTAGGTATGGGTGTACAGATTAGGTATGGGTGTACAGACCAGGTATGGGTGTACAGACCAGGTATGGGTGTACAGACTAGGTATGGGTGTACAGACCAGGTATGGGTGTACAGATTAGGTATGGGTGTACAGACCAGGTATGGGTGTACAGACTAGGTATGGGTGTACAGACCAGTTATGAGTGTAGAGACCAGGTATGAGCGTGCTAAGATTATTGATAAACTAAAAAAGTATGACAAGGAATTGCCAGAGGCGATAGCTATTATGTAGAAAGTTATGTAGAAACAGATCCATAAAATATACTCAACAGGTATATAGCCTGTTAATGGATGGGAATTATTACTATTCCAATATTCCTTATTCCATTCTGTTGGCAACTACACACTTGAGCAAGATGTTTGCATTCGACTTCAAGCTGTCCCTGTACATTTATCACACAGCCAGTCTATCTTAGCTCGCAGTGACAAATTCTGACGCACTACATCAGAAGAATTAATCAAATTAGAAATCTTGCTAATTGCTTATTTTTAACTTTGTACAAGTACCGCTTTTCATTGAACTACAATTATTGAGCATGCATCGCTGTATCGTCAGGCACTCTCTAACGCAAGCGCGTATAAATAACATGATTTTAGATTCCTCAATGATTTGTCAGTGATTAAAAACATTGAACCAATCAGAAGCAAGCACTTCATGTACAGATTAGAGCTAGCTTTGTTGAAACACTAATATTTTGTCCGTGGCTGCTGCGTTGTGCTGTCTGTCAGCTAGTATGGATCAGACCTCAAAGTCCCAGTGAGTATACATTTGATCTATTGTACAACTTGTTCTATTCCATTAGTAACAGTAGGACAATCTGTATAAACACTTGCAGTAGCCAGGAATCTTCTAAATGGATAATAGATTAGATAATGCGGTCAAATGATGTATGAACATTTGTATATTGTGTCAAATAGATATCGAAGAATTGTATTTTTTGTTTATCTGAGAAATAACTAGTTTTCCCATGAATAATTCATAATGAATGGCTGAAATTTGCACTGGGAAGTAAGGCTACATTGGCACCAGCAGTCGTCTGTGTAGACTAAACTAGACAGATGCAAAGACTGTACTATGGTTGTACTGATATGGTATTGGGTATACGGGTATTGGGTATACGGGAATTGGGTATACGGGTATTGGGTATACGGGTATTGGGTATACGGGTATTGGGTATACGGGTATTGGGTATACGGGTATTGGGTATACGGGTATTGGGTATACGGGTATTGGGTATACGGGTATTGGGTATACGGGTATTGGGTATACGGGTATTGGGTATACGGGTATTGGGTATACGGGTATTGGGTATACGGGTATTGGGTATACGGGTATTGGGTATACGGGTATTGGGTATACAGGTATTGGGTATATGGGTATTGGGTATACGGGTATTGGGTATACGGGTATTGGGTATACGGGTATCGGGTATACGGGGATTGGGTATACGGGTATTGGGTATACGGGTATTGGGTATACGGGTATTGGGTATATGGGTATTGGGTGTACGGGTATTGGGTATACGGGTATTGGGTATACGGTATGGTACTGTTTATTGGGTACCTCAAACATTAAGTTATATTGCGGATCCACCATAATATTCAGCCATATCCTGTCCTCGCAGGATCGTGTAGATATAACAGAAGATGAAAGAGCTTGTGCATCAATGCACAACAGTTGTTGGCATACAGCTGGCTTCAATCAAAGTTATTCTCATTTGCTGAAACATCTAAAAAGAAATATGGTTAACATTAACAGAAATCTTCCGATGCGGCGGCCAACTACGGGTGGTCAAGTCATTAGCGAAAATACACGGCCAGCTTTCAAGATACCAATTATCTTTAAATTGAACATGGCCAGTCTTTCATTATATAGCTGTGATCTTACGCTTAGACAAGAAGCTGCTTGGAATTTCCATTCTATATTAAATAGTAAGAATACCTGTAGGTCAATAGAGATATATAAGTAGGTATTGTATATGAGAATATGACTAAAAAGAGTATGGAAAAGTATGTACGGATGCATAAAAAATGAAAACAATTCGATGAATAATTATTATTATTGGTACCCGAAGGATGGTAAAAGCAGTCAAAACTGAGGTGAGTAAAAGATTGCTCAACAAGAGAAAATTGAGCAGTTCCTGTTACCATCTTTTTCTACTATACTCTTTTATTAGTATAAGTAGGCATTGTTAGTAGATATCGCACATTTCTGGCAGCTAGTCAGCAGATTATTGTCTCTCAGCCAAATATAGTATTTCGATTCATTGACATTAGCTTACAATTGTCAACAAGCCTTGTTTATGGTGCCACATTTCTGCTATCTATTCATGATCTATCAAAGTAAGAACTTGTACTTTAAGCTAGAAAATAAAAAGTGGCAAATATTGATGGACATTAATATACCAATTTCTGTAATCAGAACAGCAACTGGCTGGTAGAGATGGTATTGTAGAGCCTAATTGTTGACCATAAAACTGCCCACCTAAAACCGTTTATTTCATATTAAACATACTGTTGTTAGCGTGGAGCCAGACCACAGATCTACCTGGTTCAGGCCATAGATCTACCTGGTGCAGGCCATAGATCTACCTGGTTCAGGCCATAGATCTACCTGGTGCAGGCCATAGATCTACCTGGTGCAGGCCATAGATCTATCCGATGCAGGCCATAGATCTATCTGATGCGGGCCATAATAGATCACAACGGGGATGAGATAGGGAGGGAAACGGATGGGAGGCAAAGACAGAGGGATAAACCCAGGGAAGAGGAGATGTAAGAAATGGGTGATAGAGGCAAAAGGAATTGTAGAAAAGGGGAGATGAAGAGAAAGGGAGACGGAGAGAATAGGGTGGAGAATGGATGGACATATACATGTAGCTACAATGAACACATTTTCTTTTGCAGACTGAATATTGAAGAGCCGGTGAACTCTAAGAAACCCTCAAAGCTGCCGATCCTTGTAGCAGTAGTGTGTGTGATTATAGCTATCAGCCTAGCTATTGCATTGGCTGTCGTAGTAACCAATCAGAAGAAGGCAGCAGTGAGTGCAGAATCAGCAGGCTCAAATGATGATGCTACAACAGGTACTATGTCTATGGGCATCAGGCTTCGTATTTATGTCTATGGTAGTGAGCATTAAAAGAGAGATGTTTGTGTCCATGGCTGGTTGCCAGCTTTATATGATAAATATGTATCGTATTTATAGCCGTTAGCTGCTAGTGTATTGTTGTCATGTTGTAATCTATACAACTTGTGTTCTGTCTCATTGTCTATGGTGTCTGTGGTGTCTGTGATATCTATTGTATCTATGGTGTCTATGGTGTCTATGCTGTCTATGCTGTCTATGGTGTCTACTGTGTATACAATGTCTATGGTATACAGTTGACATAGTGATTATTGTTGCCGACAAAGTGCGTAAGTGCCGACATACTTTGATCAATATTAGTGTGAGCTCAGCCTGTGACCAGCACTCATTCCCGTCATCTGATAGAATGTAGTTTTTAAAGCTCTCATATCTTGTAGTACTAGTTTATATTTGTTGTAAAACTTTTGTCAAGTGAAAACTGTTGAGAAGAAAGTTGACTGACTAATAAAGCAACAAAATAGCCTGTGAAGTATAGCCTGTGAAGCATAGCCTGTGAAGCATAGCCTGTGAAGCATGGTCTGTGAAGCATAGCCTGTGAAGCATAGCCTGTGAAGCATAGCCTGTTTGCACACTTCAACGAAACCTAGGCATGTGTAGCCAATGTTTATTCATAAGATATAGGAGCAGGTATATCCTATTGCAGTCAGACAATGGCTACTTCAGCTTTTATTTCGTCTCTCATCATATTACACTTTCAGTTTGACTTTGTACACTCAGCTCGGGTACAAGGTTGATGCAAATGGAACAACACAAAACAATTTAAGATAAATGAAGAAGTTACAACTGACAGCTGGCAGTGGAATCTCACCTGCCCTTTAATGGTCTGTCTGTGTTTTGTAGAGGAGACAACTGCTGAGATGTGTACTAGCTCAGGATGTGTGACTGCAGGTAAAATTATATTTAGTATACGCACCCGCAAAAATATATGTTTTGCTCCACATGGACATTCTATTTTTAGAGTTTACACAGGAAGCAGCAGCCAACAGTGCTCCTTAGTTAGTTGTTATCCACAATGTACATAATTGTAATTAATTCACAAACATCGTAACATTTGTTTATTTCCTCAACAGAATAATTCATAGCCTGCTGGACCCAAAGCTTTATAGAATATGGCAGATTATAATATTTTACCATAAAATAAGAATACACTAACATACCTTTGCATCAGCTAAGGCTTGAACACAACAAGGTCTAATGTATCAGTCGATTGCATATATGACAAGGTCTAATGTATCAGTCTATTTCATCTATGATAAGGTCTAATGTATCAGTCTATTGCGTCAATGACAAAGTCTAATGTATCAGTCTATTGCATATATGACAAGGTCTAATGTACCAGTCTATTGCATATATGACAAGGTCTAATGTATCAGTCTATTGCATATATGACAAGACCTAATGTATCAGTCTATTGCATCTATGATAAGGTCTAATGTATCAGTCTATTGCATCTATGATAAGGTCTAATGTATCAGTCTATTGTATCTATGATAAGGTCTAATGTATCAGTCTATTGCATCTATGACAAGGTCTAATGTATCAGTCTATTGCATCTATGATAAGGTCTAATGTATCAGTCTATTGCATATATGATGAGGTCTAATGTATCAGTCTATTGCATATATGATGAGGTCTAATGTATCAGTCTATTGCATCTATGACAAGTTCTAATGTTTCAATCCATCAATCCATCAATCCACCAATCCACCAATCCACCAATCCACCAATCCATCAATCCATCAATCCATCAATCCACCAATCCACCAATCCATCAATCCATCCATCTATCTAGCACATATGATGTTTATCGTGTGCACTGGTCATCCAACTCATTGCTTTTTTAAAAAAATGAGTTAAACAGCTGAAGCTCTCTGTTGGTGCTAACCAAACATGCACTAGCGCAACTAGCTATCAGTTCCATGTAGTTACTATTGCTTGTAGCTGGCAGAATTCTGGAGTCGTTGGACCAAACTGTTGATCCCTGTGATGACTTCTTCCAGTTTGCCTGCGGTGGGTGGCTGAAGACTAACGTCATCCCTGAAGACAAGTCAAGTTATACCACATTCACTAAGTTAAGGGATCAGGTGGCAGCACAGCTAAAAGGTAGCGTAGTATGTGGGTCTATGTGGTACACAGTCTATGTAGTATACATGTCTATGTAGTACACATGTCTATGTAATACACATGTCTATGTGTAGTATACATGTCTTTGTAATACACATGTCTATGTAGTACACATGTCTATGTAATACACATGTCTATGTAGTACACATGTCTATGTAGTACACATGTCTATGTAATACACATGTCTATGTAGTATATGTGTCTATGTAGTACATGTGTCTATGTAATACACATGTCTATGTAATACACATGTCTATGTAGTATATGTGTCTATGCAGTACATGTGTCTATGTAGTACACATGTCTATGTAATACACATGTCTATGTAATACACATGTCTATGTAGTACACATGTCTATGTAGTACACATGTCTATGTAGTACACATGTCTATGTAGTACACATGTCTATGTAGTACACATGTCTATGTAGCACACATGTCTATGTAGTACACATGTCTATGTAGTATACGCCGCCTACATATCCAGCCAAGCACGCAAATGGGTCTACAATTTAGCAATAATTCCCTGACACATTGTTTAGGCAATAATAATTTTATAAAAATGACATGTTTACAAAAATAGATAGCATTGCATTAAGTGCAGAGAATATCATATAGTTGAAGTAGAGCAAGAATTTAAACATTATGGCCAGAGAATTCCAAAAAGTTATTGAATTACCTCTGCTGTCAATGATGTTTATTATATGGTTGTAAGTAAGAGAAAGTTTTGCTTGGAATATCGGTTTGTGACATATTTGCTGACTCATATTCGCTGACTGTATTAAAGAATTCCTAGCTGCTAGTAGTAAAAGCACGGTCACTTGATGCTACTAAACAGAACGCTAGTGATTCACCTTTAACTGAACTCGACTATTTGTAGTGCTGTTTGAGGAGCCAGCTCTGCCAGGAGACCCGACAGCGCTGAAGGAAATAAAAGACATGTACCAAGCGTGCATTGATGAAGGTGTGTGGCTGGTTGATCCAGACAGTTTTTTGTGTTTGATAATTGTTGGTAAAGAATGGACAAACTTTCTTCTCTCAACTAAAGTTGACTAACATGCCAAATGATTTGTTTTATGATAAAAACCAGTTAGCCAGTGTCATTGTCTCTCGATAGTTGATAGTTATTTATTATCATTTATATGGATTATCAAATATGCTACTTTTAAGCTCCAATAAAACGTACGGATCATATCAGGAGTGCTATATGAGAACTTAATCTACACAAACTTGTTCTTGACCTTGACCTTGATAAGAACACTTGAAGCAAATTCTGCCAGGTTTATCATCAACTTGTGATATCCAGAGTGTGGACGAGATTTTTCACTCCCTCAGTCCAAGTATCCTTATCTGCCTAAAACTGTTGTACTGCTCATATGCTCCAGGGCTATATTGTTATAGCCTTTACAACTTGGGTTACGTCTCATCAGGTACCGCTACCATCTAGGTAAACAGTAATCCACTTAAAACTCAGGATTACTCAGTGCAGACCTTTCACCTAGTTTACACAATGTTCACTTGATGGTGACTTTAGAATCTGTAATGCTTGACTTTGGCCTTCAAAGTCTATCAATTCATGAGTAAATATCTTGCCTGATAAACAATCTATGTGTAGATATAGCTTTAAAACTTGCTGCATCCATGACTTAGCTTGAGGTACATATACGGTTAACCTTGATCAGACTTTCTGAAACAAACATTCATACCATCTAGGTAACATTTGAGCTATCCAGGTAATACACTGCAAGTCTATCTACATTTAGTGTTACCCTAAATAATTCACACTTTGCTCAATTCTGTGGTGATTAAGTTTTAACCGGTGTTGTCTTCTCTTTCACAGTAAAAATAGAAACACTTGGATATCAGCCTCTGTATGACCTGCTGAACAGACTTGGAGACTGGCCTATCATTACACCAGCATGGAACGACAGCAGCTTTAACCTGATGGATACATTAGGAGAACTAAGGCTAATAAACAATCGATATTTGATCAATGGCTATGTTACGGTCGATTACAAAAATAGCACTAACCATATCCTTAAGGTAATAAAACTAAAAACAAAAGTTGAATCACATTTAAAAGAATTCCATCTTTTTCACAAAGCTCAGCATGGAATCTTCAAGCACCTCTAGAATTATGTACATAAATCTCTCTGCGACTGCGTGAAGAGTTGTCTACCACTATTTCAAAGGTAGTCTCACAAAACTTCAAACTTGGAAATCGTGATAAACTTAATGATAATATTAGAGTCAAATGAGTCAAGCTTTACTGGAACTCTTGCCATAAAAACTTTTATATAAATAATATTGCACATGATGCGTGTGTATGACAAATTTCTATTCGAAGTTGCCTACTCATTAACAAGACAACTCCCACATGAGGCAAAAATGCAGGCTTTAATGCAATTATAATATCAGTGTGTCTTAGTTTGCAGAGTTCAGCTTTGGCCTGCCGAGCAGAGAGTACTACCTGGATTCACGCTATTCAAGCATTGTCGATGCTTACAAGACTTACATACAAGATGTAGCTACTTTCTTTAATGGCACATCCATCGAACAGGACGTGGAAGACATCTTAGAATTTGAAACTTTCTTTGCAAATGTAAGTGGTTACTTTAAATGTCATGCCTGGATACTGCGCCTTCTAATCCTCAGTAAGCTTGTATAGTTTGTGTTCAATATATGCAGTGAAGTTGTCTACTCCGTAGATCACCATGACTAAGGCTGAGAGGAGAGACCCTGAGGCTACATATCACAAAATGACAGTCGCAGATTTGTACACCAACATTAGTGATAAGGTAGCTATTAATAAACAGTATCACTGCGCTGTACCCATGCATAGTACTGCCACATAGTAGTTAGCTATACAGTACTGTTAAATAGTATCTATGCAGTACTGCCACATGGTACTGATGTAGTACTGCCACATAATACCTACACAGTACTGCCACATAGTACCTACACAGTACTGCCGCATAGTACTTACACAGCACTGCTCCGTAGTATCTACACAGTAATGTCATTCCATCCTCACTGTAACCCTATCAAACAATGTGATGTGTTGCAGTTTGATTGGCTGACGTACATCAACTCAATGTTCAATCAAGTAAACGTCACATTTGACTCCTCATCTGAGCTGGTTATTACCTCCCCTGAGTACTATAGGAAGGTCATAAACAAACTAGAGCAGACACCAAACAAGACTATAGCCAACTACTTACTGTGGAGGCTCACCTCCAACCGAATACGTAACCTTCCAAAGGAAGTTCAAAACATCCAACAAAAGTTTAATCAGGTGAGCCAAAACTCTGTTATATCAAGTGTAATAGATTAACGTACGAGATAGCCAACATATTGTTGTACTACTGTATCCACTCCTATCTAGCTAACATATTGTTGTACTACTGTATCCACTTCTATCTAGCTAACCTATTGTTGTACTACTGTATCCACCCCTACCTAGCTAACCTATTGTTGTACTACTGTATCCACCCCTACCTAGCTAACCTATTGTTGTATTACTGTATCCACCCCTACCTAGCTAACCTATTGTTGTACTACTGTATCCACCCCTACCTAGCTAACCTATTGTTGTACTACTGTGTCCACCCCTACCTAGCTAACCTATTGTTGTACTACTGTATCCACCCCTACCTAGCTAACCTATTGTTGTACTACTGTCTCCACTTCTATCTAGCTAACATATTGTTGTACTACTGTATCCACCCCTACCTAGCTAACCTATTGTTGTACTACTGTATCCACTTCTATCTAGCTAACATATTGTTGTACTACTGTATCCACCCCTACCTAGCTAACCTATTGTTGTACTACTGTATCCACCCCGACCTAGCTAACCTATTGTTGTACTACTGTATCCACTTCTATCTAGCTAACATAATGTTGTACTACTGTATCCACTTCTATCTAGCTAACCTATTGTTGTACTACTGTATCCACTTCTATCTAGCTAACATATTGTTGTACTACTGTATCCACTTCTATCTAGCTAACCTATTGTTGTACTATTGTATCCACTCCTATCTAGCTAACATAATGTTGTACTACTGTATCCACTTCTATCTAGCTAACCTATTGTTGTACTACTGTATCCACTTCTATCTAGCTAACATATTGTTGTACTATTGTATCCACTCCTATCTAGCTAACATAATGTTGTACTACTGTATCCACTTCTATCTAGCTAACATATTGTTGTACTACTGTATACACTTCTGTACAATTGACCAGATGTTCGATCTACCGTCAGGTATTATACGGAGTGAACGCTGAACCACCAAGATGGAAGACCTGTGTCGATTACACAAACGGATTTATGGGAATGGCCGCCGGTCGCCTCTTTGTAAAACGCCATTTCAATGAGGAAGCTAAGGCTGACGTGAGTATATAACTCTATGTACTTATGCCACTACCATAGATAACTAACTCTATATGCTTATGCCACCCTAACATATATAGTTCTATGTGATTATGACACTCTAACATATATAACTCTATGTACTTATGTCTCTCTAGCTAACATACGTAACTCTATCTAGTTTTAAGCAGTTTCCACCGTCTATTGCTTTTATCGCACACCAATGCAGAATGGAGTAGATAGGCTTTTATCGCACACCAATGCAGAATGGAGTAGATAGTGGTTCGGGAAAATAGAGCCTGTAAACGGCTGAATTATAAAATGGCTGAGGAGCTTAGAACGAAATTGAATTATCAAATAGTAAATATACAATAATCTTTTATCGTTTGTTGGAATGCGCTGAACATATAGTTTGTTGCTGAAGTTCTGGACTTTATGAGAACTGGAGATTACCTTTGATGTTAGTATCAGTGTTTCTAATGACATTAATAAATGAAAAAGCCTCTTTTGCGAAATTTTCTTTTAGTCAATCAGTGTTTGCTTATAACTTTAGTGAACACTCTTAACAAAAATCTACCAGATGTTTCTATGGTAAACAGGCAACAATCGGGGGTATATAAATCTATTGTTTCAGGTGTATCTATTGTATACATTACAAGTGTATTTATATAAACTCTGTTGTTTCAAATGCGTATAACTCTGAATCTACATGTGAAAATAACTCTATGATTGCGATTGTGTATAACTCTATCATTTCAGGCGCTAGAAATGATATCAGGAGTGAGAGAAGCATTTGATGAGCTACTAGAGAATGTAGAATGGATGAATGACCCAACCAGAGAGGTGGCTAAGGAGAAGGTAAGTGTAGTAGATGTACTTACTAGAGAGGTAGCTAAAGGGAAGGTTAGTGTAGTAGATGTACCTACTAGAGAGGTAGCTAAAGAGAAAGTCAGTGTAGTAGATGTACTTACTAGAGAGGTAGCTAAAGAGAAAGTAAGTGTAGTAGATGTACTTACTAGAGAGGTAGCTAAAGAGAAGGTAAGTGTAGTAGATGTACGTATAACTACCACTAGCCGCTGGGTGATGCAATGCAACTAAACAATATGACTCAGCTTTTTAGAATAAATACCAAGTCTGTGTATGTAATGTATAGCATACCATATCAACATGCAGGCTTGTGGGCCCATTCGGGTCGTAGCGAGCTTCAGGTTAGTATGTTGTGTTTTAGTCTGCAGCTATCCATGAGAACATAGGCTATCCAGACTGGATAAACAATGACACAAGGTTGAATGCCGAGTATGAAGGGGTGAGTAGGAATCAGACAATATTCTAGCCTTCAGCTTAAGAGAAAGCTTGCTGCCATAGTTTTTCATTTACATGCTTAAAACTTTATTTAACTTGCATTATATTTTTAGTCTGGATGATATTTGTGGTTTTCTTAATGTTACCATTGAAACTGGATTCATCTCTTGTGAACCAGTAAAAAAACAGACAATAAATTACTTTAAGTTACCTGTCTCTCAAGTTGCCAGTTTCGACCAGAGTCATTTTC
Organism: Cryptosula pallasiana; assembly: GCA_945261195.1. NCBI lineage: Eukaryota > Metazoa > Bryozoa > Gymnolaemata > Cheilostomatida > Cryptosulidae > Cryptosula > Cryptosula pallasiana. The sequence continues at coordinate 41,266,103 of OX183136.1, forward strand.
CTGGTTGCCTGTTGCAGCTGTCGCTCAACCATAACACATATTTTGACAATCACATCACCACCCTGAGGTGGTTGGTGAAAGCCACTCTAAACAAGATCAAGTGGAATGTGACCAGAAATCGGTTTGTTGTTTCAAAAGCCCAATAGACCCAGAGTGCAGCATGCTTCCTTTCTTGTCTTGTCCCACACCAACAATTTTTGCTATATAAACTTGTCTACTTTTTAGGAGGTTGAACAACTCCCAAAACCTGCATGCATCCTGCTTTTACCTATAAAGTTTAACAATCTCAACAACCAACTTTGACTCACTGAAAGAGGTTTACAAGCACAACTACTAGTTCTTAGTCCCGAGCAACCATTGCCTTTTGGGTATTTTTCATTGGAACCCTCCTGAAGAATTATTTGTTTACTAACTTGGGAAGTGGTTTTAAAACCTAATGGAGAACCAGACCATAATAAACCTAAAATTTATTTCTTACTGCAAAGTGACATTTCAAAGAATTTGGTTTCAAGTTGACTTAAAGCATCACAAACCTATTTCTTTCTGCAGTTGCTTGGCTACATTGACCCTTCCAAGTATTTTGAGAACCATTTGAATACTCTTCGATATTCCGTTTACTCGGGATTGAAAGACTTTCCTAAACCTGTAAAGAAGAATCAGTAAGTTGGATAGCATTCCATTGGTTCCCAGTCTAGGTTTGTAGAGCAAGTAACAGAAATAGCTGATATTAGGCTTGCATGATCTTATTCACACCATTGAATGGCTTTATTCCAACCTATAGTACATATAACAGCATATGTCTGCCACCTACATAGATGTCTCTGAGTTCTTGAGACACTGATAGTATTTTGTCTGCAAAATCTAAAAAATTCTTTTCACATTTGATTAAGTGACATTTTATACTTGGTGCTCAAAGGATTATCTTTATCCATTCAGTTACTAACTCTGCTGCGGAGTTGTCTCATCACTTGTACTGATATCAACCGGTACACCAGAAATTTTTTTATATCAATGTCATGTTTGACAATAGATTTATAAACAAACACAAAAGTTTGCTGATATGAAACACAAACTGCATATCCACAAAAGTCAAAAACCATTGTTCCTAGCTTTCAAAAAACTTTTCTCTCCTTAACACCGACACAACGTATTAGCAAATACACATACTGAACTACTACACTACTGTACTACTACACTACTACACTACTGTACTACTACACTACTGTACTACTACACTACTGTACTACTACACTACTGTACTACTGTACTACTACACTACTGTACTACTGTACTACTGTACTACTGTACTACTACACTACTGTACTACTGTACTACTGTACTACTACACTACTGTACTACTGTACTACTACACTACTGTACTACTACACTACTGTACTACTGTACTACTGTACTACTACACTACTGTACTACTACACTACTGTACTACTACACTACTGTACTACTACACTACTACACTACTGTACTACTACACTACTGTACTACTACACTACTGTACTACTACACTACTGTACTACTGTACTACTGTACTACTACACTACTGTACTACTGTACTACTGTACTACTGTACTACTACACTACTGTACTACTGTACTACTGTACTACTACACTACTGTACTACTGTACTACTACACTACTGCACTACTACACTACTGTACTACTGTACTACTGTACTACTGTACTACTGTACTACTGTACTACTACACTACTGTACTACTGTACTACTGTACTACTGTACTACTACACTACTGTACTACTGTACTACTGTACTACTGTACTACTACACTACTGTACTACTGTACTACTGTACTACTACACTACTGTACTACTGTACTACTGTACTACAGTACTACTACACTAATGTACTACTACACTACTGTACTACTGTACTACTACACTACTGTATTACTGTACTACTACACTACTGTACTACTACACTACTGTACTACTGTACTACTACACTACTGTACTACTGTACTACTACACTACTGTGCTACTACACTACTGCACTACTGTACTACTGTACTACTGTACTACTACACTACTGTACTACTACACTACTGTACTACTACACTACTGTACTACTGTACTACTACACTACTGTACTACTGTACTACTACACTACTACACTACTGTACTACTACACTACTGTACTACTACACCACTGTACTACTGTACTACTACACTACTGTACTACTACACTACTGTACTACTACACTACTGTACTACTACACTATTGTACTACTACACTACTGTACTACTACACTACTGTACTACTACACTACTGCACTACTGTACTACTGTACTACTACACTACTGTACTACTACACTACTGCACTACTGTACTACTGTACTACTGTACTACTACACTACTGTACTACTACACTACTGTACTACTGCACTACCGTACTACTACACTACTGTACTACTACACTACTACACTACTGTACTACTGTACTACTACACTACTGTACTACTACACTACTGTACTACTGTGCTGCTACACTACTACACTACTGTACTACTACACTACTGCACTACTACACTACTGCACTACTGTACTACTACACTACTACACTACTGCACTACTGTACTACTACACTACTGTACTACTACACTACTGTACTACTGTACTACTGTACTACTGTACTACTACACTACTGTACTACTACACTACTGTACTACTGCACTACTGTACTACTGTACTACTGTACTACTGCACTACTGCACTACTGTACTACTGTACTACTGTACTACTGTACTACTACACTACTGTACTACTACACTACTGTACTACTACACTACTGTACTACTACACTACTGTACTACTGCACTACTGTACCACTGTACTACTGTACTACTACACTACTGTACTACTACACTACTGTACTACTACACTACTGTACTACTACACTACTGTACTACTGCACTACTGTACTACTACACTACTGTACTACTACACTACTGCACTACTACACTACTGTACTACTGTACTACTGTACTACTGTACTACTGTACTACTACACTACTGTACTACTGTACTACTGTACTACTGTACTACTACACTACTGTACTACTGTACTACTGTACTACTGCACTACTGTACTACTGTACTACTGCACTACTGTACTACTGTACTACTGCACTACTACACTACTGTACTACTACACTACTACACTACTGTACTACTACACTACTGCACTACTGTACTACTGCACTACTGCACTACTACACTATTGTACTACTGTACTACTGCACTACTACACTACTGTACTACTACACTACTACACTACTGTACTACTACACTACTGTACTACTGCACTACTGTACTACTGTACTACTACACTACTGTGCTACTACACTACTGTACTACTACACTACTGTACTACTACACTACCGTACTACTACACTACTGTACTACTACACTACTGCACTACTGTACTACTGTACTACTGCACTACTGCACTACTACACTATTGTACTACTGTACTACTGCACTACTACACTACTGTACTACTACACTACTGTACTACTACACCACTGTACTACTGTACTACTACACTACTGTACTACTACACTACTGTACTACTACACTACTGTACTACTACACTATTGTACTACTACACTACTGTACTACTACACTACTGTACTACTACACTACTGCACTACTGTACTACTGTACTACTGTACTACTACACTACTGTACTACTACACTACTGCACTACTGTACTACTGTACTACTGTACTACTACACTACTGTACTACTACACTACTGTACTACTGCACTACCGTACTACTACACTACTGTACTACTACACTACTACACTACTGTACTACTGTACTACTGCACTACTGCACTACTGCACTACTGTACTACTGTGCTGCTACACTACTACACTACTGTACTACTACACTACTGCACTACTACACTACTGCACTACTGTACTACTACACTACTACACTACTGCACTACTGTACTACTACACTACTGTACTACTACACTACTGTACTACTGTACTACTGTACTACTGTACTACTACACTACTGTACTACTACACTACTGTACTACTGCACTACTGTACTACTGTACTACTGTACTACTGCACTACTGCACTACTGTACTACTGTACTACTGTACTACTGTACTACTACACTACTGTACTACTACACTACTGTACTACTACACTACTGTACTACTACACTACTGTACTACTGCACTACTGTACCACTGTACTACTGTACTACTACACTACTGTACTACTACACTACTGTACTACTACACTACTGTACTACTACACTACTGTACTACTGCACTACTGTATTACTACACTACTGTACTACTACACTATTGTACTACTGTACTACTACACTACTGTACTACTGTACTACTGCACTACTGTACTACTGTACTACTGCACTACTGTACTACTGTACTACTGCACTACTACACTACTGTACTACTACACTACTACACTACTGTACTACTACACTACTGCACTACTGTACTACTGCACTACTGCACTACTACACTATTGTACTACTGTACTACTGCACTACTACACTACTGTACTACTGTACTACTACACTACTGTACTACTACACTACTGTACTACTGCACTACTGTACTACTGTACTACTACACTACTGTGCTACTACACTACTGTACTACTACACTACTGTACTACTACACTACCGTACTACTACACTACTGTACTACTACACTACTGCACTACTGTACTACTGTACTACTGCACTACTGCACTACTACACTATTGTACTACTGTACTACTGCACTACTACACTACTGTACTACTACACTACTACACTACTGTACTACTGCACTACTACACTACTGTACTACTACACTACTACACTACTGTACTACTGCACTACTACACTACTGTACTACTGCACTACTGTACTACTGTACTACTACACTACTGTACTACTGTACTACTGTACTACTACACTACCGTACTACTACACTACTACACTACTACACTACTACACTACTACACTACTGTACTACTGTACTACTACACTACTACACTACTGCACTACTGCACTACTGTACTACTGCACTACTACACTACTGTCCTACTGTACTACTGTACTACTGTACTCTTACACTACTGTACTACTGTACTACTGTACTACTGCACTACTGTACTACTACACTACTGTACTACTACACTACTGCACTACTGTACTACTACACTGCTGTACTACTACACTACTGCACTACTACACTACTGTACTACTGTACTACTACACTACTGCACTACTGTACTACTACACTACTGTACTACTACACTACTGTACTACTACACTACTGTACTACTATACTACTGCACTACTACACTACTACACTACTGTACTACTACACTACTGTACTACTACACTACTGTACTACTGTACTACTGTACTACTGTACTACTGTACTACTGCACTACTGCACTACTGTACTACTACACTACTGTACTACTGTACTACTACACTACTGTACTACTGTACTACTACACTACTATACTACTGTACTACTACACTACTGTACTACTACACTACTACACTACTGTACTACTACACTGCTGTACTACTACACTACTGCACTACTACACTACTGTACTACTGTACTACTGTACTACTACACTACTATACTACTACACTACTGCACTACTGTACTACTACACTACTATACTACTACACTACTGTACTACTACACTACTGTACTACTGTACTACTGTACTACTACACTACTGTACTACTACACTACTGTACTACTGTACTACTACACTACTGTACTACTGTACTACTACACTACCGTACTACTACACTACTGTACTACTACACTACTACACTACTGCACTACTACACTACTACACTACTGTACTACTGTACTACTGCACTACTACACTACTGTACTACTGTACTACTGTACTACTGCACTGCTACACTACTGTACTACTGTACTACTACACTACTGTACTACTGTACTACTGTACTACTGTACTACTACACTACTACACTACTGTACTACTGTACTACTACACTACTACACTACTGCACTACTACACTACTACACTACTGTACTACTGTACTACTGCACTACTACACTACTGTACTACTGTACTACTGTACTACTGCACTGCTACACTACTGTACTACTGTACTACTACACTACTGTACTACTGTACTACTGTACTACTGTACTACTACACTACTGCACTACTGTACTACTACACTACTGTACTACTGTACTACTACACTACTGCACTACTGTACTACTACACTACTATACTACTACACTACTGTACTACTACACTACTGTACTACTGTACTACTGTACTACTACACTACTGTACTACTACATTACTATACTACTGCACTACTACACTACTATACTACTACACTACTGCACTACTGTACTACTACACTACTATACTACTACACTACTGCACTACTGTACTACTGTACTACTGCACTACTACACTACTGTACTACTGTACTACTGTACTACTGCACTACTACACTACTGTACTACTGTACTACTACACTACTGTACTACTGTACTACTGTACTACTGTACTACTACACTACTGCACTACTGTACTACTACACTACTGTACTACTGTACTACTACACTACTGCACTACTGTACTACTACACTACTATACTACTACACTACTGTACTACTACACTACTGTACTACTACACTACTGTACTACTACACTACTGTACTACTGCACTACTGTACTACTACACTACTGTACTACTACACTACTGTACTACTGTACTACTACACTACTGTACTACTGTACTACTGCACTACTGTACTACTGTACTACTGCACTACTGTACTACTGTACTACTGCACTACTACACTACTGTACTACTACACTACTGCACTACTGTACTACTGCACTACTGCACTACTACACTATTGTACTACTGTACTACTGCACTACTACACTACTGTACTACTACACTACTACACTACTGTACTACTACACTACTGTACTACTGCACTACTCTACTACTGTACTACTACACTACTGTGCTACTACACTACTGTACTACTGTACTACTACACTACTGTACTACTGTACTACTGTACTACTGTACTACTGTACTACTACACTACTGTACTACTGTACTACTGTACTACTACACTACTGTACTACTGTACTACTACACTACTGCACTACTACACTACTGTACTACTGTACTACTGTACTACTGTACTACTGTACTACTACACTACTGTACTACTGTACTACTGTACTACTGTACTACTACACTACTGTACTACTGTACTACTGTACTACTGCACTACTGTACTACTGTACTACTGCACTACTGTACTACTGTACTACTGCACTACTACACTACTGTACTACTACACTACTACACTACTGTACTACTACACTACTGCACTACTGTACTACTGCACTACTGCACTACTACACTATTGTACTACTGTACTACTGCACTACTACACTACTGTACTACTACACTACTACACTACTGTACTACTACACTACTGTACTACTGCACTACTGTACTACTGTACTACTACACTACTGTGCTACTACACTACTGTACTACTACACTACTGTACTACTACACTACCGTACTACTACACTACTGTACTACTACACTACTGCACTACTGTACTACTGTACTACTGCACTACTGCACTACTACACTATTGTACTACTGTACTACTGCACTACTACACTACTGTACTACTACACTACTGTACTACTACACCACTGTACTACTGTACTACTACACTACTGTACTACTACACTACTGTACTACTACACTACTGTACTACTACACTATTGTACTACTACACTACTGTACTACTACACTACTGTACTACTACACTACTGCACTACTGTACTACTGTACTACTGTACTACTACACTACTGTACTACTACACTACTGCACTACTGTACTACTGTACTACTGTACTACTACACTACTGTACTACTACACTACTGTACTACTGCACTACCGTACTACTACACTACTGTACTACTACACTACTACACTACTGTACTACTGTACTACTGCACTACTGCACTACTGCACTACTGTACTACTGTGCTGCTACACTACTACACTACTGTACTACTACACTACTGCACTACTACACTACTGCACTACTGTACTACTACACTACTACACTACTGCACTACTGTACTACTACACTACTGTACTACTACACTACTGTACTACTGTACTACTGTACTACTGTACTACTACACTACTGTACTACTACACTACTGTACTACTGCACTACTGTACTACTGTACTACTGTACTACTGCACTACTGCACTACTGTACTACTGTACTACTGTACTACTGTACTACTACACTACTGTACTACTACACTACTGTACGACTACACTACTGTACTACTACACTACTGTACTACTGCACTACTGTACCACTGTACTACTGTACTACTACACTACTGTACTACTACACTACTGTACTACTACACTACTGTACTACTACACTACTGTACTACTGCACTACTGTATTACTACACTACTGTACTACTACACTATTGTACTACTGTACTACTACACTACTGTACTACTGTACTACTGCACTACTGTACTACTGTACTACTGCACTACTGTACTACTGTACTACTGCACTACTACACTACTGTACTACTACACTACTACACTACTGTACTACTACACTACTGCACTACTGTACTACTGCACTACTGCACTACTACACTATTGTACTACTGTACTACTGCACTACTACACTACTGTACTACTGTACTACTACACTACTGTACTACTACACTACTGTACTACTGCACTACTGTACTACTGTACTACTACACTACTGTGCTACTACACTACTGTACTACTACACTACTGTACTACTACACTACCGTACTACTACACTACTGTACTACTACACTACTGCACTACTGTACTACTGTACTACTGCACTACTGCACTACTACACTATTGTACTACTGTACTACTGCACTACTACACTACTGTACTACTACACTACTACACTACTGTACTACTGCACTACTACACTACTGTACTACTACACTACTACACTACTGTACTACTGCACTACTACACTACTGTACTACTGCACTACTGTACTACTGTACTACTACACTACTGTACTACTGTACTACTGTACTACTACACTACCGTACTACTACACTACTACACTACTACACTACTACACTACTACACTACTACACTACTGTACTACTGTACTACTACACTACTACACTACTGCACTACTGCACTACTGTACTACTGCACTACTACACTACTGTCCTACTGTACTACTGTACTACTGTACTCTTACACTACTGTACTACTGTACTACTGTACTACTGCACTACTGTACTACTACATTACTGTACTACTACACTACTGCACTACTGTACTACTACACTGCTGTACTACTACACTACTGCACTACTACACTACTGTACTACTGTACTACTACACTACTGCACTACTGTACTACTACACTACTGTACTACTACACTACTGTACTACTACACTACTGTACTACTATACTACTGCACTACTACACTACTACACTACTGTACTACTACACTACTGTACTACTACACTACTGTACTACTGTACTACTGTACTACTGTACTACTGTACTACTGCACTACTGCACTACTGTACTACTACACTACTGTACTACTGTACTACTACACTACTGTACTACTGTACTACTACACTACTATACTACTGTACTACTACACTACTGTACTACTACACTACTACACTACTGTACTACTACACTGCTGTACTACTACACTACTGCACTACTACACTACTGTACTACTGTACTACTGTACTACTACACTACTATACTACTACACTACTGCACTACTGTACTACTACACTACTATACTACTACACTACTGTACTACTACACTACTGTACTACTGTACTACTGTACTACTACACTACTGTACTACTACACTACTGTACTACTGTACTACTACACTACTGTACTACTGTACTACTGTACTACTACACTACCGTACTACTACACTACTGTACTACTACACTACTACACTACTGCACTACTACACTACTACACTACTGTACTACTGTACTACTGCACTACTACACTACTGTACTACTGTACTACTGTACTACTGCACTGCTACACTACTGTACTACTGTACTACTACACTACTGTACTACTGTACTACTGTACTACTGTACTACTACACTACTACACTACTGTACTACTGTACTACTACACTACTACACTACTGCACTACTACACTACTACACTACTGTACTACTGTACTACTGCACTACTACACTACTGTACTACTGTACTACTGTACTACTGCACTGCTACACTACTGTACTACTGTACTACTACACTACTGTACTACTGTACTACTGTACTACTGTACTACTACACTACTGCACTACTGTACTACTACACTACTGTACTACTGTACTACTACACTACTGCACTACTGTACTACTACACTACTATACTACTACACTACTGTACTACTACACTACTGTACTACTGTACTACTGTACTACTACACTACTGTACTACTACATTACTATACTACTGCACTACTACACTACTATACTACTACACTACTGCACTACTGTACTACTACACTACTATACTACTACACTACTGCACTACTGTACTACTGTACTACTGCACTACTACACTACTGTACTACTGTACTACTGTACTACTGTACTACTACACTACTGTACTACTGTACTACTACACTACTGTACTACTGTACTACTGTACTACTGTACTACTACACTACTGCACTACTGTACTACTACACTACTGTACTACTGTACTACTACACTACTGCACTACTGTACTACTACACTACTATACTACTACACTACTGTACTACTACACTACTATACTACTACACTACTACACTACTACACTACTACACTACTATACTACTGTACTACTGTACTACTGTACTACTGTACTACTGTACTACTACACTACTGCACTACTGTACTACTACACTACTGTACTACTGTACTACTACACTACTGTACTACTGTACTACTACACTACTGCACTACTGTACTACTACACTACTATACTACTACACTACTGTACTACTACACTACTATACTACTACACTACTACACTACTACACTACTACACTACTACACTACTGTACTACTGTACTACTGTACTACTGTACTACTGTACTACTACACTACTGTACTACTGTACTACTACACTACTGTACTACTACACTACTATACTACTGCACTACTACACTACTATACTACTACATTACTACACTACTGTACTACTACACTACTGTACTACTACACTACTGTACTACTATACTACTGTACTACTGCACTACTGTACTACTACACTACTGTACTACTGTACTACTACACTACTGCACTACTGTACTACTACACTACTGCACTACTGTACTACTACACTACTGTACTACTGTACTACTACACTACTGTACTACTACACTACTGTACTACTGTACTACTACACTACTGTACTACTACACTACTGTACTACTGTACTACTACACTACTGTACTACTGTACTACTACACTACTACACACTTACACTACTGCACTACTGTACTACTACACTACTGCACTACTACACTACTATACTACTGTACTACTGCACTACTGTACTACTACACTACCGTACTACTGTACTACTACACTACTACACTACTGTACTACTACACCACTGTACTACTACACTACTACACTACTGTACTACTGTACTACTACACTACTGTACTACTGTACTACTGTACTACTACACTACAGTACTACTGTGCTACTACACTACTGTACTACTACATTGCTGTACTACCGTACTATTTCACAGATGGGGTACAGATCCTGCGGTTGTCAATGCATACTATGAAGGCACAGAGAACCAAATAAGTAAGCACCACTGCGTGATACTACTCATATGTGTTTGTCTTTACTGCGTTGAGCACTCTAGACTAAAATCCACTGAATATGTTGTTCAACAGTTGCCATTTCCACCAATAGGAGTTTGCTATAAATGTATCACTTTTAGTATTGAGCTTGCTGCTTCTTTTTATCTGCTGACCTGTAGGTTACAAAATAACTGATGATAATAACTTACAATTAATGTTTTCAAAGGTTTCTGTACCACATGAATAATATGAGAAAATTATTCAATTCTATAACTTGCTCAAATGAAACAAAAATAAATGTTGTGTCCAGTTTCAATGTCAGCGGTTTGATTGTATCAAAGCATTATACATATGTATTACCTTGAGTTAAATTATGTTGATGCTCTAATCCAGTGTTAAACTTGTTACCCACCCAGATTCACCTACAACATCACTAGTTTTGGCTAGTTTATTCGATACGAGACCTGAGAAAAATTCTTTCAATTATGATAGATATTAACTGTGTATCTAGTGAATATCTTGTGTAACCTAGCAACAAAATATTGTTACTTCGTTGTTTTGTCTATTTGAAGCTTTTCCTGCTGGAATCTTGCAGCCGCCATTCTGGCAGAAAGATCGGCCAGAGTAAGTCGAGTAATATCATAAATAACTCTACTCGCTGTCGGGCACTTGCTCTGCAAGAAAGTTGTTAGTTTTTTATATATCTCTGCGGTCCTTAGAGAAACACAACATTGTAAGCAGCATTGTGAATTCTTGGTATCTAGCTTTGTACCTTTACTGTAGTTAGTGAGACAGCACGCACTGCAGTCATGTAACACAAGACAAAATCTTGTAAGTTTTATATCTCATACAGGTCTCTCAATTATGGAGCCATAGGCAGCGTTATCGGGCATGAAATAACCCATGGGTTTGATGACACAGGTAAACACCCTTTTTTCTTCTGTCAACTTTATCTGTTTTTTATGTACCTTTTTGTTTACATTGGCTTTATTTAACCACTAATGTGGTAATACATTGAGAGTTAACATTAGTGGTCCTCAGGTGTAATTGAATGGAAAACTTCAGTTTAATTAATTTAATAATTAATTAGTTTAATTTAATCTGGTTGTACAGCTGTCTGGTTGTACCACTGTCTGGTTATACTGTTGTCTGTTTGTTGCATTGTCTGGTTTTACTTTTGCTTTGTTGTATCATTGTCGGGTTGTATTATTGTCTGGTCATACCATTGCTTGGTTATAAGTTTTACAAATTGGACAAAAAAAAACAGTTTATACCAGTGTACATTGTTGCAGGAAGAAAGTTTGACAAAGATGGAAATTTGCTGGAATGGTGGGATGCTGAAGTGATTGCTGCATTTAATGAAGCAAAACAATGTGTCATAGACCAGTATGGTAGTTATGTCGTACCTCAAATTAACAGAACTGTAAGTATAGCCTACTTGGTTCCAGCATAAGTGTTCTGTTAGATTCAACGCAGATATAACATAGATATGACGTAGATGTGACATAGATGTGACGTAGACACATGTAGCGTAATAAAAATAAATAAAGCTTTTTTGTTGCAGCTGAATGGTGAAAACACACAGGGAGAGAACATAGCAGACAATGGTGGAATAAAACAGTCCTACAGGGTGAGTCTCGTATATTCTTCTGTATATAGATATTGTTCAATTCTGTGTTTGTGATCTGTTCAACTACCTCTCTCTCTTTAGCTCTTTTCTTCACTTTACTGTCAAATTCAGAGTCGATGGCCTTAGTTACCTTGTTATTTGTATGTGTCTAGGCACTGGAGAAATTGCAAGCAAGCAAAGGGATGGGCCAGAAGCTACCAGGATTAGATTACACCCCAAATCAACTCTTCTTTATAGGATACTCTCAGGTAGGTGATAACGGATGTGGGACCACAGTCTTTCAGCAACGATGCTTACTTCATCATTGGCTAATCTATGTTTATGCTATATAACACTATGGACTATACATGTCTATGCTATATAACACTATGGACTATACATGTCTATGCTATATAACACTATGGACTATACATGTCTATGCTATATAACACTATGAACTATACATGTCTATGCTATATAACACTATGGACTATACATGTCTATGCTATATAACACTATGGACTATACATGTCTATGCTATATAACACTATGAACTATACATGTCTATGTTTTATAGATGTGGTGCAGTGCCTATAGAGATAATTCGCTCAAACTTTCTATAGAAGAAGGTTCACACAGCCCAGGAATGTTTAGGTAGGTACAACACCATTTGTGTGCAGTTAAAGCCAATATGAAGAGAGAAAACAACTCCTAGAATGCATACCTGATAATGTACATAGAGCTGTTTGATTTGTTGTAGAGTTATTGGCACATTGTCAAATTCTGCAGAGTTCTCCAAACAATACAATTGCCCTGCAGGCTCTAGGATGAACCCCTTAAAGAAATGTAGTGTTTGGTAAAGCGCTTGCTCACATGTAATTGTGTATAGCTAACTGCAATATTTTTGTATCTCTCATTTCTATATAGGCCTATAATATTACGTATAATATTCTTGTGTACAAGTGCATATCAGCAGCTGTTACTAATATAATAATAATTGTTAAATGGATTCATTTATTCATATGAGTTTAATTTCATAAGTTTAGCTCTAACCAAAGGGCCAAGACCAGCAGAAAAAGATAATATCATGATTATTCGTTTCTGAAAAATTTAACTATTTTTCAACTTTTACACAACAAATTTATAGCACAAAAACGTTTTTTTCAATTGTTGATATTAGAAGTTATGTAATCATAGGTGCAGTGACAGATAAGAGCAAGCGCTTTCTCTTCATCTCACTTGGATTGTGACAAGTACCAAATGAAATAAACTGCAAGTTGAAGGAAGTTTTCACTCAACTGCATATGGAAGTTTGACCAGCTAATATGCTGACAGCGACACATAATACTCTACTTGAGCTTATTCAAGTTTATTGCACTCTGACAGCTATATTTACAAGCAACCAGCAAAGTCTTAAGTATGAACAAGAAAGTACTTAAGTGGCCGGTGAGGTATTCTAACACAAAACAATTTTACCAGTTCTCAGAGAGCTTTCAGCGAGTGGAGCTGAACAGTAGTTTGCGGTGGCAGCACAACCTGAAGTCAAGTACTTGGAGACAAAAGAGGAGGCGACTCTAAACATGGCTTTAGAGCAGATTATAAACTTTGCTGAGCCCAAAAACACATAAGAATAAATGTACTTAGGACATTATCGTACGATTAAGCATTATAAACAACAAAGTGACTGCCATCAGTGTAAGATACCATTAAAGGCCCTTCCCTGGTACAGCGAGGACAGGGGTGGATGGGAGGCTCTTTCCTGGTACAGCGTGGACAGGGGTGGATGGGAGGGACAAAGTAGGCCCTGTGACAGACCTAAAAAGTTAACTTTTGGTGTGTAGTTTATAATAAAAGTAATATGACATTAAGCTATCTGTAGCCTGAGTTAACATAATAAAATTTGCAGAAGGAGCCACTGCATGCAACAGCACATCAGTCCTCACTGATAAGTACACAATATAGGTGCTCACAACTCCAAAAATTGTTTAAGTGGAGCCAAAGACCAATTATTGGGCACAATCGAAAAATACTTTTTTCTTCAACCCAAAAAATCTTTTTTTTATTTTAAATCACGTTTTACACTCTATCAATCAGCAATCGATGTGTTTATTGAATGTGGAACCAAATGCACTGCTGTGTGAGATGAGAATGTAGAACTGAACTCTATACAGCATATTTGTACCAAATATCTTCGGATTTATTCAACTGTGGTATCAGTCAGCATAGCCTTTGAGCTTTACATTTACCAAACACGGGTTGTAAAATATAGATTGTTAACTAATGGTTAGCTGCAACCTAACATAGATCTTAGCTTACATTGCTTATGTATCCGTTAGAATCTCAAGTGAGTTTTATGGTTTTGTCATATCGATTGCAAGTGTACCCATTTAGGACTCGATTGTGAGGAACAATTACCTATTTCCTGTCAATAAAAACAAACATGAATGTGTCTTAGTCATTATGTGCTAGTGAGTGGCGTATTGGTTGCTCTATGTTAGTAAATGATGTATTAGTTGGTCACTGAATGTTAGTATATGATGTGTAAACCTCTTCAAGCCAGTAAATAGTGTATTAGTTACTTTATGTTGGAAAATCGTGTATTAGCCACTCGATGTCAGTAAATGGTGTAACAGTCACTCTATGTCAATAAATGGTGTAATAGTCATTCTATGTCAATAATTGGTGTAATAGTCATTCTATGTCAATAATTGGTGTAGAAGTCATTCTGTTAGTAAATGGTACATTAGTCATCCTGTGTCAATAATAGTAACATTAGTCACTCAATGTTAGTAGATGGTGTGTTAGTCATTTGATGCACGGTAAGTACATGTTGTATTATTCTTTTGTCAGTCAATGATGTATTAGTCACTCTATATCATAAGATGGTGTATTGGTGACTCAATGTTAGTAAATGGTGCATTAATCACTCTATGCTATTAAACGGTGTTTCCGTCACATTAAGTAAATGGTGTATTAGTCACTCTATGTCAGTAAACAATGTATTTAATTACTCAATATTAGTAAATAGTTTATTGGTCAGCGGATTTCAGTAAACAGTGTATTAGTCATTCAATGTTATTAAACGTCTATTAGTCGTTTCATTTCACTACTTCGGTAATCCAAAAGTTCAATATACACTGCCCTGTTATATTGTTGGTTCAGTATGAATGTAACTTTACTGTCAATCCCAAAAGAGTCCCCTCTCCACTTGCACGTTGAGCAACCTTGAATCACTCAGTAGCTATAACACATGCAGACTTATGACAAAGTAGATGAAAGTACGAACTTTAAACAATAACCTCTGTTTGTTTTTAAACACTCTCAACTTTACAGAAGATAAAAAATTTTATTTCCACAGCCGCCAAGCTACACAGCAGCGTAAAAACGCATTCTTGTATTTAATACAACAATGCGTTAGTAAACAAAACAGTATTCATTGGAAGCAAACAATCACATGATGGCTGTCACAGGCTATCGCAAGAATAAATAATTTTGCTGTCATTGAAATATAGCCTTGGGTCTTCTGAGTTTTGTGTTGAAGACCGCAAACGACTTGGTAAAGTGGCATAAAGCAACTTTTTAGTCCGAATATTCTGATCAGGTTGTGTAGAGCTTACTCTACTAGTACATAAATAATCATCTTGAATATGTCTTGTCACATTACGTCTGTACACACTCTCTGTATCCTGTTCTGTACTTGGATTTGTCTCTCTTGACTCGGACATTACTGAGTGTATGTAAGCCGATATTTCAGAAAATGAAGGCCTGCTTTGTGGATCTTCAAGCCAACAACTTTTCATCAGTTCATTGCTGAAAATTGAATATAATTTGAATGAGCTATTTTGAATTTGCAAAAGCATTGTACCACTTGGATATACTGAAATACCTTTGATTGTTATGTCAGGTAGGTAACAATGAAACACCTTTGACTGTTATGTATGTCAGGTAGGTAACAATGAAACACCTTTGATTGTTATGTCAGGTAGGTAACATTGAAACACCTTTGATTGTTATGCCAGGTAGGTAACATTGAAACACCTTTGATTGTTATGTCAGGTAGGTAACATTGAAACACCTTTGACTGTTATGTCAGGTAGGTAATATTGAAACACCTTTGACTGTTATGTCAGGTAGGTAACATTGAAACACCTTTGATTGTTATGCCAGGTAGGTAACATTAAAACACCTTTGATTGTTATGCCAGGTAGGTAACATTGAAACACCTTTGATTGTTATGTCAGGTAGGTAATATTGAAACACCTTTGATTGTTATGTCAGGTAAGTAACATCGAAACACCTTTGATTGTTATGTCAGGTAGGTAACATTGAAACACCTTTGATTGTTATGTCAGGTAGGTAACATTGAAACACCTCTGACTGTTATGTCAGGTAGGTAATATTGAAACACCTTTGACTGTTATGTCAGGTAGGTAACATTGAAACACCTTTGATTGTTATGCCAGGTAGGTAACATTAAACTTGCTAACTGACCATTAACAATACTCAATACTTGCTATACCCAAAGTCAAAGCATCAAATAGTCAAATGACTTATTTCTGCAAAAACCTGTCAGATATCAATAAATGTTTTAATGTCAAACAGTACCGTAGATAATTATTATCTGCGTATATTTAATCCTTGGCTTACCAAGCACCAGTTTTTGTGATTTTGTTGATTTTATACAGCTCTATTTACTACTTACATGTAATCAGGGCAAGCTTCAGGTCTTCTAGGGCGAGTCCCTCCTTGTACGTATTCTCTAACGTACTGATTAGACAAGCCAGTATAAGGTGTTTCTCCTCTCGTTAGCAGCTCCCATATAGTTATACCAAATGACCACTATAAATATATCAAACGAGTCATATAAGATACACAGATACTTGAATGCAGCACCAACTATTGATAGAATATAACTGACCACATCAGACTTGGTAGTAAAGGTTCCATCTATGAGTGATTCAAGGGCCATCCATCTTATAGGTAGTGGTTTGCTCATATCTTCCATTTTGTAGTAGTCACTGTCACTAACTGATCTGGACATACCAAAGTCTGCTATCTTTACTATGTATGATCCATCAAGCCTGCAGTAGTACATATACAAGTAGTGCATAGACTAGTACATATACTAGTAGTGCATATACTAGTAGTGTATAGACTAGTACATATGCTAGTACATACACCAGTACATACACTAGTACATATACTAGTACATGCACTATTACATACACTAGTACATACAATAATACATATACTAGTAGTGCATAGACTAGTACATATGCTAGTAGTACATGTACTAGTACATACATCAATATATGCACTAGTACATACAATAGTACGCGCACTAGTAGGCGCACTAGTGCGTACATTAGTGCGTACACTAGTGCGTACACTAGTGCGTACACTAGTGCGTACACTAGTGCGTACACTAGTGCGTACACTAGTGCGTACACTAGTGCGTACACTAGTGCGTACACTAGTGCGTACACTAGTGCGTACACTAGTGCGTACACTAGTGCGTACACTAGTGCGTACACTAGTGCGTACACTAGTGCGTACACTAGTGCGCACACTAGTGCGTACACTAGTGCGTACACTAGTGCGTACCCTAGTGCGTACACTAGTGCGTATACTAGTACGTACACTAGTACGTACACTAGTACATACACTAGTACATATGTTAGTAGTGCATAGATTAGTACATATACTAGTAGTACATGTACTAGTACATACATCAATATATGCACTAGTACATACACTAGTACATACACTAGTACATATGCTAGTAGTACATACACCAGTACATACACTAGTACATACACTAGTACATACACTAGTACATACACTAGTACATACACTAGTACATACACTAGTACATACACTAGTACATGCACTAGTACATGTCCTAGTTGATACACTAGTACGTACACTAGTACATACACTAGTACATACACCATTACATACACTAGTACATACACTAGTACATACACTAGTACATACCCTGGTACATACACTAGTACATACACCAGTACATACACTAGTACATACACTAGTACATATGCTAGTAGTACATACACTAGTACATACACCAGTACATATGCTAGTAGTACATACACTAGTACATACACTAGTACATACACTGTGTCCTCTGACCCTCTAAGGATATCACACAATTATACTTACATACAATTCCTAGCAGCAATATCTCTGTGTACAAACTGTTTAGCTGCTAGATATGCCATCCCATTAGCTATTTGATAACCAAAATGGAGGACATCTCCCAGTGTCAAGTCCTAAAATTTTAGTACAAATTGTATTCACTTAGGCTACAGATCCCTCCCTTACATTTATTTTATAACAAGTATGAAGCACTGATTTACCAAATCGATTTTTTTCACAAAGGTACATAAATCTCCTTTGTCCATATAAGGTAAGATCACTAGAGGGCGCTTTCCTATTTTATACACGACACCAAGCAGGGATAGCACATTCTCATGGCTAAAGTCTATGATTATTGTTCCTTCGATAAGGAAGTTTTCAACATCTTCGAATGTCACCTCTTTGTCATCTTCAATAATGAAACAGCTTACAAAGTTAGAAAATTTTGCATTATCATTTTACTCACAAAATCTTTGCCTTTAAAGAGCTTTCACCCCCTACCCCCTATTTATTCCTTCACCCCTAGCTTCACTTATTTGTTCACTTGTCCGAATACTCACTCATTTACTTGCCCATTCGCCCACTCACCCAATTGCCCACTCACTCGCCCACTATCTCGCCCACTCACTCACCTACTCAATCCCCCACTCAATCGCCCACTCAATCGCCCACTCAATCGCCCACTCGATCGCCCACTCGATCGCCCACTCACTCGCCCACTCACTTGCCTCTCACTCTCCCGCTCACCCACACATTATCACCACATAACTAACCAGAATAAGAAGCTATTGTCACCTTTCAAAGACTTGACAGCAACAGATTTCAGGTTTCCTGCTGGGGTAACTAACTGTCCTTTATATACCAAACCAAAATTTCCTTTTCCAATTTGTTCTTCTATTGTGAGTCTCTCTCTAGGAATTTTGCAGCGATCCAACTTTGTTTGGAGTTGTTGGCTGTGTTTCCTGCCAAGAAACTCTAACAATACGCTGTCTTTTTTGTCTAAAAAACAGCAACATCAGCACCACTTGTTGATCGCCAGGAAAGAGACTTGCAGATGTTGAAATAGGATAAAACAACATTATATTGTAGCAAAACTCCGTCAATGGACTGAAGCAGTCAAGAGAGTCAGAAAAACCTAGTAAAGAGCGAAATGCCATTCCATACCTTTTCTACCCTTATCTCACCTCTTACCCACCACTGACCTACCCTCTATCCCTGGCCCACCCTTACCCACCCTTTACTCACCCTTACCCACCCTTTACTCACCCTTACCCACCCTTTACCCACCCTTACCCACCCTTTACCCACCCTTACCCGCCTTTTACCCACCCCTTGTCTACCCTTGACCAACTCCTTCCCCACAGTTTACCCATCACTGACTAAACCCCTTTACCCACCCTTTACCCACTATTGTTCCACCCCTTGCCCACCTCCTACCCAACTCTATGGAAACTAAGGCTGTGATTTAATTGAGTTATTTTTATGAATTACGCGAACAATTCCACAAAAGATTAACTAGATTAAAAACCATCTTTAATTAATCACGATTAGTAGTGACTTCTTTGTTTTATTTTTTTTAAACTTCGCAATTACGATTTTGTTAGACTAATGGCATTTTTTATCATTATTATTTTTGTTTGTAATGTTTCAAGTTTACCATTTCTAAGACTGAGAATGAGTTCCAATCTACCATGATGCAATCCCATGGTTAAAATTTCCAATCAGAGCAAAGGAATCTGAATTATATATTGGAGAATTGGAGATTAATTTTGCGATTGATCAAGATCAATAAATAGAAAAAGAAGATTAATCCTAATTAAATTTCTTAGCCATGTCTCAGCCTTAAAGGAAGCTAATACTATTCAAAAGAAACATGGTAAACTAGGCGTACCTGGTTTTGCCTTTAAACGTTTCCTTTTAGCTAGGCAGTAAGAGATGACGGCAGTGAGTACACCAAGAACCATACAGGTTACTATAACAATGGCAAGGATTCCCTTTGTGTTATTTGTATAAGACACGACGGAATATGTTCTTGTGGTTATAGTGAGATTTTCCTTACATTTAAATGCACTTTGGTTTAGCCAAGACTGATACAGTATATACCCAACTAGCTGCTTCATTTCAACACCAGCTAACACCTACAACACAGCCAAAGCATATTAATTAAAATGATTTGATGCAGTTATTCTAAAAACCGTGTTACATAAATTATGACGTAAAGTATACTGTTGTTTAGGATGTACAAAATAGCAAAAGTTTCGATTTAGTTCAAATTAATTCAGTTTAGCTCAATTTAAAGAATTTAGAATAGATAACAATTTAAAATTCAAATGAACTCTTTGTTTACATAATCAAACACTTCATTGTCAGCGAATGAAGGGTTTGTTTACATATTCAAACACTTCATGGTTAGCCAATGAAAATAGAACATTCATTTACTTCCTCTGACACATCATTTAGCCTCAGCACTCCAGAGTTTGTATAAAGGTTTTTCTGCACGCAAGCATAATCTGGTAATCTCACTTTCTGCCCGCACACACAACCTGGTTAATCTCACTTTCTGCACGCACACACAACCTGGTTAATCTCACTTTCTGCCCGCACACACAACCTGGTTAATCTCACTTTCTGCACGCACACACAACCTGGTTAATCTCACTTTCTGCCCGCACACACAACCTGGTTAATCTCACTTTCTGCACGCACACACAACCTGGTTAATCTCACTTTCTGCCCGCACACACAACCTGGTTAATCTCACTTTCTGCCCGCACACACAACCTGGTTAATCTCAATTTCATAAAAACTAATCTGTAGTTATCCACTTACCTCAATTGAGGGGCATTTCACTCCTTGGTAACAAATGGAATCTGTCAGGTCATAACCGTAGATGCTCTCTCTCGTTTCTGGGAGGCAAGTAAGAGTTTGAGAAGTGATATTTTTGACTATACAAAATGCAAACTGTCCAATCCTGACAATATAGTCATTGCTAGCTTGTCCCCAGTCCAGCCTCTCCCCGTGTATTGTTATATGGCCACCTGACTTGGTCCACACCTGTCAAAGCATCGTGTGTGATATTAATAATAACAATAATAATAGCAACAATGACAATATTAGTAACAGTAACAGTAGCAGTAACAGTAACAGTAACAGTAACAGTAGCAGTAGCAGTAGCAGTAGCAGTAGCAGTAGCAGTAGCAGTAGCAGTAGCAGTAGCAGTAGCAGTAGCAGTAATAGTAGTGGTAGTAGTAGTAGTGGTAATAGTGGTAGTGGTAATAGTGGTAGTAGTAATAGTAATAGTAGTAGTAGTAATAGTAGTAGTAGTAATAGTAATAGCAGTAGTAGCAGTAGCAGTAGCAGTAGCAGTAGCAGTAGCAGTAGCAATAGTAGTAGTAATAGTAGTAGTAGTAATAATAGTAATAGTAATAGTAATAGCAATAGTAATAGCAATAGTAATAGCAA
Source organism: Cryptosula pallasiana (assembly GCA_945261195.1). Lineage (NCBI taxonomy): Eukaryota > Metazoa > Bryozoa > Gymnolaemata > Cheilostomatida > Cryptosulidae > Cryptosula > Cryptosula pallasiana. The sequence goes on from OX183136.1 coordinate 41,289,330, forward strand.
TAGTAATAGCAATAGTAATAGCAATAGTAATAGCAATAGTAATAGCAATAGTAATAGCAATAGTAATAGCAATATCAATAGCAATAGCAATAGCAATAGCAATAGTAATAGCAATAGTAATAGCAGCAGCAGCAGCAGTAGCAACAGCAGCAGCAGTAGCAGCAGTAGCAGCAGTAGCAGCAGTAGCAGCAGTAGCAGCAGTAGCAGCAGTAGCAGCAGTAGCAGCAGTAGCAGCAGTAGCAGCAGGAGCAGCAGTAGCAGCAGTAGCAGCAGTAGCAGCAGTAGCAGCAGTAGCAGCAGTAGCAGCAGTAGCAGCAGTAGCAGCAGTAGCAGCAGTAGCAGCAGTAGCAGCAGTAGTAGCAGTAGTAGTAGTAGTAGTAGTAGTAGTAGTAGTAATAATAGTAATAATAATAATAATGTTAATAATAATGATGAATAAGTTGATGGAATTTTTAAAGCCTTTTTCTACACTCAATTGAACCCAAATTGTTTTATGGCTACCTGATTCATCTATCACCATCTCCTCTGCTTGTATATATCATATAACACTGATCGAAATTCTCATTTTATTAGCATATCAGCCTGGCTGGGCCATTTTAAAGACTTGAATAGAAAAGACTGCATACAAAATGGAGCAAACAAGGGGCTTAACACTCCTCCCCTTCATATGCGCATTTTAGAGCTAAAGTACAAAGACTAAACTGTATGCAGGTCACATCTCACTTCTACTAAATTAGTTCTATAAGCACCAACTATGGAATTGTGCTCTCATGTTATTGCATGGAATACAACTGTATATAAAGGGTTATTGTGTATTGTGGTTAAGTTCTCTTACAAGTACTGGTGGACGTCCATTCATCTTGAATGTGTAAACCTGTGGATCTTCATAGACCACGACATCAGACAAGTTATGCAGAGTGCTGTGGTTTGCTAGATGTAGATAGTCCATGTATCCATCAAATTGAAAGCCAAGTTGTATGTCTATGTTGTACATGTCATTTATTGTATACTTACTTGTACCTACAAATGTACAAAAAAAACTGTTAGAGACAGGGTATAGCATCAATCATCAAAGAGTACATCTCGGAGAGAGCTAGCAGGCCTAATATTATTTACCCATAGCAATCATGTTTTACTTCTGATGTATTAGTACAGGCTAGGTAATAGAGGAAGAAACACCATTTAATGCAGACTATGTTATCTCTATGCTGACTATGTTACCTCTATGCTGACTGTGTTACTTCTATGCTGACTATGTTACCTCTATGCTGACTGTGTTACTTCTATGCTGACTATGTTACCTCTATGCTGACTATGTTACCTCTATGCTGACTATGTTACCTCTATGCTGACTGTGTTACTTCTATGCTGACTATGTTACCTCTATGCTGACTATGTTACCTCTATGCTGACTGTGTTACTTCTATGCTGACTACGTTACCTCTATGCTGACTGTGTTACTTCTCTGCTGACTATGTTACCTCTATGCTGACTATGTTACCTCTATGCTGACTGTGTTACTTCTATGCTGACTATGTTACCTCTATGCTGACTATGTTGCCTCTATGCTGACTATGTTACTTCTATGCTGACTATGTTACCTCTATGCTGACTATGTTACCTCTATGCTGACCCATATAGGCTGCACACAAACCTGCTGTTGAAGGTTCACTTCTTTCTAGATTAGATATTGCCTCAGCTAGGGTTGGTGTAAAGCAGATCATAAATACTTTGCCAATTTGAGAACAGCGCTACAAGTTTGTTTAAAAGTTCAGATCAACGAGTTCTGATGTAACCAGAGGGAATAGAAATAGAGAGATGGAATCATCAAAGATTTGTTGTATATAAAAGTCTGAGCTCTTCAACCATCAGACATTCAAAAGAATGCAATATTTTGATTGGATGTTTTTACAGCAAATGGCTTGAAAAAAGCTGAGGACAGCAAGTATTTTTCAATAGCGCTAGTTCAGAAAAAACTGTAAACAATCACGAAACAATCTTCAGCAATGGCAGATTTAGATGGCAAAGAAACAAGTTCAACTCACTGCTGTTACTGCAGCATGAAGAGAAGGTTTACCATCCAGCTCAGGTTTCATTATATAAAACCATAAATCTGCACTAGATGAGGAATCCATGTACTGTCCAGTTAGTGTTAAGGCTTTGCCCCCTCTGCAATCATACAACTATAACCAATTCAATTGTTACCAAACCCAAACCCAGTATATTTACAGTGTTTTAATATACAAACCTCAGTATAGATGACCTTGGGTGGATTTCGTTTATTAGCGGATTTGGTCTATACTCAAAGTGTGTACTATAACTAGTACGCCCTACATTGAGAGATGTAGCAGACTCAAACTTCAGTTGCACTCTCATGGCTTTAGCTGCAGGTAATACTTTCACAAATAGACTTGTGCTTCTGTAACAAAGTGTTTTATTGTTGCTTCGCCCGTTGTGCTATTATTTACTTGAGGAGATAATGCCTGCAACAACTTAATAATCAAAAACGTCCAGTTACATATTTTATCTTTTCATTTATATGACATGAAAGTGAGTGGTAACAGGTTCAGGTACATTCATCTGTTTAGTTGTTTACATAATTAGTTTATAACATCATACATTTACTGAATGTTTGGTTAACCTGTAGCTCTGATAAGGTAATGACATCATCAGTTAATGACATCATCAATTAATGACATCATCAGTTAATGACATCATCAATTAATGACATCATCAGTTAATGACATCATCAGTTAATGACACCACAGCTATAATTTACTACTTTACCCTCTATGCAGTTGCAGCTGCTGGCCACCCAAAGACACTGAAATGTTCACTTCAGTCCATGTTAAATATCTACCCGATATCCTCACATGGGTTCCCCCTGCCACTGGTCCATGATCTGGTTCTACAGACCACACAACCCAACCCTACAGCAGGAAAAAATGATTTGGTTTAGCGAGCTTTCTGTGAAGTTGAGTCATTTTTTATGCTAAAGAGAATAGTTTACTTGCACATCAAACTGAATGACCATAAATGTTTAGTTAACTCAATTTACTAGTTTTGTCTTTAAAATCCTCTAAACAAAGATTATCGGATGCCGCCAAAAGGGCTGATAAAAAACAATACCCAATGGTAACGTAACAAAAGCACTCACACAACTTTGATGCTGGGAGTCCATATTGTAACCTTGGTAACCAGCGGGTAGACCTGTACCGCTGACCTTCTTGCAAGGACACTGACCACTGTAGGGGTCACAAGCATCACTCTCACTCAGATCTGTACAGGTGCAGTTAGCGCAAGCACCAGATGTAATATTTCTGTACTGGTATGGAGAGGAAGTATACCCGCAGTTCTTACACTCATCTCCACCCCCAAGTAAGTCACAATCACAAGTATACCCCTTCTCTCTCCCAGCATAAAACTGGAGATTTCCGTTAACTGCTTCTGGTTCAGTTTTAGTTAGTGTGTAGTTGCCTCCACCACAGTGGGGCCTGTAACAAAGAAAAGCAATTAAAACAACCATGTAAAGCATTCCTTCCTCAGAATATAGAAGCACACATATAACATAGACACATAGACATCTCGTAGTACCTAGTAAACAGTGTGAGCTTGCTGAGGTGGAACCAGCCGGGAGCGGTAACGGAAGTATTGCTGACAAGGTGATGTCCTAGTAGCCTGATCCTGAGTACTCTTCCAGAGAACACATCACCAGCCATGGAATACACTTCTTTGGGTAATAATAAAGGAATATACCAGTTGACAGCCTCTGCACTAAAATATTACATCCCAAGCACTGGGTACAGCATGCACTTAGCTTATATAGATGTCCGCTAGAGATGTTAGCAAAATATTGTAACTTCATACAATCAATATATTATTTATATATTTGAGCTATTTTTTAAAATCAGATTTTGTTTTAAAAAAGTTTGCACAAAAAACATGAGAATACTCGGTTTATTTAAACGTATAATGTGTACTTTTTTGCATCTTTTTAAAAAAGAATTATTAAATAGATTTCTAAGCGACGTAATTTATTTCAGGAAATCAGGTGTTGACAGTAAACGGATGTATACAATTCCATAAACTGTGTTGTTCATTCTCTTCAGTATGAAGCATTTATAGGTCGACAAAACTGTCACATGCTCCCCGTCCCTTTTTCCTGAGCTTATTTATCACCCTCTTCTTTCCTCTCTTCAAGCTTTCTCTTTATTGCTACTTGATCACTTTAATCATCTCTTTGTTACAAAAAAAATTGCTTTCCGTAATCCTAATACATATATACGTACATATGTCTCTACGTACATATATACATACATATATATGTACATATGTCCCTACATACATACATACATATATATGTACATACGTACATATGTACATACATACATATGTACATACGTACATATGTACATACATACATATGTGCAAACATACATATGCACATACGTGCATACATGCATAAGTGCATAGGTACATATGTACATACATACATATGTACATACGTACATATGTACATACATATGTACATACATACATATGCACATACGTGCATACATGCATAAGTGCATAGGTACATACGTACATACGTACGTACATACATACATACATATAAATACATCATAATACTGTAGAAGATTTTGGCAACTTGTGACTAAGTTCAGCCACAATCTTCCACCCTTTCGGTCACACTGGATGACTACGAGGTGTCACTGCCAAATGTACTACCTTATATCAGCTTTAGCAGCTTCAATGAGCTAGTAGATCCGGTCTTAGGGGGAGGGGAGGATCCTTTCTATGAATAGAGAAGGACCGAAGGAATTCGGGAGGGGGGGAAAAGTCCAAAGATCCAGACTAACTCGTCAACAGAGAAAAGTCAAGTGCAATAAGAAGAGTTACTTCAAGATAATACTCTCTTTATTGATCAGTATAGCTCCAACTGCGCTGAGCCAACTGGCTCAGCCAAACTTATGCATACAATATAAAAACGGAAACTAGTGCGGCTCACTAGAAAAGTCTTGTGTTCATCAATATAAAGTGATAAATGTAATTCAAAAACACACATGAATAATAATTTTCAATGCAACATAACATGGCATTAGTTCCAACTTTATCTTCCACTTTTTTGTACGTTTATACCGTTTGTTAACAAACAAGGGGAGATAATCTCCAACAGTATAATTACTTTATATATCATAATCACAATTGCAATTGAATAATACAGTTATGAACAACGTTCAGTCATTAGTAACGAGCTTAACTTCGCTTATGCTCTCATTAGCAACGAGCTTCACTTCGCTTATGCTCTTCGGCCTTGGTCTTTATCTTGGTTTTCACTCTCCAGCACACCATCCGGATGTCTAATAATGCAAATCTATTATATTCTCCCCCCCATTAGTTGAGCTAGGGTCACAACTAATTAGATATGTACAGTAATAAATTATGTACCAGGACAACAGCATTTCTGTTGCGATTGTATTTAGAACACCATAATGACACTAAAACTCATCTCCGTTGAGTGTATTGATTAGATTATTTAGAAATGTAATTTCTTCTTTCACTTGTTGTGCGTCTTCCGCCAACTGTTTTTTCTCTGGGGGCTTATGTTGTCCTTCTTTAGCCATAGCTCTCAGTGACGATATTCCGAGCTGGTGCTTTTCTATCTGTGTCCGGATAGCTTGTACAATTTCTTCTCGGCTGTTTGATATATCACGGGATGGGAGAGATAATGGTGTCAACGTCTTCTGATCCTCTTTTATCAGCGGCTGTGTAGGTTGTGGGGGGGGGGGTGGAGGACGTACTGTCTGTGGCAAGGGGGGGGGCGGGCGTAGGTGACTCTTACGGGTGAAATGGGAACAGAGGAGGGAGGAGGCGATGGGACGTATTGGTAAGTTCGAGAGGCGGTATTGGGTACGCTTCGTCTGGGGGGTTTCATGTTCTCTTTCTCTTCTCTACTGGAAACTCGGGAGGTACTTTTCACTGTACGATCTCTCTCGGCTCTAGGATGGCGTTCCCTCTCATTCTTTGGGATTTTATATCCCTCTAATTGTTTCTTCTTGTCTCTGTCAGTTGGAGGTGGGCTTGTGATTAGGGGACGCTTTAGGGAAGTCTCCTTCTTGGTGGGTGGGGATCTCCTCAGTGGTAAAGGAGAGGGCGTCTCTTTACTACGCGGGAGAGCATATTCTATTCGGCAGTGCTTTCCGCTGTCGTCCATGGTGGGCTTGCATCTGGAGAAGGGCAGGGCATTCTTCCATCCGGCGTAAGCACAGAAGGCTGGATACTTTACCGCGTCCACTGAGTATATGTAACCGGTTCGCGATCTATGTAAAATATCACCACTGTTGTCCAAAACGTTCTGGTGGTGATATGTGCCATCCCGGCTGGCGCTGGCGAAACCACATCTGCAGTAGTACTTAATGAAGTGTTGATTGGCATGGATCTTTAGTTGACGGGGGTTCCTTAAATAGATTCGGCACTCTCTACAGTACGTATTATTTGGCCGTCCACGCAGTCTTTCTATCTCCTTCAACGAAGAGTCGCTTATCCAGTTAAGATAGGGCCAGCTGGGCGGGTGTCTCTTCTCAGACTCTCCTCGGTGGTTTAAGGGTTCGTCCAGCATACTAGGGGATGTAGGCTTTGGTGGGGTAATCCGGGTTCGTACCAGGTTGACTTTCAGTTCAGTCTTCTTCTTCTTTTCCTCTATAGTTTTTACAGGGTAGCTATTTATCCGGGGGCCACTTTGGGGAACATCATCCGGAGTAGGTTGAGATTTTACACTTTTGCTGCTAGAGGGATCAAAAGTAATCCTATGGACGTAATAGGGTGCTAACAACTCTAGTCGGGGTTGGGACGGATTAGGTTTCTGTAGGGGGTCAAGAATTGGGTTTAATTCCGGAGGAGTGTCATCAATGTTACTCCGAACTCTATTACGGTTGTCCACAGTGTCAAATGGGACCCGGAGAATGGGGTTAACTTCTAGAGAGGGAGAGGGGTTTGACAAGGGGCTAGTCGGCGCGGGAACAGACGCAGGGGACGGTTCTTGTAATATGGCACTGTAGGTTTTGGGTAAATCACTGGATAGGTAATGGTTAATACGGGAGGAGGGGTGTAGAGGGTTTTGTATAGCGGTGGGGCAAGGGAATCCGGATTTAGTTTTGGCATAGTCTGCTCTTTTTAAAGGGGGGAAATCAGCAATAGTTTTCGGAAGAATTGCAAGGTCACTATTTAAGGTGGTTTTATATCCTTTTACTATATGACCTGAAAGAGGGTGTAGGGTCTCACCTAGACCGGATGGGGGGCAATCCGGAGGGGTGGTGGCTATGTATGGTCCTCTTACTTCCTCTTCCATGGCTATATCGGCAGGAACATCTTCCAATAATTCCTCACTGGCTATGTCATCCAATGGTTGAGCTAATCCGGGGGGAAGGGGTATATCTGGGTCATTAAGGATGGCATCTTCTTCATCTGGATCCATCAGCTCCATATAGCCACCCGGAAAGGACTGGTCCTCCATTAACTCTTGCAGAGAGCACATTTCTTCTTTCTTTTGTCCTTTAACTACAACAGCAGTGTGACCGAAACAAGTGGGGGTTGATTCGGTGAGCAAAGAGGTTGGTTTTTGCCCTTCCATTCGGCCCGTTGTTTCTACTTCAAATTTTTTCTTTGAGAAATCACAGCCTTTTTCTGCTGTAGATTTTGATTGCAAGGGATAGGAAGTTCTTTCATTTATTTTGGCAAGAAATTGCTCTTCTAGATATCTATTTTTCAAGTAATTCGGTGTAGGAATGTTTAATTCTTTACTCATAATTTCTTCTTCTGCCACTGCATCTGTTTCTTGTTGTCCCAAACATATACTGCCCAAAACCTCCTCCAACTTGCCAAGCATATTTGCAAGCTTACCTGGAGTATTTAGCTCCGTATGCTCCATGTCTGTTGCAAGTGCAGCTAGAAGTTGCTCAGCTGTATGTGTACTGCTTGCACTACTATTAGTGAATGAAGGCAGCTGTAATGTCGTCTGCTTGAACATATGGCTAGGTTCAAGCATTCTGATTGGTTGCTGCTCATGAGTGCTGGGAGGTTCTGTGGGGATTGCATTATGGGGGGCTCTTTCAGGTAGGACATTGGCAATTTCTGTCCGATCCGGATAATTTTTTCTTTTGTTCGCATTTTCAGATTGTGTGGATGACAGCTGTACATTTCCTGTCATCCTCTGACTCACTGGGGTTCTTGTAGGGGGTTCTAAGGGTGTTTTTAGGACCGGATGTGGTTTGGTTGTCTTGTTATTAATTTCTATGTTACTTCTTTCGACTTCCTGTGTGGGAGGCATCCTACTAGGGCTTTTTACTGATAAGTATAATTTTTCGGTTAATGTGGGTGTGGGGGGCAAACATTTCACTGCATCCGGATGTCTTATCATTGATTGATTCCTAGGGGTGATTTGTCCTCTTCTTTTCTGTCTTTTTCTAGCTCTGACTCTTCTATTTTCTCTTTGTTTTGGTTCCTGAGGGGGTATTCTGACTGGTTGCCCACTAATAACAGAGATGGGGTCCTGGGTACATGGAGTATGGTTGATTCTCCTATCATCCGGATGGGGGGTGTGTATCCTTCTCTCTGGATCATTTCCAACACCTCTTTGTTTTGAAGAGCTGGTCTGATGGCAGTACTGTTCTCCATACCTTATTGGGGGTCCCACGTTTCTCCTGGGCCTCTGTTCTCTAGGCTCCGCACTGACTTCTTGACTTGGTTGGACAGAGAAAGGGGGTTGAACTTCTCCAGATCCGGAGGGTCTTTCTATAGGGGCCACTTCCCTTCTTTCCAATTCTGAGCTGGGTTGGGGGTTTACTTCTGGTTCCGGAGGGAAAAGGAGTCTGGGTAGGGCTTCCAACAACTCTCTTTGCATCTGTCGAGACAGCTCTCGGGGGTCTTCCCTATTCACTTCAGGTGGTCGCACTTCCACGTCCAGTGGGTTGGGGGGCAGTTCCCTACGACGAGCTCTGGTGGCCCCTTTCATGTTTGGCCGCCTGTGTGGCTCCGTGGCTGCAGGAGCTTGTCCCCGTTGATCAGCACATGGTTTATATAACTTCAGGCGACTCTCATTCTGTACGGACTGTTGGCCATTTCTATCAATTAAGTAAGAATGGTTGGGATATGCTTCTATAATTTCATACGGTCCGATGAATTTGGCCTGTAGTTTTGGGTTTTCTCCTTTTTTTCGTCTTCTATTTTCTAGCCAGACTAAGTCCTTTGGGGCAAACAACGAGGGCTCCTCTCCATCCTCACTCCGGATGTGCACTTGTTCCTCTCGCAGGGCCTCATGTGCTTCCTCTAACCGATCCTTCAAGGCTTGTGCATATTCATGCACGGGCATGTTATCCGTGAGTGGAGGGTGGTAGGACAGCTGATCCGGCAGCCTTAACTCTCTTCGAAGCATCAAGAAATTTGCAGTTTCACCTGTGGTAGTACGGGGGGTGCCTCGGAAAGCTCTCATTAGTTGGGGCAGCAAGAGATCCCACTCTTCCTGTCCCCTCCGGAGCAGCAAAGCTCTCAATGAGTCTCCCAACACTCTGTTATTTCTTTCCACTATCCCGTTGGCTTGCGGATGATAGGGGGTAGTTCGTGTCTTTTCTATCTTCCACAGGAGACACAATTCTTGCATTAGACGCGACTCGAATTGGGCGCCTTGGTCAGTGTGTATTTGCTCTGGAAGGCCAAGATAGCAAAACACTCTCTCGTCCAGAGCTGCCGCCACTACTGGGGCTGTAGCGTCCGGAATAGCGATGGCGTCTTGCCACCGCGTGAAGTGGTCGGTGAGTACCAGTATCCATGCATTTCCTTTAGCGGTCTCTGGGAGGGGGCCAACGAGGTCCACTGCCACTCGTTGCCAGGGTCGGCCAGCGTACATTCGTTGCCGGGCTGCTGTAGGTTTGGTCCCTCCGGTCTTGGCTCTCTGACATATTTCGCATGTCCGTACTGTACGCCTGACATCGGCAGTGATGCCTGGCCAGTACCAAGTGAGTTGTAGCCTCTTCAGGGTCCTTATTACTCCTTGGTGGGCCATGGCGTGGGTCTGCCAGAGAATTGTTCCGCGCAGACTAGCCGGACAAATGGCGCACCATCTAGCTCTACCTTTAGGGGAGACCTGTATCTCAAGAATACCGTCGGGCCGGATCCGCATTGATTCCTTGCATTGCTCTAGCTTCCTCAGTTCACTGCTTCCCATTTCCAATTGTCCTTTGGTGAGAGGGATTCCGGATTTGATAGCTCTGTATAGGAGGGCCACCGGATGATTGCCTGTCTTTTGGGCTTCCAGCAACTCTATCTCGGTGCATCGGTCAACGTGATGAGCCTCTTGCTCCTTATCCTTCTGCCTGAAGGCCTCTGTTTGACTGGGGGTAGTTGCTCCTGTCCACTCTCCGTTTCGTATTTCTTGTTTAGATGGCCCTCCATCTCTCTCTTCTATGTGATGGCACTGTCTACAATCTTCTGGACACCTTCTACTCAGTCCATCTGCATTGCCATGCTTGAGTCCCGCGCGGTGCTCTACTGTATATTGAAACTCTGACAGTATCTCCAGCCAACGGGCCACCTGACTGGTAGGCTCCCTTCTTCTACACAGCCATATAAGGGAAGCGTGGTCTGTCCGCAGACGAAACTTCTGGCCATAGAGGTAAGGCCGAAAGTGCTTAACTGCTTTAATCACTGCTAGTAGCTCCTTTCGGGTCACACAGTAGTTTTTCTCGGATGGACTTAATGTCTTGCTAAAGTAGGCTATGACACGTTCCTGTCCTTGTTGCTGCTGAGACAGGACGGCTCCCACTCCAACGTTACTAGCATCCGTATCCAAGATGTACGTTCCTGTGGCCTCTGGATAACCTAATATAGGGGCCGACGTCATGCCTTGTTTTAATTGTCGAAAAGCAGTTTCCTGTGCATCCCCCCATTCCCAAGGGGTATGCTTGCTAGTGAGTTTGGTGAGGGGTTTGGCCAAGGTAGAGAATTCCGGAAGGTATTGTCTGTAGTAGCCTACGGTTCCTAGGAAGGCTTGCAATCCTTTCAGCTCTTTCGGAGCTTGCCATTCTCTGATAGCAGCCACCTTTTCCGGATCGGTAGCAATTCCTTCAGCACTGACAATGTGTCCCAAGTATTTCACTTTTCTCTGGAGCAGCTCACATTTGCTTGGCTTGAGTTTGAGTCCGGCTTGTCTTAGGCACTCCAGCACTTCCTTCAAGCGCTGTATGTGGGTAGGGAAATCTGGGGCAATGACAATTATGTCATCCAGGTATAGAAGTAGCGTCTTCCAATGGAGACCCTGTAAGACCCGTTCCATTAGCCGTTGAAACGTAGCTGGGGCGGAGGTCAATCCAAAAGGTAACACCTTCCATTTCCACAAACCTGTCCTAGTAGAGAAAGCAGACTTCTCGCTTGCATCAGCGTCCAAGGGCACCTGCCAATACCCACTGACCAAGTCTAGCGTGCTAAAATATTTACTACCGGCTAACGCATCCAAGCTCTCATCTATTCTAGGGAGGGGGTAAGCATCCTGGTGGGTTACTGCATTTAACTTCCGGTAATCTATACAGAAACGCCAGGACCCGTCCTTTTTTTTAACAAGGACCACCGGGGAACTCCAGGCGCCTGTTGCAGGCTCTATCAATCCCTTTTCTAACAATTGGGCTACTTGCCTTTCGGCCTCTGCCTCTTTTTGGGGTCCAAGCCTGTGGGGGTGCTGCCGGATTGGCCGGGCTCCAGGCATCAAAGGAATACTGTGTTCCACCAATGTGGTCTTTCCTATGTCTTCTTCTCCCATACTGAACACGGTACTATACTCTTTTAACAAGCTTGCCAGTTGTCTTGTTTCACCATGGTTCCTACAATTCTGGCAGGCAGATTGGTAGAGCTTCTGGACGTGCATAGGCACGTTTTGCTTTTGGTTGTCATTCCGTCTGTCTCTGGTCTGTTGTTCTGTTAGGTAGGGTGTAGTCTCATCAATATCTTGAAGTTCTACACCTTTGTAGTTTCCTACCGTGCTTCCGGCCTTAAGTTCGAGGGGCTGGTTCGTAGGGTTAAGGCACCGTATCAGGAGTCGTCCTTGAGGGTCCGGCTGGTTCAAGCTAGCTGCCATGGGGGGTCCTGTTTCTTGTCCTTCCACCAGTCCTATGGGGCAGAAGTTGTGTGTATTGACGCGGGCCATGACCGTCATTTCGGTACAAGGGGGTATGAAGGTGTCTCTTATCACCTGTATATTGTTGATCAGTAACCGTCCATGCTTATCAGTGCATTGAAGCTCCTGTCCGTCCAATATGAGTATTGAACGGTGAAACTCCAGCGAACACTGATGTGAGGCCAAGAATGGCATGCCCAGAATGGCATCTTCATGAATATCACTGACTACAAACGTAGCTTCTGTCTTGATATCACGAATCCGAAGAGGGAGTCTTATGGTTCCATAGAATGGGAGTTGCGTCCCATCTGCCATTAATCCGTAGGACTCGCTTTCTTCCAATTGGTTCCTGACTAGCCGGGGTAATTGGTTGTAGGCTTGTTTTGACAGCAAGTTTGTGGTACAGCCGGTATCTAACAAAAAGTGTACAACTCTCCCTTCTAGTTTTCCAGGTACGAAGTAGCTGGCCTCGTAGGGTCTGTCAGAATACAGTCCAGCGGGCACAGTGGGCTTCACTTCCGGAATAGGAGGGTCTCTTCTTTGTCTGGGTCTGGAAGGACGTTCTGTAGGCATAACAAAAGGGGTCTCAGCCGACTCTTGAGGTCTGGGTTGAATCCTTATCCTTTTCCTACGAGGAGATTCCATGAGTGGTCCGGTGGGCGACAGCCTGGGTAGATCCAGCAAGGAGGGTATGACAGGGGAGGGGTAAGGAAATGGGTCTGGATTGGCTTCTGAATCCGAATCATCCATTTCTGTCAGTGGTGCATACCTATTCCGGATTGGTAGTTTCCAAGGGTCGTCTCGGGGGGTCTCTCTATAGTTCCTCTGTTGGGGCCTTTCTCCAGAAGGGTTATAATTAGATACTGGGCCGTTCCTTTTTCTAGAATTTTGGGGTGCCCTTTCGCAGCCAGTTTTGTTATTTACTGCTGCGGGCACTGCTCGTTTCCCGACCTTCGGTGGTTGTCTCTACCTACTGATGGCCAAGGCTGAGACGGGCAGACCTTTCGGAGGTGTCCTTTTCCTCCACAGCCCCAACAACTAGGTGGAGCTTCCATCCGGATCTGTGGGACTTCGGGCATAGCCTGTGTCTCGTTACTCATTCGCTCTATTTTCTCAGCCAGTTGTTGGACGGTTTTCATAAGGATATTGAGGGGGTCTTCGACTACAGGCGCCACCTTCTGTGCTTTAGGAGGCTCTTCCTCTTCCTGATCCTCAATCATCCGGATCTGTGCCTGCCTGTCTTCTCCTACAGTCCGAATCTGTAGAAATTCTCCTCCTGCCCTTACGGCGTCTTCCAACGTAAGGGGTTGTACGGCCAAGAGGTGCCGCTGTAAGTAAGCGTGACCCAGCGTAGCAGAGAAAGTATCTAAGGCCATTCTTTCTCTGTGTAGGGGAGGCAGGTCTTCATATGCAATGTTGACCAGTCTCTCCACCTCATTGGCATGATCCTGCAATGGAACTTTGAAGTTTCTCCTTAAATTTCCTAAACGCGCCTTAGCCTCACGGGCAGTGAGTCCAAAACGAGCGCGTAGAGCATTGAATACTCCTGCCACTGTGTTTGGCTTTCCACAGTCTTGAGCCTCTCCTCGCAAGGATTCTTTTAGATGTAGCAAGGCTGCTTCCTGATTCCAATCATTAGCCGCAGTTACTTCTACGAATCGGTTTACAAAATATTCTACGTCCCCCTTGCCTTCGTAGCGGGGTGTTTTAAAAGGGGTTTGTCTGGAAGGCTGTACTGCGCTCCGAAAGGCTTCGGTCAGTCTCTCAAGCACATCCATTCCTGCAAGTTGGGGTTGCCGTCCAGCACTACTCGCTCGGCGCTGTTGCCTGTCTGTCATTCGGAGGGGGGGGGGGGTCTTTTGAATCCAAGAGTGAAAGTCCTTTCTCAGTTCCTCCGTAGTCCTTAGGTGTGACCGGATGAGATTCGTCCAATCCCACCGCTGCCACCAATGTAGAAGATTTTGGCAACTTGTGACTAAGTTCAGCCACAATCTTCCACCCTTTCGGTCACACTGGATGACTACGAGGTGTCACTGCCAAATGTACTACCTTATATCAGCTTTAGCAGCTTCAATGAGCTAGTAGATCCGGTCTTAGGGGGAGGGGAGGATCCTTTCTATGAATAGAGAAGGACCGAAGGAATTCGGGAGGGGGGGGAAAAGTCCAAAGATCCAGACTAACTCGTCAACAGAGAAAAGTCAAGTGCAATAAGAAGAGTTACTTCAAGATAATACTCTCTTTATTGATCAGTATAGCTCCAACTGCGCTGAGCCAACTGGCTCAGCCAAACTTATGCATACAATATAAAAACGGAAACTAGTGCGGCTCACTAGAAAAGTCTTGTGTTCATCAATATAAAGTGATAAATGTAATTCAAAAACACACATGAATAATAATTTTCAATGCAACATAACATGGCATTAGTTCCAACTTTATCTTCCACTTTTTTGTACGTTTATACCGTTTGTTAACAAACAAGGGGAGATAATCTCCAACAGTATAATTACTTTATATATCATAATCACAATTGCAATTGAATAATACAGTTATGAACAACGTTCAGTCATTAGTAACGAGCTTCACTTCGCTTATGCTCTCATTAGCAACGAGCTTAACTTCGCTTATGCTCTCATTAGCAACGAGCTTCACTTCGCTTATGCTCTTCGGCCTTGGTCTTTATCTTGGTTTTCACTCTCCAGCACACCATCCGGATGTCTAATAATGCAAATCTATTATATTACGTCAAAAGCAATTCATAATCACGACCTATGCCTATGACCTATGACCTATGAAGTACATTTTGGATAATATATTGTTTAAAATCATTTGTTCGAACCTGAAGCACATGCACAATTAGAGATGTCTGCCATCTTTAAAGAAACTGCAAAGTCTATCAAAAACTCTATTAATACTCACATTGAAATGATTTCAATAGACTTTCCAAAATAGACTTGTTCACACAAATTACAGAAAAATAGTCCTATTCTGATCGTTCTAGTTTACAAACAAATAGACAGACATGTGTCGTACACAGACATACACATCAAATAGTATACACATAATACACAAACACACAGGCGGACACATAAACACACAGATACATAGACAATCAGAAATCTGTAAACAAAGCATGGAGGTAAAGATTGAGGAATAAACAAATTGGATGTAGAAAGGAGGAAAAGGAATAGCTGGGGTAGACAGAGGACCAACGGGTGGAAAGATATTGAGGGTTGCAAGTGCTACAGCTTATATTCATGTATTAAAAGTTCCTACACCCAATTCAATTGATTGACTTTACTTTTCGATCTGACAATAAACACTATGAACAATGCTAGCTGATCATATGCCTTTCCATTAATGAACAGTGCTAGCTGATCAATTTGCCTTTCAATTAATGGACAGTGCTAGCTGATCAATTTGCCTTTCAATTAATGGACTGTGCTAGCTGATCAATATGCCTTTCAATTAATGAACAGATTTATTGTTAACTCAACTAAATAACAACAGTGGTATTACCTTTCAAATGTGAAATTCACATCAGCAATGTCTGACCAGACAAAACACTTTGGTTCAACATCTCTTGCTCTAGGGTTGTCGGTAGCCGATAGGTTAGTGTGAGCTATCCCATAATCCTGTAGACAGTTGTCGGAGACATACACAACTCCTAAATCATTGAGCCTCACCTCCATTTTTCGCTGGTCTGTGTAGGATAACTTTACCTTCACTGTTTGTTGTACCTATAAACTTTCCTTTCACTGCATATGTCTGTAAGAGTTCAATGGATATGTCTGTAAGAGTTCAATGGATATGTCTGTAAGAGTTCAATGCATATGTCTGTAAGAGATCAATGGATATGTCTGTAAGAGTTCAATGGATATGTCTGTAAGAGTTCAATGGATATGTCTGTAAGAGATCAATGGATATGTCTGTAAGAGATCAATGGATGTCTATAAGAGTTCAATGGATATGTCTGTAAGAGTTCAATGGATATGTCTGTAAGAGTTCACTGCATATGTCTATAAGAGTTCAATGCATATGTCTGTAAGAGTTCAATGGATATGTCTATAAGAGTTCACTGCATATGTCTGTAAGAGTTCACTGCATATGTCTATAAGAGTTCAATGGATATGTCTGTAAGAGTTCAATGGATATGTCTATAAGAGTTCAATGGATATGTCTATAAGAGCTCACTGCATATGTCTATAAGAGTTCAATGCATATGTCTGTAAGAGTTCAATGGATATGTCTGTAAGAGTTCAATGGATATGTCTGTAAGAGTTCAATGGATATGTCTGTAAGAGATCAATGGATATGTCTGTAAGAGTTCAATGGATATGTCTATAAGAGTTCAATGGATATGTCTGTAAGAGTTCACTGCATATGTCTATGAGAGTACAATGGACATGAGAGGTCAATCTACTGAATATTGCAATAGGCAGTGCACACTAAATATATATAAATAGTTAATATACTAGTTATATATAACTAGCCAAAATACTAATGATAAAGAAAACAATGATATGTCAATGATAACATCAAACTCACCAGCATTACTTGGCGCATTGAGATTTCTATCTCAGCATCTCCTGTGAAATCTGACACCCACCCATTGGTGTCAAATATAGCCCATTTTCCTTGGTACTTGTGGGTGTATCTCTGTGTGGGAGTGTCTGAGAGCCCGTAGCAAAGCTGATCAGATACATATGACTTTGTGTCATACTTTGTCATGATGTTGAATGAGTCCATGTATGGTCGAGGGCACTCACAATCAGGTCTGACCTTGAACTCTGGTATATGCAGACCAATGTTCTTTATTGCTATTTCTCTGTAGAAATAGTAAAGTAAAGATAGAGACTTCACTTTACAACTTCATAACGTTTTTTAATTAAGGTTTCAATTCCATATCTCATCAGACGCAGAAATAAGAGCTGTTATTTATCTATACTTATTAATATTGTCTTGTATTTGCTGTGCCAAACCAATGATCTGAAAATATTGCAAACAACCACCACAACTGTTGTTATTTGATGTCGGGAACAAGCAGGTAAAGCACAACTTTAATTTTTTAATTAACTTTCCCTCAGGTGTGCATGCAGCCTAGTGGTTTCAGTGGTTGAAAATCTACCAACAATCTGGAGTTCAATTTCCAGTGTGGTCACCCTCGCGAGAGATATTCGGCTTCTGTTTGCATGTTCCCCTGTCTCATATAACCAATGTAGTTTGATTGTGCTCTCCATCTCAAATATGGAGTCGACCCATTAAAAGTTTGCCTCTCAGCCTGTTTGGAAAGATGGCTGGCTTGAGAAAGGGCATGGGTATTAGTCGTGGTTTGAGCAATCAAATGTCTTATAAGACTAGCTTTTACGTTTACCTGAGTGAAACAGAGAGATTAGGTTTACCTTAGTGAAACAGAGGGATTAGGTTTACCTAAGTGAAACAGAGGGATTAGGTTTACCTGAGTGAAACAGAGAGATTAGGTTTACCTGAGTGAAACAGAAGGACAAAAAAGCAATGAAATAATGCTATAAAAAAAGAACAATAATTGACAAATCAAAAGTTACGGCTATTTACAGAAATAATTAATGCAAACAGTGATTCATGAAGTGGTAGATTTCTATAGTAAGCGCTTTGTTTCTTTTGACTTCTCCCCCCCCCCCCCCCCCTCCATATCTCTGCACTGTGACACCCACTACTTACCCCATAAGCAGCAATTACCTGTAGCTGTGCTAATGCAGAGGTTAATTGGAGTTGTCTTCTCTTGGATATACTCACTCCACCCCCTTTCCCATCCATTACATCCTTCTCCCAGCTTTCCTCAGAAAAAGCCTCTATAACTAATTTTCCTTCAACCCTAAATTAATTCTTTTTACTCAAAACATCCCACAGAAGCCAAAAACAGAGGAAAAGTGTCTGAAAGTTGGAGTTTTTCTCTCTTTTCCATAGTTTGTACTAGAAGAAAAGCAAGTCTGACTCAGAAGTGAAACTAGAACAAGAAATGCATTTTTTTTATCAAAATCTGCATTGAAACTTCCCATATCGATCCAAAAACACAAAATCCCAACTTCTGTCATAGCGGAATTGGAAAATCTCTCACGGTTCAACGAATACCTATCCCGGTGCAGGGCGTAAACCAAGTAAAGGAAAAGAAATGTGCTAATTGGCTGAAAACAAGCTGGCTATTATTACCAAAGTAATTAGTTTTGACTGACAAGCTTGCCCGACAGAAACATTTGTTTGCATTCTTCACCTTATTATTTAGTATGTTATTGGTGCTTCCCAACTGCATGATTTGCACAAACTTTTGTATAAATGTTGCTATATGCGTTTATCTAGTTCATCTCTTGTCTTGATTTTGTGGACCGGGTATGACATGGTGCAAACCTTAGCGTACAGATAAGAGAGTACATTTCTTTATAAAATATATAATTGTATCTCTAGATGGTTGCTTAATGAGGTTGCTAGTAAATCAGTAGAGTTCTTGGAAGTGGAGATTCGACCTGGTGAGATCCTGGCCTGTAGTAGTGAAAGTTAACAGAGAGGAAAAAGATCCGACTATAAAGGTGCCAGAGGTGGTCAGGAGCAAAGACTCTAGCCTGTACTGAGAAATGTAAAGAGAGCACGGAGGAGATCTGTCTCAGAGTTGTTCCTGATCTGAGGAGGTAGTGGATGTTGGTTGTGCATTTGACAAAGGTAGTGTCAGGGTAGGAATGGGTCAAACATCAACTTGGGCATTTATTAATAGCAGTAATCCTAAAATGAAAATAGCCTTCAAGGCATCCAAGCACTAGATATTTAATGTTAAATAAAAAACTGTGGTAAGATTGAGTGCTCTAAGGCTACAAAGGAGTTGAAAGAAATTGAACACACCCTTCTCACAGCTGATTGGATACTGTTTATGAGGGCAGCACCGATTGGTTCATGTGGGTCTGTCGATAAACTTTTGTTGCATACTATTGAACATTACATACATGTTATTGGCTGCTCCTTTATTTAAATAAAAAGTTGATTTTACTAAACCCAAGGCTTCATTGAATCATAAGATCAGGTGAGAACTGTTCAGTAACTTTCATTGGTTGGTTTTGTTGTGAGTCGTTTAGAGACCAACAAAGTTTCATAGTTTGAAACTGTAATTTGTTTTAGCTGAGGGCTTACAAGAATCTTAATCTTCTCATGCTTAAGACTGTTTGTGGATTTATACTATTCTAAGATAGCTCTGAGGTGAAAAGAGAGGACACTTGATGGATGTGCGGTGGAGCACAGACTTAACTAGACTTTGCATTTAATGCCCCATTATAGCTCAATCTGTATCACTTACATAAGAGGGCAAGGTTAGTTCATCTTACCTAAGTGTAGCCACTGTGTGATATAGCTTGATATCTTCTATACTCCCTTTGATATTCTCACTGCCAAATCTCACTGAAGTTATCAATGGAGCTGCTGCAGCAATGATCAACTTTGAGCCAATCTTACCATTCATGAAAAACGATATTATGTTCCCTGTAATCTACAAATATCTATAGATATTCTATATGTTTTACAACAAATGCTGTATTCACTGTGCCCATAATGATGGCTCAAGTAAGTGCTCTTTCCTGTCAACCTGGGATATCAGTAAGTGTATTAGGAGCTAATGAACGAAGGAGAACAAGACAGGTGGACAGATGTGAGATGAAGAGAGATGTGAGATAAAGAGGGATGTGAGATGAAGAGTGATGTGAGATAAAGAGGGATGTGAGATGAAGAGGGATGTGAGATGAAAAGAGATGTGAGATGAAGAGAAATATGAGATGAAGAGAGATGTGAGATGAAGAGGGATGTGAGATGAAAAGAGATGTGAGATGAAGAGAAATATGAGATGAAGAGAGATGTGAGATGAAGAGAGATGTGAGAGGATAACTGGATGTAAGGGGGAAGAAGAAATTAAAGTATGGTGGAAAGAAATACAGAGTGGAGAAATTATTGTTACTACCAAACGAAAAGTTAAAAAAGCATGAACATTTTTTTCTCAAAAAACGACAATGGAGGCCTCTCGTAGTAAATTGTGTGGCGGTGATAAAACTTTAAAAGTCGGTGAACAAAGTAGCAAATATTCTCAATATTTATATCTTACAGCAACAGCATTTAGGCAAACTCCATAAAAAGACAGTTTATCTGTTTTGCCAATAAATACCAGCACAGTGACTGTAGAAAGTTGCTCTATCGGAGAGATCGACGTGTAATGTATAAGCTCATAGTTGCTAGACTCTGCATGCACCAATACTTGAGTGGTGGCATCTGAGTAAACAGCAGGTACTTGTAGGTCGATCTTGTATGAATCTTGTGCACTTGTTGTTGGTGGACTTATATGGAGGCTCAGCAGCGTCTCTCGTAATCTATTACAACAAATGAAGTACAATCTAAATTAAAAGTCAGTATAATATACACAATACATTATATTGTGTTGTACAAGGCTAATCAGCCAGACAACAGGGCTTGTGAGCCAATAGTATTGCAGTCAGTCAAAGAACTAGAGAGTGAGCATTTCTTATGAACGTACATTTCCATCCTAGTACATATAACGGAATAAACTTTTGAATCACAAGTTTCCAAAACAAAAATCAGGGCTTAGCTGATGTTTGGTAACACTGAGATATAAAAAACTAGCTTTAGAAGTATATACCATATATATACATGCATAATAAAAAAATATATATATATGTATACAATAACGGATACAAATAAATAATAGACACAATAAATAAATAATACATACTAGACATAGATAACTATAACATATCATGCTGTCTAATCACCAAAACGAATTGCTACAGACTCACGTGGCTCCTGTTCTAAATCTCAAAAAATAGTCCAACACTATTGTGTAGCTGTCGTCTACAGACTTTATTGGTAGATATAGTGATGGCTGCACGTTGTGGAAGTGACACGGTATATCCCTACCACTACTAATGCGTCTAGCAATAAAGTTTAAACTGTCTCTTTGTATCATCACTCCACAAGCCAGTAATTGTTCTTTAACTGGTGTGTTTCCTGCTGCAGAGGGAAATGTGTAGTTTAGAGGCAACAGATAGGAAGAGAGCGGTTTTGGTTTGTCGTAAGTACAGGTTACATTGTAACATTGCTGGCCATAGTAACTGCCGTTATCCTGTCTTGTGGAAGGTATACACTGGTCAGAAGTGGAGTTGCTATAAATGTTTAGTTGCAGTTCAATAGGTGAGCTGTCAACAGCTGGTTGTGGAGGTACTTGTAGAATACTATTATCTGTATCTAGAAGCCATTGTATGTACTCTACGTGTGACATGTTGGATACTACATAACTTGTAGTGTTTAGTAGAAGTACTAGCAATGTAAATTGTCTTGTGTTACCTGCAGTCATTGCTACTCAAAGCTCTCTTTTATTGGAGGTAGGGGACTTTAGTTGTGTATTATGGTCTTAATACCAGATCTGCTGATCTACAAGTTATATAAGTCGTTGTATGATAGAGATATATACAACTTATAAGTCACAGTATGATAGAGATATATACAAGTTATAAGTCACAGTATGATAGAGATATATACAAGTTATAAGTCACTGTATGATAGAGATATATACAACTTATAAGTCATTGTATGATAGAGATATATACAAGTTATAAGTCATTGTATGATAGAGATATATACAAGTTATAAGTCATTGTATGATAGAGATATATACAAGTTATAAGTCATTGTATGATAGAGATATATACAAGTTATAAGTCATTGTATTGTAATAGATTTGCCTCTTCTATTAGCTACACAACGGATTCTCTACCTCTCTCTCTTCCACTCCTTTCTCTCTATCTCCAACGACGTTAGCAACTCACGAGTCCTCGACTCAAACGTAGTAGAAATGTGTTTATCAGAATAGAGACTTTATTATATTCACAAGCAAAAGGGTACTTATACTTCAACAACTCTACAACAACTGCCTGCCCAAGGCACAGCAGCTCTATTTATAGAGAAAAAGGTACAACTTCATTACCTTATTAGGCACAACGAATCACAATACAGAGTACAAGGCAATTGCCAATGGTAATATATAATACATAATCATAACAATAAACAGTCCAATCATGTAGCAAGCACATGGTGTTTTGCCCTGGGCACTTATTGCCGCTCTTTTTGGTAGCTGGTAACTTTCCAGTCCTTATAAGGGTAGACCATATCCTATCCTGTGATCCTGGGAGAAGGAACGCTCCGATTTCGATTCTGATTGTTGCATCGCGTTCAGGAGACCTCAGGCTATCTGAATCAATGTGGTTGGATCCCGGGTCGGGGTCGGGGTAGGTTCGGGGTAGGTTCGGGGTCAGTTCGGGGTAGCTAATTTTGCTATATATAGGGGGATAGTGTTTGGAGACAACTGATATCCACTTTCCAGGGGATTCGGAGAATCTCCGGGCGGGGTAGAGTTCTGGGGGGGATAATGACTTATGACTAAGGTCACCAGGGGTGTAAGGGGGGGGGGGTTTGGGGGGGTTAACACTACCTATCACACAAATCTCCCACATACTCCGCTTCATTAGCGACGAAGTCTCTAATTAAAATATATATATATAAACAAGAATAACTGAGCGATGGTACATGACCAGAGAGTGTATTTATTGGAGAATAATTATATGGTTGACAGTGAGTGGTCACATGAGTCTTTTGGACGGGGAGAGGGTGGGGTGGTCTGAGGAGGGGTGGGGGGTGGTACTAGCTTGCATGGAATGGGGGAGGGTTGGCCGCCGGTTCCTTTTTTCTGAAACTCTTCGGGTGGGGACCTAGGTGACAAGGCAGGGGGACGATGGGTGGTCTTCTTCAGGGGTATAAACCTATTCCGGGTCGGGGTAGGTTCGGGGTGGTTCGGGATAGGTTCGGGGTCACTTTTCGGAATGTGGAGTGACTTTGGGGGGTCTTTTAAACACTGGCTATAACTGCGCCGGGAGTGGGATTGTGTTTTTAGGGTGGTAGGGGTGGGGGGAGTTGGATTAGGGAAGGGGTTGAGGGGGGGAACTCTTCTAGGGTAGGAAGGGGGGGTGATAATTCTCTGGTAGTGAAGGCTAAGGGATCGCATGCAGTAGCATTTTTTAAAACCCAATTGTTGTAGATCTCTAACTCACTCTCTCTGTCACTAACTGCCATGCTACCTGGTGGGTTGGTTGGTAGTAGAACCTCCATCATAGGGGGCCCTAGTAACTCATCTTCTTGTATGCTGGAGGGGGGTGGGTACTCTGCCAAGTCGGCCTCGAGAAGCAGGTGGTCGTTCCCAGCGTCGAGCTGCAGTGGTCGCGGGTCGTTAATTTTTGCCATTTCTTTTAATTGATTTATTAACAACTGGAGTGAGAGAGCGGACTGCACAGTACTAGATCCAGCTGGCAAAAGGATTGCACTTTCTTCTCTGTCTGGCTTCTTAGCAGTTCGACCTACTTCTTGGGGGGTCTGACTCAGGGTAGTGGGGAAAAAGGGGGGTGTATTTGAACGACCTTGCAGCTCCGGGGTTTCAAGCGAGGATACCGATTTTTCGGGGGTGGGTAGAGGAGGTTCTGGCAATTCTTTTAAGACTACGCATGATTGTGTTGGGACCTCGGTCTTTGTGGTAAAAGCCGTTAAGTAGGCTATCAACCTCATTTTTTCCTGGTATTGTTGTTCAAACAATTGCTCATTTTCTCCAGTCACTTGATGACACCAGGGTTCTCCATAGCGTTGGGGTGGTCCCACGTTACGCCTAGGGCGGCCAGTAGGTGCAGGGGCTATGACAGGGGATGGTGTGACTGGTGGGGGGGCAACTCCCACATTCGGGGTCTGGCTCCTATTTCGGCCAGTTCTTGGCCGATTTGTACGAAACTCGCTGGGGGTGTTGAGGGGGGTCTCTGGTAAGGGTTGCTGTAGGCGAGGGGGTGTACGTTCTTCTAGTAGGGGAAGTGGGGGGATGGCAATGCTGGGAGAAAACGTGGTGGGATCGGGAGCTCTAGGAGGGGTAGGGGAATGTCTTGAAGGGGAGGGGGGGGACTTCTTCTCCTGCGGGGGGCTGCGCCACGCATGTTGGGACGGCGAGCTGGCTCCATGGCTGCTGGGGCTTGGCCGTAGGGCTCAAGGCAAGCTTTATAGGGTTTGAGGCGGCTACCATTTTGTACCAAACGTTGTCCATGTCGGTCGATTAAGTAGGTGTGGTTGCTGTAGGCCTCCTCGATGATGTAGGGTCCAACGAACTTGGGTTGGAGCTTGGGGCTTTCTCCCTTTCTTCGCCTCTTATTCTCTAACCAGACCTCATCTCCCGGTCGGAATAACGATGGCTCTTCTCCGTCGTCTCCTCTAGTCTGCTTCTGCTCCATTCTCAGTGCCTCGTGGACATCCTCTAGTCTCTCTTGCAGGGCTCGGGCATATTCGTGCACTGGTACGCACTCTAGCAGAGGGGGGTGGTAGGTCAGTTGGTCAGGGAGGCGCAACTCTCTACCCATCATAAGGAAGTTGGGCGTTTCACCAGTAGTAGAGTGGGGGGTAGCGCGAAAAGCTCTCATGATTTGGGGAAGGACCAGATCCCATTCTTCAGGGCGTCTCTTCAGGAGGAGAGAACGTAAGGCGTCTCCGAGGACTCTATTATTCCGCTCCACAACTCCATTGGCCTGAGGGTGGTAGGGGGTAGTGCGGGTTTTGGCCACCCTCCAAATGGTACAGAGTTCCCTCATCAGGCTGGACTCAAATTGGGCGCCCTGATCGGTATGCATTTGTTCGGGTAAACCGAAATAGCTAAACACATGCTCGTCTAGGGCGGTGGCCACTACTGGGGCTGTAGCATCTGGGAGGGGGAGGGCGTCCTGCCAGCGGGTAAAATGATCCGTTAAGACCAAAATCCACTTGTTACCACGCTGGGTCTCAGGAAGGGGACCAACTAGATCTACCGCTAGTTTTTGCCAAGGCCGGCCGGCATACATGCGTTGTCGTGCGGGGTTGGGTTTGGTCCCCCCATGTTTAGCACGTTGGCACGTCTCGCAGCTATTGACCGCTCGCCGTACATCGGCTGTCATGCCGGGCCAGTACCAGGTGAGATTCAACCTCTTGAGTGTTCGTTGAATACCTTGGTGGGCCATGACGTGGGTCTCCCACACGACTTTTCCACGCAGACTGGGGGGGCACACGGCGCACCAGTGAGACCGGGTTTGGCCGGCATGGTGTATCTCCAGTACACCATCCGGGCGGATTTGCATGGAATGTCTCCTCTTCTCCAATTGGCGCAACTCATTGCTGCCAAGCTCAAGCTGTTGGGGGTCTACGGGGGTGTTATTTTGGATAGCTTCATATACGACAGCTACGGGGTGACGGCCGGTCTTTTGAGCTTCCATCAGATCTGTATCAGGGGGTGGTGGACGGGGACGGGCAATGGCAACTACCCGGGGGTCTGAGGGAGGGGAGGGAGTAGACAAGGGCTGGGCAAGGGGGGTAGGGGAGGGGTTTGGGAAGGTCTGTATCACCTCGTCTTTGGTGGGGCCACCATCTCTACTCTCAATGTGGGTACACTGTTTACAATCAGAGGGGCAACGCCTACTCAGTCCGTCTGCGTTCCCGTGCAAATGTCCACTGCGGTGTTCTATGGTGAACTTAAACTCTGAGAGGGCTTCCAGCCATCTGGCTACTTGGCTCGAAGGTTCCTTTCGCTTGCAGAGCCACATGAGGGAGGCATGGTCGGTACGGACTCTAAAGGTTTGTTCGTAGAGATAGGGCTTGAAGTGTTTCACCGCCTTAACTACGGCTAACAACTCCTTGCGAGTGACACAGTAGTTTTGCTCTGGGGGGCTCAGCGTTTTACTGTAGTACGCTATCACCCGTTCTTCATTGTTCTGGATCTGGGACAGGACGGCGCCGACACCGTCGTCACTGGCGTCGGTGTCTAGGATATAGGGACTGTTGGCATCGGGGTAGCCTAGAATGGGGGCGGAGACCAGTCCTGCTTTGAGCAACACAAACGCTTCTGCCTGAGGTTGGGCCCACTCCCAGGGGGTATCTTTACAAGTGAGTCTGGTCAGGGGCTTGGCTACGGTAGAGAACCGTGGGAGGTACTGGCGGTAATAACCTACAGTTCCTAGGAACGCTTGTAGTTCTTTAAGACAAGTAGGGGGGGGGGGCCAATCACGTACTGCAGCAATCTTTTCTGGATCAGTGGAGACACCTCGCTTGCTAACAACGTGGCCTAGGTAGCGGACTTGAGATTGGAGCAGCTCACACTTGCTGGGCTTTAGTTTTAAACCAGCCGCTTGGAGACGCTGGAGCACTTCGGACAGTCGGTGGAGATGGGTGGGGAAATCGGGGCCTATGACGATGATGTCATCTAAGTACAGGAGGAGTGACTTCCAGTGAAGGCCGTGTAGCACCCTCTCCATGAGTCTCTGGAAAGTGGCGGGTGCGGAAGTTAATCCGAAGGGGAGGACTTTCCATTTATACAGGCCGGAACGGGTGGAGAAAGCGGATTTGTCGCTAGCATCCGCGTCCAGGGGGACCTGCCAGTATCCGCTCACTAGGTCTAGGGTGCTGAAGTAGCGGCTACCCGACAAAGCGTCCAGGCTCTCATCTATACGGGGCAGAGGGTAGGCGTCTTGTTGGGTCACTGCATTCAACCGCCTATAGTCTATGCAAAACCTCCACGATCCGTCTTTCTTTTTGACGAGTACCACGGGAGAACTCCAGGCACCATTGCTGGGTTCGATCAACCCTCTCTCTAGCAGTTTGGACACCTGCTCCTCGGCTTCTCGCTCCTTGTGGGGTCCTAATCTGTGGGGGTGTTGTCTTATGGGCTGGGCTCCGGGCTTCAGGGGGATGCTATGTGCCACAAGGTCGGTACGACCCATGTCGTGATCTCCTCTACTGAACACCTCCTCGTAGGAGTGTAAGAGCTGGGCCAGTTGGAAAGCTTCACTGGGGGTGTGGCAGTTGTCCAGGGCTTGGGTATATAGTGCCTGCAAGTGCTCGGGGACGGGGGAGGGAAGGAAAGTGGGGGGATGGAAGTAGGGGGGTTCTCCGTCAATGGCAACTCTATGTCACTGGCCTGTACACCTGTATACCGGCCTATAGTCTTTCCCGCTTTCAAATGTAACGGCTGACTAGTGGGGTTAAGGCATCTAACGAGCAGGTGGTGTTTGGTATCAGGGGAGTTGAGACTGGCGGCGAGGGGCGGGGAGTCCGGGGTACCTTCTACTATACCGAGGGGGAGGTGTGAGGGGTTGGTAACTTTACAAAGTACCGTCGCCTCGGTATTCGGGGGAATGTGAGTGTCTCTTATGACTTGGACAGAGGTGGAGAGCATTCGTCCCTGTTGGTCAGTGCATGGAAGTTCTTGGCCATCTATTTCAATGACTGAACAATCAAACTTCATGTGACACTGGTGGGCAGTAAGAAAGGGCATGCCTAAGATGGCGTCTTCGTTAATCTGTCCGACTACGAACGTAGCATCCGTCTTTATGTCTCGCAGTCGAAGGGGCAGATGTAGGGTACCAAAGAAGGGGATATGGGATCTGTCCGCCAAAATGCCGTGGGTGTCGCTCTCTTGAAGGGCATCCCGGGTGGTAGGAGACAGCCGGTTAAACAGGTGCTGTGATAGCAAATTGGTGGTACATCCGGTATCAATGAGTATAGACACCGGCTTGCCTTCAATTCGACCGGGCAAGAAATAACTTGCCTTGTAGGGGCGTTCTGGCGGGGAGTAAAGAACGTCAGTGGGTCTGACGGCTGATGGTCGGGGGGTAGGGGGTTGTCTCTCCCGAGGGCGGGAGGGGCGTATTTGGGTTGGGGGAGTAGGGGGGCTTTTGGGGTGAATTCCTCGGCTCAGATATTGAGCTGGTTCCGAGGGGTAATATAATTTGTGTCCATGACTAACTGGGTGTTGCTGACGAGACGGGCGGGGAAGGTCAGCACACAGGGGGGCCGGGGGGTGATATGGTTGGTTGTTATCCCAGACAGGCGGGGCAGACGGGTAGTAGTCTGTATCTTCCAGCTCTTGTAATGGCGCATACCGGTTGGCAGTAGGTAGCTGCCAGGGCTCTGGGGTTGGCACAGGATACCGTCTCTCTGTACGTTGAGGAGGGATCTGAGTCACAGGGTTATGTTGCTCTAATCTTTCTATTGCCTTCCTATAATTCCGAGGGGCCCGGGGGCAGTTAGGAACCGGTCTCCCTACTGCGGGCGGCGCCCGTTTTTTGACGGTTGGTTAGGAAGGGAGGTAGGAGACGGCCAGGGTTTAGTAGGACAACTCCTCTGTAAGTGGCCAATGGCGCCACACCCCCAACACTGAGGGGGGGTAGGTGCGACGGGGGGGTAGGAGGGGTGGGGGATGGCCAGTGGGGGGGTTGGTTGCTGCTTCAGTTTCTGGAGTTCTACCGACTGGAGCTTGATGGCGTCGGTGAGCAACTGCATATTTTGCATCAGAACAGCCAGGATGTCTGGGGACGGGGTAGCTGTCTGGTGGACTTGACTGAGCGGGGGGTTGGCTGGGGTTCTGCCACTGGGTGGTTCTAGCATGTCGTCTTCCTCCTCCACTACTCTGACTCGGGAAGGTTTGTCTTCAAATCCTGTCTTGATTTGGAGAAATTCACTGCCTGCTCTGACTGCTTCCTCGACAGTGTGGGGTTGTACGGCTAATAAATGTCGTTGAAGGTACGCATTGCCTATTGTGCTAGCAAAGGTTTCCAGTACCATTCGGTCAACTCTTTGGGGGGGCAGGTCATCATAAGCAACACGGACCAGTTTTTCAACTTCATTAGCGTGTTGTTGCAACGATGTTTTGGGGGAACGACGCAGGGTATTCAACTGGGCTTGGGCCTCTTTGGGGGTAAGTCCAAACCGTGCACGTAGGGCAGCAAAGATACCTTCTACATGGGGAGGGCGGCCACACTCAAGGGCGTCGTCTCTCAGTGCCTCTCGTAAGTGTAGTAAGGCAGTAGCTTGGCCCCAATCATTTGCATCGGCTACTTCAGTAAATCGAGTGATGAAATATTCCACATCGGCCGTGCCATCGTATATGGGGGGTTTGAAGGGGGTTGGGTTGTGTCTTTGGGGGGGTTGTACCAATCTTTGTAGGGCATCTGTCAACTCATCCAAGGCTACCGTTGGTTGAACTACAACGGGATTTCGGCCAGCGCTTCTTGCTCTCTGAGTGGCCATTGTTGATTGGCGAGTTATGGGGTATAAAATGATTGCTTGTAACAGAAATCAGTATTCCGTGGATCCCGAATCGGGGTTGGGTGGATCCCGAATCGGGGTTGGGTGGATCCCGAATCGGGGTTGGGTGGATCCCGAATCGGGGTAGCTTCGGGGTAGAGGGGGAATGGCAGTATACAGGGTCAAGGTAACTTCGGGGTAAGGGGGAATGGCAGTATACAGGGTCAAGGTAACTTCGGGGTAAGGGGGAATGGCAGTATACAGGGTCAAGGTAACTTCGGGGTAAGGGGGAATGGCAGTATACAGGGTCAAGGTAACTTCGGGGTGAGGGGAAGATGGCGGTAAGCAGGGCAAACAGGCTTGGTGTAGTTCCTAGCTCTTTCTTCTGCTTTATTATCTCGCAATCTTCTTACTTCTTACCTTCTTTCTTATCTCTCTCTATCCGTTGTGTCCTTGTTCTTCAGAAATCCCACTGCTGCCACCAATGTAATAGATTTGCCTCTTCTATTAGCTACACAACGGATTCTCTACCTCTCTCTCTTCCACTCCTTTCTCTCTATCTCCAACGACGTTAGCAACTCACGAGTCCTCGACTCAAACGTAGTAGAAATGTGTTTATCAGAATAGAGACTTTATTATATTCACAAGCAAAAGGGTGCTTATACTTCAACAACTCTACAACAACTGCCTGCCCAAGGCACAGCAGCTCTATTTATAGAGAAAAAGGTACAACTTCATTACCTTATTAGGCGCAACGAATCACAATACAGAGTACAAGGCAATTGCCAATGGTAATATATAATACATAATCATAACAATAAACAGTCCAATCATGTAGCAAGCACATGGTGTTTTGCCCTGGGCACTTATTGCCGCTCTTTTTGGTAGCTGGTAACTTTCCAGTCCTTGTAAGGGTAGACCATATCCTATCCTGTGATCCTGGGAGAAGGAACGCTCCGATTTCGATTCTGATTGTTGCATCGCGTTCAGGAGACCTCAGGCTATCTGAATCAATGTAGTTGGATCCCGGGTCGGGGTCGGGGTAGGTTCGGGGTAGGTTCGGGGTCAGTTCGGGGTAGCTAATTTTGCTATATATAGGGGGATAGTGTTTGGAGACAACTGATATCCACTTTCCAGGGGATTCGGAGAATCTCCGGGCGGGGTAGAGTTCTGGGGGGGATAATGACTTATGACTAAGGTCACCAGGGGTGTAAGGGGGGGGGGGGGGTTTGGGGGGGTTAACACTACCTATCACACAAATCTCCCACAGTATGATAGAGATATATACAAGTTATATAAGTCGTTGTATGATAGAGATATATACAACTTATAACTCATTGTGTGATAGAGATATATACAAGTTATATAAGTCATTGTATGATAGAGATATATACAAGTTATAAGTCACTGTATGATAAAGATATATACAAGTTATAAGTCATTGTATGATAAAGATATATACAAGTTATAAGTCATTGTATGATAGAGATATATACAAGTTATAAGTCATTGTATGATAGAGATATATACAAGTTATAAGTCACTGTATGATAGAGATATATACAAGTTATAAGTCATTGTATGATAAAGATATATACAAGTTATAAGTCATTGTATGATAGAGATATATACAAGTTATAAGTCATTGTATGATAGAGATATATACAAGTTATAAGTCATTGTTTGATAGAGATATATACAAGTTATAAGTCATTGTATGATAAAGATATATACAAGTTATAAGTCACTGTATGATAGAGATATATACAAGTTATAAGTCACTGTATAATAGATGGAAAGATATATACAAGTGATAAGTGATTGCATTTAGTCAATAAATCTCACACCACAAATATAGAAAGGAAGCAGTCAGCTGATATACTCTGAGATATAATACTTAACATACGTAGCTACAATATATAATGTAAAACTTGAATGGATAGAGGCATTATATATGTTTTAGCTCCTACGTATATTATCTAATTGTAAACTCGCACCTGAGAGCTCACCACTATAACACTAGTACAGAGGTTATATATCATAGTTAGTAGTTAGTAGTTAGTTAGTAACTAGTTCATTCACTCACCAGTCTGGTTGTCTTGTATTCTACTACCAACTCTACTATCTCCTATTCCATTACAACAGCCCAGTACAATATATACTGATCTTTCTCTCCTCTCTATCCTTCACTATTGTGTGCCGAGTAAACTAACTGCGATAGAAAACTAATCTAACTTTATATAGCTACTTATATTGCATTTATAGACCCTCGGATTAATGAGCTTGTGATAGAAAGGAGCTTATAGGAACAGTTGACGACAACCATGATGTAACTTGACAATTGCCATATTTTCTCAAAGCTATTGGTCTGGTTTCACCGAGTTTCACAAACATAATTTATTAAATAGTGAGGTATAAAAATCATCGTATAATGCTTGACAGTTGCCATGCCAACACAAATAACACACACAACAATAACACTTAGTTGTGTAGGCCTGTAGACAAAAAATACCAGCTGTTAAATTGTACCAACTCCACAAGCCACTTACTTTTTTTGCCATGTCATTATTACAACAGCGAGCTTTAAAAAGCTAAAAACAGATTAACCACTAATCTATCATAATACCTCTTTGTGGGACAATAACGCATGCTAAAGCCCACAAAAAGTTCTACAATTAGTGTTACAAATGCAAATAGAGTTAGCCAGTGCATGGCAACCCTTTCACAAAAGTCCAAAATTGACCTTATACCTGGCAGCACAACACTGTCTGTAGTACAGCTGTTCTTACCAGAGTTTGGTTATGATATAATCCCTGATCAAATAAAAAACACAAAAATAGGCCCATTATGCGTGGTTAACATTTTCCCAGAGTTTTATTCACCGTGGAGCAAGCAAAATGATCTATTAAAAGTAAAAAAAAAGATAATTGTTCAAACATGAAAACTTGTCAAGTTTTTACCTGGGCAGAAAATATTAATCATTACTTCTCTTTGAAGACACCAAGTTAATGGTTGAGGAGGAGTTGTCCTCTCAGGCCAGTGGCTACAAACTAGAGACAGTTTACATACCATCTGTACTGGCATAGCGCTGCCAAACGTATCTCTCGATAGTTGTCATCCTCCACATAAGCCATTACCCATTTGCTTGTATGAATTAAGATTTAAAGCATGACTGTATTGAACATTGTTTTTTAACTTTCTGAGTATTCAGGTCCTAAGCTGCAGAATGATGTATTGGATGGCCCTCTAGGCTCACTCAGTCCTCATTTACAAGCTTGCCTAAAAGCCATCGGCACCAAAAGCTCGTCGCATCAGCTGGATTTTGGTTTACTATAACTTCCACTGACTGGCGATCACGTCATATTCAGATTGTGTTAAGTTATAAGTCACTGGATGCTTGGGATATATACAATGTATAAGTCAGTGTATATCATCACAGATCAAGCGATAATGTCCATTAAACACACAAATTTTGTGTTTTACTCTTTTCACAAAAATTTATTTACCGCATAAAAATGAAATCAAATATTACGTCACAGCTATTGATTACTAAAAGATAATTGATATAGTCCAAGATATAATACTTACCATATCTACAGTATATAATGTAAAACAGGAATGGATAGATGCATTATACACATATCAGCTAGCATATATAACTTAGTTGTACATACACTAGAGAGCACACAAATATAGCATTATATATAGAGGTTACGCATCATGTACAGTAGTAGCTAGTAATTACCTCACCCACTAGTAGCTAGCAACACACTAGTCACCAATCTTGTGTGCTATGTTGATCTACCACACTGGTTTCATGCTATGAAGCAGTTGTCATTGAGAAGTGTTGGTCTTACGATACCAAACACTAAACCAGCGATTGATAAATGCTTGCATGATACTTGTCGCCTGTCATGTGACTCAGTTAAGTGACAGAAACACGTGGACATTACAATAACTTAGCCATGACTTGCTAAGCAACTTTGACAATCCAATTGGCTTTTAAATGTTTGAAATCAGTTATCGATTTGCTCTGCCTTTCCCACTGCACAAATACTGTTTCTTTTGAACGTATTGTTTTGGGCATGTGCTTCTAATTCTGTTTTGTGTTACCACAAATGTATGCATGTATGTACATATGTCCTCGTGTGTATGTATGCGTGTACATATGTACCCGTGTGTATGTATGTACGTATGTGCGTACGTGTGTATGTTTGCATAAATGCATGTATGTATGTATACGTGTGTATGTATAAATGCGTGAATTTGCATATCTGTGTTTATGTGTATGTGTGTGCATATTTAAACCTCTACTCCAGGAGTGTTTACATACAGTATAAATTAAAGTTAGTAATTAACTTGAACAGACAAAATGTAAATACGATAAAATAAAAATAAAACTGCTGACTCTGATAAAAAATATGCAGAATATTTCAAGTTATATATCTGGTATTTTCAAACGGCATATTTCCTTGTTTTGGCTGTAGCTGGTCTGTCCGAGTATAGAGTCTCCGATATACTTAGGCGTTTAGAATAATGGTCTGATACTTGTAAAGTTGTCTCAAACTCTCTCAATGATGGTAAAGGGTGATTTACTCATTCCCTGTCAATAAATGGTGTATTAGTCACTTAATGTCAATGGATGATGCATAGAAACTTTATGTTAGTAAATGTTGTATTAGTCATTTAATGCCAGTAAATGGTGTATTAGTCATTCAATGTCAGTAAATGGTGTATTAGTCATTTTAATGTCGGTAAATGGTGTATTACTCATTCTGTGCAATAAATGGTATATTAGTCATGGAATATCAAAAAATGGTGTATTAGTTACTCAATGTGAGCCAAAACCAAGAACCTAGTCTCACTATTCGCCACACAATAGATATAATTCCTTGTCAGTTAACAGATGTTTAAAAACATAATAAACTACAAACAAAGCAAACTGTAGTTTTAAAGTATAAATTAAAATTCTCAATAATCAAGTACATATTTCAATTGAAAAGTAATTCGTGATAGTTGTGTAGTTGAGACACTATACTCGTCTTGTATCTGTTAGTAGGTCTGACCACCCTTGGCCTCTCTGATCTGTCAAAGTTGGACCTGAACATCTCATAGTAGCCACCATCTGCCAAGGCCACCGACCTCAAGTGAGCACAACGCATCCTGCACAAAAACATACAGATAATTATACATTGCTTGTTGCATCATGGGTAGGTGCCGGCAATCAGCCACATTACGTAACCTATCAACCACATCATGTGATATGTATACACATCATTTGACCTGTCAGTCACATCACATGACCTGTCAGTCACACCATATGACCTGTCAGTCACATCACATAACCTGTCAGTCACACCACATGACCTGTCAGTCACACCACATGACCTGTCAGTCACATCACATGACCTGTCACTTAAATCATTATGCACTGGAGTAGATGTGGACGGTATTCAACTCATCAATGACATGTAACTTATCACATGACATGTCACTTATCACATGACATGTCACTTATCACATGACATGTCACTTATCACATGACATGTCACTTATCACATGACATGTCACTTATCACATGACATGTCACTTACCACATGACATGTCACTTATCACATGACATGTCACTTATCACATGACATGTCACTTATCACATGACATGTCACTTATCGCATGACCTGTCGCTTATCACATGACCTGTCACTTATCGCATGACCTGTCGCTACTGTGAGCTTTACGAAATTATTTACTAATCTTTTGAAAAACCTGCCATCTAATGTTCGTATTAGGTATAAGATATTTTGCAGAGACATCTTCTTCTAGATACAAAATGTAAAAGCAGATTAATCTACACTTTTCCAGATCTTTGTCAACTTTGTTACAAGTTCTACAATCAACTAGAGAACCTACTCGTACATCTTTGCTCATACACAAGTGAGACTGCTGCACAACTTGCATCTCTATACGTGTGTACAGCAGCAGCAGGAGAAAGTATACGAGTGAAGCTTCCCGCTAAGATGGCATCTTGAAATGATGAATATCACTTGACAGCTACTTGCCTTGTTTTGTTTCAATAAGTGATATAGAACAGAACAGACAGCAGTCTCAACTTATTGGCATCAAAAGTTGTCCCCATTGAAAACCAAAAGCTTTTCACCCTATGAGTGGCACATTATGAATAGATTACTGGGTAGTAATGGTCATGGTTTACGCATCATTGCTTTGTTTTGGTATTTTTTATTGCTTCAATGATGGTGTATGAACATTGCAATCCTTATTATGTATATTAGTAAAAATAAACGGATAATTTTATTATTACAAAAAACATATTCTGGTGCTACTGAAGCATTATCTTACAATAAACAAAGTTGACAACTCAGCCGATTTAGCAAATGCCAACAACATTATATTCTATGTTCTAGTTTAACAAATAAATTTTAACAACCTAAAAATAGTGATTTGTCCCAGCATAACAGAAGTCTAACCAGGACGGTTTATTTCTTAGTATATGACAACTCTTAGTATATGACAACTCTTAGTATATGACAACTCTTAGTATATGACAACTCTCAGTATATGACAACTCCCAATATGTGGCAACTCTTAGTATATGACAACTCCCAATATGACTTGTAAAATGCTTTATGACAAAAGAGGCACACAAAAATAAACACAATCCATACATTATACTCTATCTTTACTGAAACAGCCATTTTGAAAATATTTGTTTTGCATCATCTAAACTACGAGTGCACACTTTTTAACTACATCTTGTCAAACAGAGTTTTATAATTATAAAATGGAAGGTGCTTTGCCACAAAATCACTGATAATTTTCTCTAAAACTACGTGTGTGAAGTAACAGTCTCACCTGAGTAGATCTATGAACTCACCTTAGTAAATCTATGAATTTACTGCTCTTGTCACTGTATCTGATGGTGTCGGGTTCCCACTGGATCTCCAGCCTGACAAGCGCACGGCTGTGGGTAGCTATAGCATTGATGATTTGGTCTATATGTACCCTGGCCATGTTACCATAGAACCAGCCATATGCCTGGCCCAGACACAGGATCCTGTCGGTACAGACATACACATATGTAGAATATTGTAGTATCTAGAGTATTGATGGCAACACTGAACGCTGTTTTGTACTGCAATGTACACCTTATTCTTGAGCCTTGATCTTTTTGCTTGTTTTCAACAACATCTGTGCTCAATTTTACATAAAATAATAAGTTTTATCTTCAAAATATTGAATGGTACAGAAAGTGATAGACCTCCACGTCTGTCCAGGTCTTAACTGACTGTTGGAAAAGGAATGATGTAAAAGGTATATGATTGCTGACATACTCTGATAGCTTGTGGTCCATTGATTATGTGGGCATAATACTCACCTTATCTTTGGCAGCAAAGGTACTGCTGTCAACCAGAAATGTTCATCCAGCTTAGCTTTACCATTGAGCATGAGTCCCCTCAGTCTCCAGCCGTGGTTCTTCAGGAAAGCAGATATCAGAGGCTCACTGAGGCTATACGTGTGGCTAAAGTCCACACTGGCCAGCTTGTCTAGTCTGCCATTGGCTGCCATTGACTTCATTACCTGCATAACATGGTTATATAATCTCATTAGGTAATCATCTACATAACGTGGTTATATAATCTCATTAGGTAATCATCTACATAACATGGTTATATAATTTCATTAGATAATCACTTGCATAACATGATTATATAATCTCATTAGGTAATCACCTACATAACATAGTTATATAACCTCATTAGCTGATTACCTACTCAACATGGTAGTATGGTAACAATAAGATGAGCTCTCCACTGATGGAAAGTCTGTCACAGCTAAGTAATGAAATATTTCAGCTAATTAAAGGGACAAATTAGAGCTAACAAATATGCATTGCAAAACTCAGTTAGGAAGCAAATAAGGCTCGCAGTGCACATCTGCAAAGACAGACATACCTTGTCTGTATAAAAGTCACAGTGAGCCACGGAGAGATAAGTCAGAGGTGGAAGTTTGGTGAGCAGCTCAAGCATACAGTTTTCACTAAGGTCGGTGCAGCCGATGTCCAACTCTTTCATATGACGACATTTATACCAATCGACCACCATAACATGATCATCCTTTAAATCTAACAAATATATCAAATAATTGAAAGTTATCTGTTCATGCGTCTGGCCAGGTCTATGAACCATGTTTTTAAATGGTTGGACTTTGGCTGGTCAATGTGCTATCAATGAGAAAGCGGGTATGTATTCACACTGTCTATTCAGTTAGCATACATCAATATCACCAAGTCGTGTTCTTCACTAGCTTATAGCTTGTTTGTGAACTGTTATGAAACATTTGGAGCTACCTTTGAAGCTACCTTTGAAGCTACCTTTGAAGCTAGCTTTGAAGCTAGCTTTGAAGCTAGCTTTGAAGCTAGCTTTGAAGCTAGCTTTGAAGCTAGCTTTGAAGCTAGCTTTGAAGCTAGCTTTGAAGCTAGCTTTGAAGCTAGCTTTGAAGCTAGCTTTGAAGCTAGCTTTGAAGCTAGCTTTGAAGCTAGCTTTGAAGCTAGCTTTGAAGCTAGCTTTGAAGCTAGCTTTGAAGCTAGCTTTGAAGCTAGCTTTGAAGCTAGCTTCGAAGCTAGCTTCAAAGCTAGCTTTGAAGCTACATTTGAAGCTACCTTTGACGGCGTTTGTTGCTGATCAACTAAAAAAAAACTTGATCAAACTCATTGTGTGCCAAACTATCATTGATAAAAACTAACCAATCATGGATCGATCTAAATCAATCACTTACCGATCCAAATAAATTACTTTTAAATATCATACTGTTTGACGACCTAGCCACATCAAACCTAAATGGTGACAATTTAAAACCCAATAAACAACATGATATATATATTTTTGTCACTATTATGAGACGCAAACAAACACTCAAAGTTTT
Source organism: Cryptosula pallasiana (assembly GCA_945261195.1). Lineage (NCBI taxonomy): Eukaryota > Metazoa > Bryozoa > Gymnolaemata > Cheilostomatida > Cryptosulidae > Cryptosula > Cryptosula pallasiana. The sequence continues at coordinate 41,327,578 of OX183136.1, forward strand.
CACCTACAGTACATGTTAGTTGGTGCATACCAGTGTGTCTAAGTAGTAGAGTGTGCAGTTTCTTACACCTAGTAGTCAGGTGTTTGAGAGAAGAGCCGGTCACCTGTAGACAGTAGTTAACTGCAAGCACCTGCAGATGTATGCAGCTAGCTGCAAGCATCTCAATGTGACTGTCATCAACAAAGGTCACTCCGTAGAAGTTTACTATCCTCAGGTTTGGTGTGTGACTGCGAATCTTACCAATGTTGATCACTTCAAATTTCTCTTCACTCTCGCTAGACAGGTCAAATGTACCTTCAATCACAAAGCTCCGCGTTAGTATTATAATGCTCTGGAAGATTCCAACTGGTGTAATGCTGTGGCTGCTAGGTTATGCTGTTCAATTGTTGGAGTTAGCTTCTCTCACCATAGATGCAAAAGGCGAAACATTATTGCTTGACTGGTTAGCACAGCCATTTTTTTTCAAGTAGTTTCACACCTCGACTGATACGACGAGCTGGAAACACTTTTGTAATAAATTTGGACCCAACCCCATTTTTCATTTCAAAGGCAAAAGATGCGTGTGAGCATCGCACAAGGTAGATACATCAACGGTTGGTATCGGCTGCAATAGGAGGGATACCTATAATATGCAGAACAGAGAGACTTGACAGAAAGGCATAAACACGTCTCATGAAACCCTCCAAGAACACAACTTCTGAGAGGCAGAGAGACAGACTCCGCAGGTTACTAGGGAAACTGTGCAGGTCTGTGAAATCATTCAGCTGCAAGTAAAATTGTAACATGTGGTATGATTGATTAACTGTCAGCGAATGGTATGCCTTCCTATTGTGTAAGTATTTAGATAGTGGAACATGTAACGGGACTACTACAAGTGACATAATAGTACTATAACATATGACATAACATTACTACAAGGCATGACATAGCAGTGAAGTCGCAACTAGTTTTTGTTAAACTTCATCAGTAGATGGGAGAGGACAACTTCACAATATTATTACAGTCAACTAGCTAAGTGTTGATACCCAAACTAATGTAACGCAAAACAATTAGAAGCCACAAAATCTCTACACATTTGTGGGATGTAAAATGATTATTATTCACAGTTTTCTGCACTTATTTTTGCATTAGCTTATTGGTTACTCAGCCACGCTCATTCAGGGAGTGGAATATTTTCATATCTCTACTGAGTGGCTCTTTATTCCATGTACAACAAGCAATCTCAATTGATATTAATCCGAGAATGCTCCTCGTATCAGCAGGTACTGCAGACAAGGACAGTCAGTCTGCACACAGCAGGTACTGCAGACAAGGACAGTCAGTCTGCACACAGCAGATACTGCAGACAAGGACAGTCAGTCTGCACACAACACACATCTGCTTATACAGGGTGATGAAAGAAGCGTTAGCGAGGGATAAAACTCACTTGGTGCCGTTTATTTTAAAGCAGTTCATGTAGGTCTTGGATAAATAAAGGAGATAACTCCATATAAATTGTTTTAGATATTTTTAGTATCAGGCAGTTATGAAAGCAGTTGCAGCAGTATTATAGCATAATCTTTATTTGGTTACACATAATATAATGGTATGTATTGTTGTAGAAAACATGACATCTGTATAACATGACAATTTCATTACATTAAATAGAATTAACAATAAACAATCATTATAATAATATGTATCATAATCGTGTGCAATAATAGTAATAGTATAAATAAATTGACAATATGAAAGCAGATTTGTTTTGTTTAATAATAAATAAAATCATAATATTAATATCAATTAGTCAATAATTATATTTATATATAGGGAGTTCCTCTATTTCATTCAATACCTAAATGAACTGCTTCGAAATAAACATCACCAACTCAGTTACTTACTTGTGTAGCCTTAGAGAAATCCAGCGTCATTTGTTTAACTGTGGGGCATTTGCTAGCCAACTCGTGTATGACTTGAACAGTAATGAAGTCACATGACAGGTCTATGGATCTCAGTTGGTGGGCAAACCTGTAATTCAATTATTTATTTTTTATAATAAAACCGCTCAACATTTAGCCACTTTAGAGAGGGTGACATGATGGATGTGCCGTTTATCAATCCTAATATTTGTGTCAATTGCCTTAATCCTAGAGTGCTAGCTGTAGGAAGTAGCTAATCTTAATCCTAGAGTGCTAGCTGTAGAAAGTAGCTAATCTTAATCCTAGAGTGCTAGCTGTAGGAAGTAGCTAATCTTAATCCTAGAGTACTAGCTGTAGGAAGTAGCTAATCTTTGATCTTCAACATTAACCAACTCAATTTACTAAAATAGCCAAAATCAAAACAAACCCTGCCTCAAAATCTTTTTTGGCTCTATAAAATGCAGGAATATGTGGTAGTTCTACACATATTGTTATAAAAACAAGATGGATTTTGATTGTTTAAAACAAGTTTTGGAGTTGTGTTCACTCCATCAAATTCCATCAAATATATGCAACTATCTGATCAAAAAGTTATGAATGAACCACAAGTATTGTTGATTGAGGATTTTTCATTCGAGAACTTCTCCATGCTGCTTTTTCATTGCCAAGGAATAAAAAATCCTACTCTAGCAATTGTTCTGTAAGTTGTAAAAGTATATAGTAATAAATGGCATACTAGTCATCATTGTAAATGCTATAGCATTTAAAAAGCGTGTATTTTATTCGTAGTTCGAAACACAAGAGAAAGATACAAACAGATCCTAGGCATTATTTTCACCCCTCACATCCAACCACACCTTTCGCCTATTGATTATTAAGCATACACGGTCATTGAAAGCAAAATATGCTAACAGTTGGTGCGATGTGGGATGTCAACATTCCCTCCATCCTCTCTACCATCTGCTCTCCTCTCCACCCCTTCCATGCAGTGTGTCAGTTAAATTTAAAAAATCATAACATACAAAATAATGGAATTGAACTTGCCAAAAACTCATCTCGATGCTAAAATGTTTTATGACTCAAACTTTGGCACCGAATAAAGCTTTTTTTACCAATATGAAATGAAGAAGAGATAAATTTGATAAACTATAAATAAAACAGACAATATTGCATTCTTCCTGAAGTACAGCCTCAAGTCAGCGCTTCTCTGCAAGCTATTCTGAGGGCGCTAAATGCTCACATGTTCTGCAGCAGTAATTAGCTATACATTGTGCAGCAGGTGTGGGCCATCTCTCAGCAGTTCATAACTCAAATATCAATTATAACTTACATAACAGGTAATAACTGCATTAAGTCTGCTGCCTTTAAATATAAACTGCCTCTGCTCAGTGAACTTTGATAGATTGATATACAGATAGGCATCTGTTACATGTAGTTTTATAGACTGTGGTTATATAGAAACATCTATCACTGAGTAACGAAACATGGAACTCGGGTAAACTGATAGTATCAAATACCTAATTCTGTCGTGGGTAATGGTGAAAGCACAAGTATAAAGCTCTTACCATTGATTGATCAGGTAATTACAAAAATATTGGTCATACAGCCCAAAAGTGTTGATTGTTTCAAAGTAACATCAATAATAAAGTTGTCCTTAGCACTGCTTAAACAGCGCAAGTTCGTCTACTTAAATTTACAGTAAATAAATGCCAAAAATGCAATTAGACATAGATAGCTCCTATGTACATATGGAATACACAGCAGGTGCTATGGTGTCATGTGACATAGTAGAGCAGGTCATGTGACATAGTAGAGCAGGTCATGTGACATAGTAGAGCAGGTCATGTGACATAGTAGAGCAGGTCATGTGACATAGTAGAGCAGGTCATGTGACATAGTAGAGCAGGTCATGTGACATAGTAGAGCAGGTCATGTGACATAGTAGAGCAGGTCATGTGACATAGTAGAGCAGGTCATGTGACATAGTAGAGTAGGTCATGTGACATAGTAGAGCAGGTCATGTGACATAGTAGAGCAGGTACCTGACACTGATGAGTGCGACCAAAGCCTCTATATGTATGTTATAGTCCATATATTCTGGTCTAAATGTCACATATCGCCACAGATAGCCATTGTAACTGAGCAGCCTCCACTTCTTACACACTAAGGCTACATTCTTAGATAACTCATAGTGCGGTACGTAGGAGAGGACAGCCAACAAAAGTTTCTCAGGCAAGTCATTGATGTGAAACTAGACAACAAAATAGATAGATAGACGCACAATTCAAATAATTTTTTATTTAGTTTGTGATGCTAAAGGTACTTGATCACAAAAAGTAAAAACAACAAAATTTATATTATAATAATAAATGTTTCTCAATTTGTAAGTCCTCTGGCAGTCCAGAAAGAAAAAACAGATCTATATTTCGTGTGTAATTTTAGATTAAACATAAACTGTAAAGTTTAAGCAACACTGTCCTAGAACCCCGATACGGCCCCCGCACTCAACAGTGCACAAACAATACTTGGAAGAGCGGAAAACTCCAATAATTGTTGAGAGGGAAACAAACTGATTGTTACGGATCTAATAGGGCCTTTCTATTGGGAAAAAGTTGCATTTTTTCAGTGAGTTTCTAAAAGATATATATTAGTAATTTTACCTACCCCAGTATGTGATGTCATAGAGAGGTCGTCATCGCTGCCAGTAGGTGGTTCATCCTGCAGATCACCCATTCCTCAGTAATACCAGCTAATTTGTGCCCTGCTACCAGGTAAACTCTGCCGTGCTACCAGGTAAACTGTGCCGTGCTACCAGGTAAACTGTGCCGTGCTACCAGGTAAACTGTGCCGTGCTACCAGGTAAACTGTACTGTGCTACCAGGTAAACTGTACTGTGCTACCAGGTAAACTGTGCCGCGCTACCAGGTAAACTCTGCCCTGCTACCAGGTAAACTCTGCCGTGCTACCAGGTAAACTCTGCCGTGCTACCAGGTAAACTGTGCCGCGCTACCAAACATTCTGTACTGTGCTATCGTACTAAACAGTTACACTTGCCAGCTTTCACTTCATATCGGCAGCAATAATTAGGACCAGGCTGGACTCTATACATAGCCTTTCATACCTGCTAGCCTTTCCTACCTGCGTAATCTTTAATAATTTATAAAATCAGCATAACTTATTCTACTGCGTATTACTTGTGGCACACATTCATGCAAGTAAACCAAAATATCTATAAATATTACCATCTCTTCTGTATACAAGCGAAGTAACTGTGGGAATCTAGTGCTGAGAGCAAGCTGTGGAACTGTCAATTGTTTTTATACTCAACTGTGAGAAATTTGTGCAGGTGTAGCTTTTTCCATTCAATACGGTTTCAGCTTTTACGATATAAAAATTTGAAATTATCTACTGTAAGATTTCAAAGTGATTCACAGTTATTCACAGTTATTCACAGTCACAGTGATTCACAGATTCATGTTCATATATCCACTGTCATCTTCAAAAAATTACAGCAAAAAACCTTAGATACAGAATACTGTCAATAAACTGAAAACTAAAAGACAACTAATAATCAGAAGCACGTGAGTAGGTGAGAAACTGGAATATGGTAACAAAAAGTAACTAAAAGTGAAATACTTGACAATAAATGGTTATAGAGACTAAAGATGGTTTTTATCTCTAGTACTCTGATATAACAACCATATGACTTGACATCAGCAGCTGAAGAATACTTCCTTCCCACCACCCTCACATCACCTTCACATCACCTTCACATCACCCTCACATCACCCTCACATCACCTTCACATCACCTTCACATCACCTTCACATCACCTTCACATCACCTTCACATCACCTTCACATCACCTTCACATCACCTTCACCTCACCTTCACATCACCTTCACATCACCTTCACCTCACCTTCACATCACCTTCACCTCACCTTCACATCACCTTCATACACTAGCTATAAAGATGACATTTGATTACTATAGCTGTGAACTATTCAGCACTGTACAGCTGTTAAGTATAGTAAAAAAATATACTCACACATTGCTGTTTAGTTAGCAAGCTGCAAGCATATTACTGATGCCATTGAAGTGACTGAGATGATGTACTGAGTAGTCATGTTAGCATGGTGACGTTTATTTTCAAGCAGTTCTTTTAGATTTTGGATAAAAAAGAGCAAAAAACTCCATATAAATTTATTAATAACAATTTATTTATAATAATATCGAGTATTAGGCGGTTATAAAAGCAGTTGCAGAAGTATCAAAGTTTAATTTTTATTTGGCTACACGTAATATAATGATATGTATTGTTGTAGAAAACATGACATCTATGTGACATGAAAATTTGGTGACATTACATAAAGTTAAAAATAACAATTTATTATAACAGTAATAATAATAATAAGAATAATAATAAATAAATATCCTGATCCTGTGCATTAATAGTAATATTGTAAATAAACTGAACATTATGACAATAAGAAAGCATATTTGTTTTGTTTAATAATAAAAGAAACATGGTATTATTATAAATATATGCTATTATTAAATTTATATGGAGTTGTTTCCTCTTTTTCATCCAAAATTCAAATTAACTGTTTGGAAAGAAAAAGTCACCTGGTAAAATAGGCCGACTTGGCATTACCCCAGTTTCCATGTCCTTGTTAGCCTTAGTGCTCACATTATATTTTATCTGCTAACACTACAGCTGAAGCATACTAATGAATGAAACATGTTAAGTACATGTGCCAAGTGATTGTGTAGGTGGGTTGTAGAGTGAGTCATCAGGGAAACTAATATCTCGACATCTTATTGTTTAACTTAAAAGTAATATTGAGAGTTGGCTTCTCTTGCACCCTTAACAACTGGTGTAGGGGAGTGTAACAATCACTGACTTGATAGACAAGCGTTCATCAATTATTATTAGCTATGGCCTTTAATCATTAAACCTGAAGCAGTTGATTGCAATTATAAAATATAAAATAACAAAATGAATTTGGCTAATATATCACAGGAGGTAACCAAAATATCTCTCTTTCTGCCATTATGTATGATATGTATAACAAGCAAACAGTAATAATCAACTAATGTACTAGCAGCGCCCATATGCTCAAAGTATAAATGTTTTGTTTATTATGGCAGCAAATAACGAGTTCAACATGTTAAGACTGCTGTTTATAGACTCCGGCCAGAGGTCTCTTGTTCACCCCAAACAGTCTAGGGCAGGTCACCATATACTGCTTGACCAAATTACCAGACAGAGCATTTCTTCTTTGGATTAAACTTTGATCCTACGGGACAGCTGAATACTTCAGAGAATTCTGGGAAGTTAGACAAAGCTCCCTCCAGCCTATAACCATATAAAATGATAGAAAAGAATTATTTCACAATAAATACGGTGTTGTTGAAAACACCCTTGTTCATTTCATTTTAGAACAGCTGGTATCAACATTGTCCTAAAATAAATTAGTTTTTTATGTTTTATCACATTAGGTATGTTCTGTGAGCTAGTTTAATCTCCTGAAGTAATTGAGACTATCTATGCTACTATAACTTGTGTAACTTTATGTTCTTCAGCCCGACAGCAATGCCCGGCATCAAAGCTGGCATTCCAATTGTTTGCCGTAAAACTAAACAACCTTGATAGCAGCGATAATGAAAATGGGAAAATGTTACCTTGCCTTTTAATACAGACAGATGCGCTTACACATAGACTTACACACTCATAGACCTACACACTCATAGACCTACACACTCATAGACCTACACACTCATAGACCTACACACTCATAGGCCTACACACTCATAGACCTACACACTCATAGACCTACATACTCATCGACCTACACACTCATAGACCTACATACTCATAGGCCTACACACTCATAGACCTACATACTCATAGACCTACACACTCATAGACCTACACACTCATAGACCTACACACTCATAGACCTACACACCCATAGACTTACAAACTCATAGATTTACACACCCATAAACTTACAAACTTATAGCTTTACATACTCGTACCTCTACATACTCATGGGTTCACTATATTTGACACAATTACATTTGTAAGCAGTTTTACTTCCAAAGCCAAGTCTGCACCAAAAAATTTCCAATCAGATCTTAACAAGAAGAAGTCGAACTAAAATATTTACAAAGCCCCAAAGTGTTCATGGCAGTTTTTTTATACATATATACTAAACACAATTCTACTAGTTTTAACCACGTACTCTGTCCCTAAAAAAGAACAATTGCTACTTCCTAAAGTTGATATCATATAATCACCCCTGTTACTCACTCCCTCCTTATAGTAAGCACTATGGACCACAGTCTATGCAATGCTCCCTCCTTATAGTAAGCACTATGTACCACAGTCTATGTACCACAGTCTATGCACTATGTACCACAGTCTATGCAATGCTGCCTCATAAAACAACTACAAGATAGCACTTGTAACACATTCTGGAGAGATCACTCAGGTCTTCAAACCTGAGACACTGTAGGAACACAATATTCTCAGCACAACGGACACTACAGCACAGAAGTGCTTGCCCTTACCTGAAGCTGCTAGGTGCATGAGTGTCTGTCTGCAGTAGAATGTCAAGTTCATCCTGTCTGTATGAGTCACACAGTATCTGGAATAGCATACGAATAAGTCATACATATCCATGTCTATGCATTTATACCACTCACATGGATATACACATAGACATACACATTGAAATACACATAGACATACACATGGATACATTTAACAAGTTAGCGGCTTTTTATAGTATGATGCGAAACACTGGCTATGTGCTTTGTATGACTCTGCAAAGACAATCATGTTAGCTTGTTGTACTTTTCATTATCGTTGAAAATTGAGAATTGTCTCATTTTTAAAAGAGAAGACAACTCTCAAAGTAATAATAAATAGCTAATAGCAACAAGTTTTGCAACTCTCCAAGTCAGTTATAAATTGTTTCAAAAGGCGCACTTGACATGTAATATATAAAGTGTATCAATACATAGAAAAGGTTTTTGGTGTTTTGTCATTTCAATGCCTCTCTCTCTGCTCATCCATCGAATGTTAAACAGTTAGATGTCTATGTGGTTGGTTTACTCTATGTCATACAATAGAGCTCACTTATTGGAGCACAATAAACAGTAGCCTTGAGTATTTTCTATCATATGAGAGTGCTGTGAGAGTGGCTAATATTTATTAGTGGTTGGGGGTGTTATTAGAAGTCACTTTACGTGATACCAACCTGACCATAGGCTATAAAAAATAGCTGATTTGGTGAATACTCCAATCCTGGTAGCTTTTGCCCAGATTTGTGAGTGTGGTGCCACTTTTGGTATGCCTGCAAGGAAAAGTTGTGAGTAGAATCAACAAATGCCTCTAAGTGACATGTTGCTATTACAAAAACCTCTGTTTGAACACAGCCTAAGCTCCTTCTGCTTAAGAGCAACAAACGTCTAGACTGGTGGAAGCTCTGCCAGGGTCACATCAAGCCTTTATTAAATGATGTGACATTGTGTGAATGTACATCGCAGCCACATTTCCTACAGTAGGCTGTAGTGTATGACATAAATATATCTCACCCTGTAGGACTGCTTTAGCCCTCCATTATCTGCTATGTTCTCTCCCTGAGTTAGCTCACCATTCACCTGTAGCATTTAATCATTCGTAGTCAGGCATGTAGTAGTTTAATGCTAGGGTGTAGTAGGTCTCATAGTTATTATATATATATAACATATAGTGTTATACAGTAATATATAGTGTTATACAGTAACATATAGTGTTATACAGTAACATATAGAGTTATACAGTAACATACAGTGTTATACAGTAACATACAGTGTTATACAGTAACAGATAGTGTTATACAGTAACATATAGTGTTATACAGTAATATATAGTGTTATACAGTAATATATAGTGTTATACAGTAACATATAGTGTTATACAGTAACAAATAGTGTTATACAGTAACATATAGTGTTATACAGTAACATATAGTGTTATACAGTAACATACAGTGTTATACAGTAACATATAGAGTTATACAGTAACATAAAGTGTTATACAGTAACATATAGTGTTATACAGTAACATACAGTGTTATACAGTAACATACAGTGTTATACAGTAACATACAGTGTTATACAGTAACATACAGTGTTATACAGTAACAAATAGTGTTATACAGTAACATACAGTGTTATACAGTAACATACAGTGTTATACAGTAATATATAGTGTTATACAGTAACATATAGTGTTATACAGTAACATAGAGTGTTATACAGTAACATACAGTGTTATACAGTAATATATAGTGTTATACAGTAACATATAGTGTTATACAGTAACATACAGTGTTATACAGTAACATACAGTGTTATACAGTAATATATAGTGTTATACAGTAACATATAGTGTTATACAGTAACATAGAGTGTTATACAGTACCATATAGTGTTATACAGTAACATATAGAGTTATACAGTAACATATAGTGTTATACAGTAACGTACAGTGTTATACAGTAACATATAGTGTTGTACAGTAACATACAGTGTTATACAGTAACATACAGTGTTATACAGTAATATATAGTGTTATACAGTAACATACAGTGTTATACAGTAACATACAGTGTTATACAGTAACATATAGTGTTATACAGTAACATACAGTGTTATACAGTAACATACAGTGTTATACAGTAACATACAGTGTTATACAGTAATATATAGTGTTATACAGTAACGTACAGTGTTATACAGTAACATACAGTGTTATACAGTAACATACAGTGTTATACAGTAACATATAGTGTTATACAGTAACATACAGTGTTATACAGTAACATACAGTGTTATACAGTAACATACAGTGTTATACAGTAATATATAGTGTTATACAGTAACATACAGTGTTATACAGTAACATACAGTGTTATACAGTAACATATAGTGTTATACAGTAACATACAGTGTTATACAGTAACATACAGTGTTATACAGTAACATACAGTGTTATACAGTAATATATAGTGTTATACAGTAACATACAGTGTTATACAGTAACATATAGTGTTATACAGTAACATACAGTGTTATACAGTAACATACAGTGTTATACACTAACATATAGTGTTATACAGTAACATACAGTGTTATACAGTAACATACAGTGTTATACAGTAACATAGAGTGTTATACAGTACCATATAGTGTTATACAGTAACATATAGAGTTATACAGTAACATATAGTGTTATACAGTAACGTACAGTGTTATACAGTAACATATAGTGTTGTACAGTAACATACAGTGTTATACAGTAACATACAGTGTTATACAGTAATATATAGTGTTATACAGTAACATACAGTGTTATACAGTAACATACAGTGTTATACAGTAACATATAGTGTTATACAGTAACATACAGTGTTATACAGTAACATACAGTGTTATACAGTAACATAGAGTGTTATACAGTAACATAGAGTGTTATACAGTAACATATAGTGTTATACAGTAACATATAGTGTTATACAGTAACATATAGTGTTATACAGTAACATACAGTGTTATACAGTAACATATAGTGTTATACAGTAACATACAGTGTTATACAGTAACATACAGTGTTATACAGTAACATACAGTAACATACAGTAACATACAGTAACATACAGTGTTATACAGTAACATATAGTGTTATACAGTAACATACAGTGTTATACAGTAACATACAGTGTTATACAGTAACATACAGTGTTATACAGTAACATACAGTAACATACAGTGTTATACAGTAACATACAGTAACATACAGTGTTATACAGTAACATACAGTAACATACAGTGTTATACAGTAACATATAGTGTTATACAGTAACATACAGTGTTATACAGTAACATACAGTAACATACAGTGTTATACAGTAACATACAGTAACATACAGTGTTATACAGTAACAAATAGTGTTATACAGTAATATACAGTGTTATACGGTAACATACAGTGTTATACAGTAACATACAGTAACATACAGTGTTATACAGTAACATACAGTAACATACAGTGTTATACAGTAACAAATAGTGTTATACAGTAATATACAGTGTTATACGGTAACATACAGTGTTATACAGTAACATACAGTGTTATACAGTAACATACAGTGTTATACAGTAACATACAGTGTTATACAGTAACAAATAGTGTTATACAGTAACATACAGTGTTATACAGTAACATACAGTGTTATACAGTAATATATAGTGTTATACAGTAACATATAGAGTTATACAGTAACATATAGTGTTATACAGTAACATATAGTGTTATACAGTAACATACAGTGTTATACACTAACATATAACGTTATACAAGTGACTCACTGTTTTATTCAGTTCAGGTACAACATAACTACTATACTGGTCTATGACACATTGTTTTGCTTCATTAAATGCAGCAATCACTTCAGCATCCCACCATTCCAGCAGGTTTCCATCTTTGTTGTATTTTCTTCCTGTTGGGATACCAAAAGCACACAGTACTCAACAACATCGGGAACCATCTCTTAGTTCATATAAACAAGTATAGGTTTATTTTAAAACTAGTTTGCTTTGACAACGAAAAAAGACCAATAGTTCATACTGCTATGGTTCGCACTGAAATAGTTTCTTATAACTAGTTAATAAATTAATCATTTCACAAAATATCCCAAAGAGACACGTTCAATTGAAGTAGGGCATTTACAAAAAAGAGGGATTGTCATCTCATTTCTCTAGGGATTTTTGGCTGTGGTGGTCAGGCCCTATTTGCCACCAGAAGTTATTTTTGCGACAAACCCATCATCAGTTGAAAGATGATTGAGCCCTTAGTATGTCAAATAAAATACACAAACCTCTGTCATCAAATCCATGAGTGATTTCATGTCCAATGATTGATCCTATAGCCCCATAGTTCATAGACCTGAACAACAGAAGTCTAAAGTTAATGTACCAGAAATATCGTTTGTTGAGAAACAAGACGGCATTACTCCAATACAATTGGGTGGCTAGCCGTGACTTAACAAGGATCTTGTGCTGCTGACTGCCAGTAGATGCATTGGTATATATAAATAGAGATCTTGCGCAGCCATTGATACAAAAGATGTATTCAGTTTGCCAGAGTGTTTTGTTTTCACTGGCTGAGTTATATACGACACAGAATAAGAACTGTAGTTTTACGATAGTTTTTAACTTCAGTTATATTGTGATGAATTTTTGTGTTTGCCTATTTCTGTCCTACACCCACTGTCATGCCCTCTCTCTCCCAACATCCCAGCCCACCAAAAGTGGTTCCGCAAGATCCCTTTTTTTATTCCAATTGCACTAACCATGTATGTCTTTAGCGAAATAGTGTTCTACGCCCGACTTTTTAAAGACATCTTTAACCTAACCCCACAGTCTAGACTGCTACCCCTTTTTCCCCATGTCCCCCAAATCTCAACCTTCTTGTATGAATAAAAGCTCCGTTACTCCATGTTGAATGTTGGCTGACATTACCAGCTGTCTACCCTCGGAGGCACAACTCACACAAGTAGATAGATGGAAGACACTGGAACTTGTAAATCTGAAGACTGATGTGCCAGAGGAGACTGGGCGTGAAAATATCAGATAAGCAGACCCAATAGGATAAGCATTTATACAAGCCACTGATGGGGCCAGCTGATGGGGCCAGCTGATGGGGCCAGCTGATGGGGCCAGCTGATGAGGAGCCAATCATGCTGTGCGATTTCCATCTGCAACTTAACCTATAAGTAGGATCCCAAACAGGTTATTAGCTGTGCTAGTGAATATTGTAGTGGATTTAGGGGACATAAACACTAGCTGAAGTCAGTAGCAATCCGACGGTATGCTGCCCCCAGTTGTCTTTAACCTCGAGACAACAACAGGTTGGTACTACACCAAAGCAGAATTGGAGGAGTGTTCTCTACTCCACGACTAGTATAAAGCCCTCGGCTCAGACACATAACTCCGTGCTTTGAGGTAGATATGCTTTTATTCTGCCATAAGAATACGAGTATGTAAAAGTCTCAATACAACACTAATTATTATGACAAAAGTTCTGCCTTTTATAGGCAGATAACAGGAAGTAGTATGAGTAATCAACCAATAGTATAAGATTACTATAGAATGCAGCAATCAAACAGGGATATATAAATACAAACGAATAAAGAGGGTTATATAGGGCTAAAGAAATATGGCGCCCAGAAGTAGCAGGCAGAGTCACAAGTCAGTGGACCAATCATAATCCTTCCCACTTCCTGTTGTTGGTCTTTCATTAGGGTTACGGGTGGTTATCTCCTGAATAAGTTCTTCTGCTTCTTTTAGGCTATTTTCTGTCTTTCAGTTTATGCTGACTCATTTTCTGCCGGCCTTGCATGGTGCATACAGCGTCGGTACTGACTCATGCGCAGGGTCGGTACTTCAGCACTGATTATTTTAGTTATTCTGGCCATCTAATGGCTATACTAAGAATGCCAGAATGTTGGTATACTACGTGTGCAGATGTTAGTGTCATGAAAATCCACTACAATATATCATACGCTGTTGTTTTTGTATCTTTAGCTTATATTTAACCCTTATATACTTTTACCATTGATTGATACGTCTGGTCAGTTGCCTTGGTTACATCTGGTAGTTAGTTGGTAGAAATGTTTGGTAGTTGGTTTTACTCAGCCTCAGGTTGAGCTAAAGTCAAGTTGAGGTCGAATAAAGTAAATTCAGGTCGAGTCAAGGCTGAGCCTAGGTCGAGTCAGGTCAAGTTGCTCAAAAACCGTTCTAATTAACATAGAAGCAAGTTTCTACTATTAATTTCGATAGCAGAACATCATCCACTGTATACAGCACCCATTTCCTTCCTAATACATTGGATACAGCTAGAGAAACTGCTAAAAGATTTACAATATGGCTGCCCATCTAACTCTGGAACATCACCTTTCTACGCAACCAGTTCTTGATAGATAGAAACTATAAAAATGAGCAAGTTAAACCAATAAACTGATTTTATGCGAGAAAAAAACTTTAGATGATGTAATTTGATTGATAAAAACTATAATGGTTAGTTATTAATAAATTACGTCATATTATACAATAGAGAATACTAGTAATTGATATGAACTATACCAATATTTCAGGGTTCAATTATTTTAACTCTTTGATTCAAGGTCAATAAATTTGACAATAAGCTGGCTCAGTAATGCCAACAGACAATGAGCTGACTCAGTAACGCCAGCAGACAATGAGCTGGCTCAGTAATGTCAGCAGACAATGAGCTGGCTCAGTAGTGCCAGCAGACAATGAGTTGGCTCAGTAGTGCCAGCAGACAATAAGCTGGCTCAGTAATACCAGCAGACAATGATCTGGCTCAGTAGTGCCAGCAGACAATGATCTGGCTCAGTAGTGCCAGCAGACAATAAGCTGGCTCAGTAATACCAGCAGACAATAAGCTGGCTCAGTAACGCCAGCAGACAATAAGCTGGCTCAGTAATACCAGCAGACAATGAGCTGGCTCAGTAATGTCAGCAGACAATGAGCTGGCTCAGTAATACCAGCAGACAATGAGCTGGCTCAGTAATACCAGCAGACAATGAGCTGGCTCAGTAATGTCAGCAGACAATGAGCTGACTCAGTAATACCAGCAGACAATGAGCTGGCTCAGTAATGTCAGCAGACAATGAGCTGACTCAGTAATACCAGCGGACAATGAGCTGGCTCAGTAATGTAAAGGATTTTGTCACACCTTCACCGAACAGCTACTAGAGAAGTGTACTTGTTTAGCAATGCAACAATGATTGCTATAGAGCGCTACTGGTTTAGTAGTGATGGCTCTGTTTACTAATGAGTTATGTGTCACTGAGCTCCGTGCTCTGCCGTGTGCAGATATACTAACAATACTTGGCTACCTGCCAAACTGAATACACTGGGTTATAGCAATGAATACTTTATTCACTCAAGAAACAAAAGCTTACTCAGAGGTGTTCTCTTAGCAAGCGCACAATCAAGTCTCTTCTAACACTGCCCACTGGGCCACAGTTATGTACTTCAATGTGTAAACAAGCAGTTCAATTATAATACAATATGATTGGTTACAAGAATAATCAGGTCATACAAATAAAAGCAAACAAGCAGGCGCAATGAAAACATATACATACAGTACGCAAGGAAAAACAACGCGCCAGTTAATTTTGCTAGTAAGGCGGGAATCCGCTGCTAGAGTTCCTTGGTCTCCTAGGCACTGCGGTACGCATGTATCTCTGTGCTGAGGGCAGTCAGGTGTAGCTAAGTCTATCTTCCCATGCGTGCTAATGTACTGAGCAAACATACATTGGCTGGCATAACATCAATCAATGAGAGGCCACCTATGTTGAAATCCATTACAGTAATACCAGCAGACAATGAGCTGGCTCAGTAATGCCAGCAGACAATAAGCTGGCTCAGTAACGCCAGCAGACAATGAGCTGGCTCAGTAATGTCAGCAGACAATGAGCTGAATCAGTAATGCCAGCAGATAATGAGCTGGCTCAGTAGTGCCAGCAGACGATGAGGTGGCTCAGT
The DNA here is from genome assembly GCA_945261195.1 of Cryptosula pallasiana. Lineage (NCBI taxonomy): Eukaryota > Metazoa > Bryozoa > Gymnolaemata > Cheilostomatida > Cryptosulidae > Cryptosula > Cryptosula pallasiana. Next base: position 41,344,106 of record OX183136.1, read on the forward strand.
AGTGCCAGCAGACAATGAGCTGACTCAGTAGTGCCAGCAGACAATGAGCTGACTCAGTAATGTCAGCAGACAATAAGCTGACTCAGTAATGCCAGCACACAATGAGCTGGCTCAGTAATGCCAGCAGACAATAAGTTGACTCAGTAATGTCAGCAGACAATGAGCTGGTTCAGTAATACCAGCAGACAATAAGCTGGCTCAGTAGTGCCAGCAGACGATGAGCTGGCTCAGTAGTGCCAGCAGACAATGAGCTGGCTCAGTAGTGTCAGCAGACAATGAGTTGGCTCAGTAGTGCCAGCAGACAATGAGCTCACTCAGTAATGTCAGCAGACAATAAGCTGACTCAGTAATGCCAGCAGACAATGAGCTGGCAAGGTGCCAAACCGGAACTGTTTGGGTCACAAAAGACATTATGTCATTGCTGACATTGCCTCATTTTTACCTCTATGGATACGTTCCGTCCTATTGACAGTTTTCTCTACTGTAAGAAAACTCTTTTTACATGTTGCATTCTCAAAACTGAAGTAAATCAGACTCCTGAATGCATTACCTTATTATACCAGTTACAGATTATATTCTCATTGGATATAATCTGCATTAACTACATGATTGTAAAACAATTTACATCAAAAGCAGCATGGCAAATCTTACTCTGGACGATCTTGCTTCCAAAATGGTGGCTGAAGAATCCCAGCAGGAAATGCTGTAACATAAGGTGGTTTGGCATTACCTAATGAGCTGTAAACAGGCTAGCACTTGGTATTGAATCGTGGAATGCTTAACAACAGAAACTGCATAGCAACATTTGCTGCATAGCAACAAACACTGCATAGCAACATTTACTGCATAGCAACAAACACTGCATAGCAACATTTACTGCATAGCAACATTTGTTGCATAGCAACAAACACTGTATAGCAACATTTGCTGCATAGCAACAAACACTGCATAGCAACATTTGCTGCATAGTAATAAACAATGCATAGAAACGTATACTACGTAACAAAGTTGACTCTAAAGGAAGTATAAAACGTGGAGTGGTAAAAAAGATGAAATCAAAATGTAATAAGCAAAAGAAGTGGTGTACATGTGTGTACACAGGTGCAACATACTTACACATTTCGTTAGCCCTGGCATTGTAGTAAGCATTGATGACAGTAGGGGGCATGGTGAACCTGTATCAATGAAAGACAAGCAAATCCGTTAAGAATTTTGCTACTCTAACGTTTATGGCCTATCTCAAACAGTGGTTGCTGTTACATAGACATCCTATTTTACTTTGAGGGGCGTGCATATTGCCCTACAACCCAACTAAGCATCAAACTTACACGTTCTTCACCACAGGGTTCCTTATGTTCTCCAGGTAGTTTATCATCCCATCATAATTGAGTGTCATCGAATTTTTAAACAATTCAGCAGGGGATAACTTGCCAAGTATCTAAATTTGGTAACAACAATTTTCACCCTGCAATACTTGCTGTGAGCAATAGACTTCTGTGTAGCTCTAATCACAGTTTTACCACACTTTAACTTGTTTTCATGGAGCTGAACTATGCATTACTTCTGACGCCTCTATGTAATAGAGTTGTTCATTATCCTAATATTACAGATGCTTGCAAAGAATGCATAAAGTTGTCCTCTTTTGCCTCAAAGCAACGAGTAAGGCATATAGCCACCACACTTTAAACTCATAAGCATTCTTACAGAAACACTTTGTTGTATTCTGATGTAAGAAGCTGCTCAAAGAATAGACGGATAAACCAAAGGAGAGCTAGGACACAACAATGTTATACTCATACTACTGCATATATCATAGACATAAAACATGTACTACAAAGATTTGCTCACTCACGTTCTTATATCTCTCATCCAATGCAGTGTCATTCATTATCCAATCAGGATAACCAACATGTTCATAGATAGCTGCAGACTACAAACATATTGTGGTAGGTTTTGGTGAAAGTTCATAGTAAACAGGCAGTTTACTCTTCACCCTTTGAGAATAATGTGCTAGAGTTCTAGCTACAGCTTTCGGTAGACTGCTGACTAGGTGGGAAGTTGTACTGTGTCGGTGAGATGGTATGCAGGGCCGGTATTGACCTCTTACCGGCCCAGGATAGCTATACTGGACTGGCACAAGATGGCCGCCATAGAGGGGGAACCTCAAACTTACCTAGGATCTTAGTCAAGGTCGAGAACCGGAAGTACCCTTCCTCAGATGACCAGACAAGTGGACCATAAGCTAGATATAGCCTGGGAGCCTGTAGGATGTATGATTGGACCATGGAGACAGGACTCCGCCCTTTAGCCACTTGGCGCTCTTTACCTTTAAATATTTACCTTACCTGATTCGTTGACTATTTATATATCTGTTTGTATTGGTTGATCAACTTCCTGTGCTACTACTCTTATATATAATATGCTAATTACTTTCTGTCAGTTCACCTATAAAACGGCTGACTTTACCTCTATTCATTGCATTAATTCTTATGTCTTGCCAATAACCCTAGTGGATTGCCACCCTAGGATTTTGCCTATTGAGAATAAAGCCAGTATTCAAAGTGCACTCTGTGTTGTTTGTGTGAGCCATGGGCTCTGACTATACCGGATAATTCGGTTGCATTATTACACAGTTGTCACTGTAGAGCAGCACAGTGTCCCCTCTGGAGAGAGGTATAATACTTGAGCAGAGTGGATATCCGTGGAACCAGAGCGGAATCCATTACAATATCAGCCTGTCATCTCCATGTGTACAGATGGTACTTGTTCTAATTTATTTCTGTGCTTTGTCTTGTTCCATTTAGTGTACTTACCTTGTACTTACCTAGTAAGTACATCTACTACACTTACCTTCTCTTTAGCTACCTCTCTAGTAAGTACGTACATCTACTACACTTACCTTCTCCTTAGCCACCTCTCTAGTAAGTACATCTACTACACTTACCTTCTCCTTAGCCACCTCTCTAGTAAGTACATCTACTACACTTACCTTCTCCTTAGCTACCTCTCTAGTAAGTACATCTACTACACTTACCTTCTTCTTAGCCACCTCTCTAGTAAGTACATCTACTACACTTACCTTCTCTTTAGCTACCTCTCTAGTAAGTACATCTACTACACTTACTTTCTCTTTAGCCACCTCTCTAGCAAGTACATCTACTACACTTACCTTCTCCTTAGCTACCTCTCTAGTAAGTACATCTACTACACCTACCTTCTCCTTAGCTACCTCTCTAGTAAGTATATCTACTATACTTACCTTATCTTTAGCCACCTATATAGTAAGTACATCTACTACACTTACCTTCTCTTTAGCTACCTCTCTAGTAAGTACATCTACTACACTTACCTTCTCCTTAGCCACCTCTCTAGTAAGTACATCTACTACACTTACCTTCTCCTTAGCTACCTCTCTAGTAAGTACATCTACTACACTTACTTTCTCCTTAGCCACCTCTCTAGTAAGTACATCTACTACACTTACCTTCTCCTTAGCCACCTCTCTAGTAAGTACATCTACTACACTTACCTTCTCCTTAGCCACCTTTCTAGTAAGTACATCTACTACACTTACCTTCTCCTTAGCCACCTCTCTAGTAAGTACATCTACTACACTTACCTTCTCTTTAGCCACCTCTCTAGTAAGTACATCTACTACACTTACCTTCTCCTTAGCTATCTCTCTGGTAAGTACATCTACTACACTTACCTTCTCTTTAGCCACCTCTCTGGTAAGTACATCTACTACACTTACCTTCTCTTTAGCCACCTCTCTAGTAAGTACATCTACTACACTTACCTTCTCTTTAGCCACCTCTCCAGTAAGTACATCTACTACACCTACCTTCTCCTTAGCTACCTCTCTAGTAAGTACATCTACTACACTTACCTTCTCCTTAGCCACCTCTCTGGTAAGTACATCTACTACACTTACCTTCTCTCCAGCTACCTCTCTAGTAAGTACATCTACTACACTTACCTTCTCTTTAGCCACCTCTCTAGTAAGTACATCTACTACACTTACCTTCTCTTTAGCCACCTCTCTAGTAAGTACATTTAATATACTTACCTTCTCTTTAGCTACCTCTCTAGTAAGTACATCTACTACACTTACCTTCTCTTTAGCTACATCTCTAGTAAGTACATCTACTACACTTACCTTCTCTTTAGCCATCTCTCTAGTAAGTACATCTACTACACTTACCTTCTCTTTAGCCACCTCTCTAGTAAGTACATCTACTACACTTACCTTCTCCTTAGCCACTTCTCTAGTAAGTACATCTACTACACTTACCTTCTTCTTAGCTACCTCTCTAGTAAGTACATCTACTACACTTACCTTCTCCTTAGCCACCTCTCTGGTTGGGTCATTCATCCATTCTACGTTCTCTAGGAGCTCATCAAATGCTTCTCTCACTCCTGATATCATTTCTAGCGCCTGAAACAATGGAGGTTAACAATAAAGCTGTATACAGTCACAAAAATAGAGTTATATGCGTGTGCAACAATAGAGTTATTTGCACTTGTAACAATAGAGTTATATACACTGGTAACAATAGAGATCAGTTCATATCACATGTGACAGCAGAGGTGCATTTACCTAAACAATAGAGTTGTGCACACCTGAAGAAATAGAATTAAATGTGTGCACTAAAGCATTGTAGTGGATTTTGGGGGCGTAAAACCACTAGCTGGAGTCGGTAGCAATCCGACGGTATGCTGCCACCAGTTGCCTTTAACCTAGAGGCAACAACAAGTCGGTACTACACCGGATTTGAAGTGAAGGAGTGTTCTCAACTCCACGACTAGTATAGAGCCCTTGGCTCAAACGCATAACTCAGTGCTTTAAAGTAGATATGCCTTTATTCTTCCATAAGAATACGAGTATGTACAAGTCCCAATACAAACTGATTATCATGGCAAAAGTTCTACCTTTTATAGTGTAATGGATTCCGGTCTGGTTCCACGGACATCCACTATGCTCAAGTATTATACCTGTCTCCAAAGGGGACACTGTACTGCTCGACAGTGACAACTGTGCAATCAGGCAACCTAATTACCCGGTATAGCTAGAGCCCATGGCTCACACAAACAATCACAGAGTGCACTTTGAATACTGGCTTTATTCTCTCAAGACAAAGTCCTAGGTGGTATTTATCCACTAGGGATATTGTGGCGGGACATGAGAATGAATGCAATGAATCTGAACAGATCCAGTCCTTTTATAGTTAAATGGCAGGAAGTAATTAGCATAAATAATATAACAATAAGAGCACAGGAAGTGATTGAACTGATACAATTGCACATATAAATAGTCAACCAATCATATACCGTATAAATAGAATAAGCGCCAAGTGGCTAGAGGCGGAGTCCTGTCTCCCATTGTCCAATAAGAGTGCCCAACAGGGTCCCAAGGCTCTGGATAGCTTACGGTCTTGGCTACTTCGGATGTTTGGAAGGGTATCTTCTGATCTTGACTTCGTGCAGGATCTTAGCTAGTTTTAGAAGTTCTCTGCTAGGGCAGCCATCTTTGACCGGCCCTGAGTTACCATACCGGCCCTGTAGAGGTCACTACCGGCCCTGCAGGGGTCACTACCGGCCCTGCACACTGTGCTACCGGCACTGTAAAGCTTTGCTACTGGCACAGCATCTTACCGATGGCTGTAGGTGGAACTCTAGCGTATTTAGTGTGGATATAGTGTAGTAAACTCCCAGTTTATTATGATCATTCACCAAAATCTATCACAATAGGCAGATCACAGGAAGTGATTCAGGTAAATAGCCAATGACATAAGAGTAATATACAATGCACAAATGAACAGGCATATATAAATAGCAAGCGAATTAGATATGGCATATAGGGTTAAATAAATGTGGCACCCAGAAGTGGTAGGCGGAGTCATATGTCAATCTGGCCAATCCTAGGCAATTGTACTTCCTGTTGTTGGTACGTATGTTTCCTAAGCTCTGTTCCTTGGCGTGCTCCAAATGTAAGGGTAGTTACTTTCTGGATATGGCCCTCTGCTTCTCTCAGGCTACTTCACTGATCCCAGTCTATGATGATTCATTTCCTGCCGACCCGGTATAGCTCATACAGGGTCGGTACTCACTCATACAGGGTCGGTACTCACTCATACAGGGTCGGTACTCACTCATACAGGGTCGGTACTGACTCATACAGGGTCGGTACTCACTCATACAGGGTCGGTACTCACTCATACAGGGTCGGTACTCACTCATACAGGGTCGGTACTCACTCATACAGGGTCGGTACTGACTCATACAGGGTCTGTACTCACTCATACAGGGTCGGTACTGACTCATACAGGGTCTGTAATGACTCATACAGGGTCGGTACTCACTCATACAGGGTCGGTACTGACTCATACAGGGTCTGTACTTACTCATACAGGGTCGGTACTGACTCATACAGGGTCTGTAATGACTCATACAGGGTCGGTACTCACTCATACAGGGTCGGTACTGACTCATACAGGGTCAGTACTGACTCATACAGGGTCGGTACTCACTCATACAGGGTCGGTACTGACTCATACAGGGTCTGTACTCACTCATACAGGGTCGGTACTGACTCATACAGGGTCTGTAATGACTCATACAGGGTCGGTACTCACTCATACAGGGTCGGTACTGACTCATACAGGGTCGGTACTCACTCATACAGGGTCGGTACTGACTCATACAGGGTCTGTACTCACTCATACAGGGTCGGTACTGACTCATACAGGGTCTGTAATGACTCATACAGGGTCGGTACTCACTCATACAGGGTCGGTACTGACTCATACAGGGTCTGTACTCACTCATACAGGGTCGGTACTGACTCATACAGGGTCTGTAATGACTCATACAGGGTCGGTACTCACTCATACAGGGTCGGTACTCACTCATACAGGGTCGGTACTGACTCATACAGGGTCGGTGCTCACTCATACAGGGTCTGTAATGACTCATACAGGGTCTGTACTCACTCATACAGGGTCGGTACTGACTCATACAGGGTCTGTAATGACTCATACAGGGTCGGTACTCACTCATACAGGGTCGGTACTGACTCATACAGGGTCTGTACTCACTCATACAGGGTCGGTACTGACTCATACAGGGTCTGTAATGACTCATACAGGGTCGGTACTCACTCATACAGGGCCGGTACTCACTCATACAGGGTCAGTACTCACTCATACAGGGTCGGTACTCTCTCATACAGGGTCGGTACTGACTCATACAGGGTCGGTACTCACTCATACAGAGTCGTTACCTTACCGATGTAGGGTCGGTATGTTCGATACCCATTATTATAATCATTCTGGCCATCCAATGGCTATACTAATGATGCCAGAATGGCCTTTAAGCAAAGTAATTACCTGGGTTTTGGCTGTCTCATTAAAATGCCTCTCAACAAACATGCGTCCCACGACCATCCCTAGTTGTGAGCTTGTGTATCCAATGCACCTTTTCCAGTCGGGTGTTTCCGCTTGCACACCATAAATTGCCTATACAAAGTTAGTGTTGCATATTCACTGAAAAATTGATTCATGGAAACTACAATATCAGCTCTTCTATACAACTGATAACTCCATCTAGTTAAGCGGTGAAACTTAATGTCACCAACCACAGGCAAACACTCTGTCACACTTGCTACAGCTCACTCGACTATCTCCGTAATATGGTAGCTGTAGGTTTTAAAATTCAAATGTGCAGCAACCCGTCTCTTAGGTTTAAAATCCCTGTCAATGTTGCAGAAAATAAATTTTCAACTATTTGCGTACACAGAGAACATTACTTATTATAAAAGAAATATATAATAAACTCTTGAATTTTTCTTATCCAAATGTTTAAGTTGGTCGAGTGCTTTCTCCACGTATTTTTATACCCAATATCTACCCTAGTTTCATAGGTTATACTACCAACCAGCGCTATTCCTTTAGGTTATTAACTAAAGCCAATCTTTAACAATCAAATTTAGAGCTAAAATCTCCACAATATTATTTGGTCAGAAAACTTATCGCGATTTATTAAAACGTTGCTCTTTTGTCGCGCTTTTTGGCAATTTTCCAGCGCTTTGTCCAAAAAATTTCTGTCAATGATAGCTAATGGACAAAATTAGAATATTCAGGCAAATGATTATTGTAAACAGTGAGTGTACACCTAATTACGACAAAACCTCGGTGTAAATTTGGAGTTGTCTGACTTCCCCAGGTTACAACAACCTCAGAGCAGGCTTTAGGTTTTCATGAACTTTATAAAACTAGCATATGGCTTTTATGAACAAGTGGAGATTTAACAGATGGCTACATCTATTTTTAGCATTACACAGGTTCAAACCAACAGCAGTGGATAATATAACTACCTTAGAATAGTCAAACTGAATAGCTCTGAGCCCCTCCGGCAGAAAGCTAATCTTATGTCTGACCACTCTCCACAGCAGGTAGTTTGCTACAGTTCTCAGAGGAGTTGTCTGCACTCTTTCCATCAACTTCTTGTAGAACTCGGGCTCCTTGACGATGATCTCTGATTGGTTAGTAAAGTTGTAGTTGATAAGACTGTACCTATTGTTGACGTACTGCAGCCAATCAAACTGTAACACATCAATGATTGCATTTTATACCGAAGCAAGTTACATTAACTGAGTCGATAGTCAGTGAAAACTCATACAATAGAACAGCAGAGTTGTGATAAGGTATAGAACTTGGTATATTAGATAGGATAGATTTTCTCATGAAGCATCGTGGAATTGAATCGCAAACAAAGATAGGTAGAGACAGAAGAGCATAAACTAGTCCATTAGCCTGTGGTCCAGAATTGGACATCTGTCTTGTATATCACAATTCTACAAATGACATGACATATGAATATCCAGCAGTCATATGTGACCAATCAGTGCCATGATTTTGTGAAGTCCAGCTAGCTAAAGTTAATAAAGTAATTGATAAATTAATTATTTTGTGTCTGTTTTATTTATCTACTTACATGTATGAAATGTAACGATAAATGGCTGAATTCCCAATCACTGTCAGCTGTTTTCTTTTAACTTCAAAGCTGTGTTTACACTAGAGTGACTACGTCTCCATCTTATTTGATGGTCGTAGACGCAGTTACAAGTTACCTTTACACGGTTGCAACTCATGCAGTTTTTGAGATTGAGACTTTGGAGTTGCCCGACCATCATTGCTAATATAATTAGGTAAGTTACTGCTTAAGCAGTTGGATTGATGAGTTTGTGATTTAATTATAAATGGTTTTCTACCAAATAGTAGTTCTCCGTGAATTCAAAGGTTTTTTTATTTACCTGTAATATAAAGTTTGGAGACTGATCCACAAAAATAAAATAATCATCGTTATTAAAATCAAATAATAAATTTGAAAAAATTTGACTTTTTTACGTTTGCGCCAGAATCAGTAATAATTACTCTGAATATTAGCTAAATATTGATAAATATGTAAAATTTGATACATTTGATGAAAAAAGTTATTAATTTGTTACCAACAGTGGGGATATTTAATTATATAATAATAACCTTACAATCTCATAGCAAGCATTGCTTACACTTTATCCATGGTTAAATGAAACACTGGTGGACACGCAATATAGAGTAACACCCTTGGTTTAACTGGCTAAAAAGTTGCTTCAGATTGGCGCTTGAACCAAACACCGCTGGGTTGCCTGCCACAACCCTGCAGGGTTGCCTCCCACAGCACTGCTGGGTTGCCTACCACAACCCTGCTGGGTTGCCTGCCACAACCCTGCTGGGTTGCCTACCACAACCTTGCTGGGTTGCCTCCCACAACATTGCTGGGTTGCCTACCACAACCCTGCTGGGTTGCCTGCCACAACCCTGCTGGGTTGCCTGCCACAACACTGCTGGGTTGCCTCCCACAACCATGCTGGGTTGCCTACCACAACCCTGCTGGGTTGCCTACCACAACCCTGCTGGGTTGCCTCCCACAACACTGCTGGGTTGCCTGCCACAACACTGCTGGGTTGCCTCCCACAACCCCCTGAGTCTCTACCAAAAGTTGTTCAAAGATTTTTGCGACAACACCCATTGGCAAAATTCAAAGGAAAATTTTGTGGTGTAAGCGGCGCAGATTTTATTTGTTCACCTGCGAGCTAATGTTAGCATAGAGGTCACCAATAATCATCTTGTTGTAAGCGACTTGAGGACTGCGTGTGGCAGCGGCTGAAAGTGTTATCTAAAGAATAAAAAACATGTGTGAAAAGTTATATATTATTACATTAGTATTACTTTTACAGAGTTGTTGCATAAGTCACTGTACAGGGATTACTCACGTTAGCAATAAATGTCTCAAAATCTATCACATCTTCTACATCCTGTTCGACCGATGAGCCATTGAGAAATATGGCCACTCCGGTCATGTATTTTCTGTACGCATCAACTTTGGCGGAGTAGGTGGGGTCCAGGTAATAATTTTTAGATGGAAGTCCCAAGCTGAGGGTATATAACTAAAATACAAAATATACATGAATAGAAATAGATAACATAAATCGCAATAACATAGTGAACCAATGGGAGGAGCGAACACATGATAAAGTGGCTGTGGGCCCCTTTCTTGCTCTTTTGGTGGTGGTGAAAATCTTCCACTCCTACTTCCTAGCTTTTGTTTCCATCACTTGTACTGCTCCGGTATCCAAATAATGAAGGGCTTTCTGCTCCCAAGGCCCCAGGCTACTGTTATCAGCCATCTTTAATACTGGCCCGGGGTACTAACCCAGGTACCGGGGTAGGTTCTTATATGTTCTATAGGCTGGATACAGGGTCTATACTGCCCGGTATAGCCGGTATCCTTAAATCTGTGGAAATTGGTGTATGGAACGGGGAAAGGCTTTGGGTCCACTTCAAGGCCTTTATTACAGGTAGGGGGAGGGACACAGGTGGTTTCTATGGTAGGGGGGGGGGGGAGTGGACAGAAGGGCGGGGACGGCTAACATATTTTACAAATCTATCACACATGCTTTCACCGTTTTCAGTTGTTACTGCACTACCACTTTGGTTACTACTACCTAATGCTCCTATTGTTACCCCTGCAACTGTCAAACTTGCTGCTACTAATAAACTTAGTGCTACTCACTACTACTAGCACTGCTGTAACTGTTCTGGTAATACTACCATTAAGGCTCGGTTTACACTAGTGCGCTACGAAATACTAAAAAAACATTGATTACAGTTCGGTACTGGTCTGCACCGAAAGACCTGTTCAGACAATAACTTATACAGCGTATCAGTTCCATATTCGAATTGAAACACTTTGGACACTTCGGAAGGGTTACCGATGCGAAGTTATTTGAACAGCTGGGGTTTTCGCTGGGAACTTTAGTGTTCACATTTGTATGGAGTGGGCACTTATGCTATGGTGCGCACCAGTGTAAACGGATCCTAATGGTATTACTCCCCCTATTGTTACTACACTACTACTACTGCTAGTGCTGCTGCCGCTACTGCTGCCGCTACTACTACCACTACTACTGCCGCTGCTACTACCACTGCTACTGCCACTGCTACTACTTCTACTACTGCCACTGCTACTACTTCTACTACTGCCACTGCTACTACTTCTACTACTGCCACTGCTACTACTTCTACTACTGCCACTGCTACTACTTCTACTACTGCCACTGCTAATACTTCTACTACTGCCACTGCTACTACTTCTACTACTGCCACTGCTACTACTTCTACTACTGCCACTGCTACTGCCACTGCTACTACTTCTACTACTGCCACTGCTACTACTTCTACTACTGCCACTGCTACTACTTCTACTACTGCCACTGCTACTACTTCTACTACTGCCACTGCTACTACTTCTACTACTGCCACTGCTAATATTTCTACTACTGCCACTGCTACTACTTCTACTACTGCCACTGCTACTGCCTCTACTACTGCCACTGCTACTACTTCTACTCGTACTACTGCTACACATGATTAATACTATTATCACAGCTATTACTACTGCCACTGCTAGTGCTGCTGTTACTGCTACTGTTGCTGCCGCTGCTACTGCTGCTGCAACTACTGCTACTGGTGCTACAGCTCCTACTACTGCTACTGCTACTACTGATGGTACCACTACTGCGGCTACTGTTTCCTTACTGTAAGGATGCGATTAGTATTGTTTTTGTCATCGATAGCTCCACCAATGCTGACAAGATTTTGATATCCCTTCATAGTTAGGTTGGTGAGGAGAGACATAAGATTATAGCTGCTGTTATTCCATCCTTGATTAATCATAGGCCATCCACCAAGTTCAGTTAAGAGATTATGTAGAGGTAAGTACCCAATCTCTCTGATCCTCTCTGTCAGCAAACATGGTTAGTGTGTCATAAACGTAAAACCAAATAGTTCAATTAAAAACCAACATAGAGACTAAAACAAAAAACAGATAGACAATGGGTTGATCTGAAATGTGTGTTGAATGAAGCAGACACAATGCATATATGTCAAATCTGGACAGGACAATGGAGTAGTTGATTGTGAAAAGTCAACAGCTTCATGAGCTCAGGAAATATCCAGGATTTACATTCATTGGAATAAGTTTGACCAGCAGGCTGACTTGTAGTTTAACGCTTTGTTTGCTAATCGTCTCAACCGTAGGTTATGTTTTACAAGAAGATGGCTGAAACAAAATAAGTAGCCCATTTCATATCTACTTCTAAGAAATTGTTGGTCAAAAACCGGTTTGGTGTACATAAAGGGTGGTTTGGCTAACTAAAATATTATTTAATAATGCCCATGGTTAATGCTTTGTTTTTGTGTAAAGCGCTGTTCAATACCGATACAGTCAGCTATAATTTGAGCCTTGTTGATTATTCTGAGCATCACAGATAACATATGTTATTAATCTAATAAACACTCAGGTTCATATGAGTTGACAACCCAAATGTGTTGGTCTGAGGCCATAGAAAGCCAAGTATGTTGGTTTGAGGCTATAGAACGCTATTTGTGCTGGTTTGAGGCTGCAGAAAGATGAAGGATTTTTCCTCCAGCGCAATACAAGTCTATGACGCCTAATTTGAAGAGGATTTGATTTAATTTAAACTTTTTGAGGTTGAAATGTGTTCAGAAAATTTATCTGGAGTTACTCTCTCACCAGTAAGACGATTCCTATAGATGCAGTCAGCACTCACCAAGACGCCTTTCTTCACGAAGACGCACCAAGTTATATAGAGCTATAAAACGAGTTCTCGAAAATTTGGCTTGTTTGCATAGAAGTAGGCTTCCTAAATATTAGTATTGTGCAGAGACTCTTTTGATTGCAAAAAAATGATATTGGAACAAAATTCAATTATTTTGGAGCTGTTTTTCTCAAGTCAGCATATTGTTTTATCTTTGGTAAGCTCACTATTATGTATACACCGGCGTTCTCGTGAGAGTGTTTGTGATCAAAATCAAAAGAATTAATGAAAGTTTTTTACCAAATAATAATTTTCAAGTGAAAAATTAATCAAACAATAACATTAGTGTAATTTCATAATAATACTTGGTGAAAAAAAACATTGCCAAAATTGTATTTCCGGCGTTGTTTTTTTTTCAACAGCAATAATAATTAATTCTGAAATACCGGCTATTTTTCCAAGAAAAAAATTCAAAAGCACTAAATAATAATAATTAAGATTTTTAAAAAGTAGTTTGAAACTGCAAAAGTAACAAAAAAAGGTACGAAGTACTTGCTGGAATATACTATATAATATCATAATGCAGATAGTCCCTTCTGTCAAACGCGTTGTCATAGACATCTGCATACCTAATGCACTTTTATTTGCTGCAAGTGAGTTTTCTCAATAGTTTTACAATGCTTGATGAGAAAACAACTCTACACACGAAGTGCGTCTTGAAAAGCCCGTCCTAAGCCCTAAGAGTTACGGTATAAAAACTGACAGATAGATCAATTGGATAGTTACTAAAAACAACTGACAAACGGCGGCGTGGTGTACGGCAGCGTGGTGTAGGGCAGCGTGGTGGAAGGGTTTAAGCATGCAGTGAGGAGTCGTTGGAGAATAGCTGGAACATGTAGTAGTGTCAGGTAGAGTGGTCGACCTTGCATGTGCAAAAACTTTTTACAAAATCTTGTTGTACCTTCATTCATGCAGGAAGCGTACAGATCTCTGGTCTCCTGTAGTATCTTTGGTTCTCCAGCTTTGCTCTCACTCTCCAGCAGGTCTGGTACAGGGAGATGAATAAATAAACTTTCTCTTAAATCATACAAAGCCAAGTTAGCACAGGTTATTGTTTTCTAGCATTTTCAGAGGTCGGATTTGCAACAGCTCACCTGTAGGTCGCTGCAAGGTCATGATTGAGTTTGACGTGATTTTTTTATATTATTTTTGGCTTCCTCAAGTATATCAAAATATGTGGGTTTTCTTCTTATTTTAACTTTATAGTTTTCATGGTTTGTAGCTGCATACGCACTAGATTTATATACTACTACTAGTAATTATTACTAAGAAAAAAAAGTTGATTTCTCAGCTGAACTCCAAATAGCTCGTAACTATTGCTTACATCTTGGAAATTATTAAATACATGAGCTTCTTTTACAAATCAGAACTTGAAGTTTTCTTTTATCTTTGAGCCGATGATTTTTGCCAATGATTTCCAATGTGTGGGTCCTCATCTGCCACAAAAAAGGACAAATCCAAAGTGAACTATCTTTGGACTAAAATCGTTCTATTGTGTCTGCAGCTGTGCAGCTCTTACATTAATCCGTTGATGTCTCAAACGGGAAAACTTGTAAGGCATTTTCAAAATAATGTTTATTCATGTGCCACCCAGTCAAAATGCACAATGCTCAGAGTATACAGAGAGAAAACAACTCCCACTAAACTTTTACACTTAAATGCAACTCACCTTTGAGTTTTACATTGATCACCTCATTCAACTCAGAGAACCTGCTATAGGAAGAGTAACTCTCAGGTATAATGTTAGACTTCAGCCACGAGCCACACGTAAACTGATAAAAGTCATTGCATGGATCCGCTGTTGTGTCCATAGCTTCCAGTACTTGGCCAGCTACAGCAGCAGAGACAAATGGGTCAGCCCTCCAAACATCGCTGGCCATAGATAAAAAGAGTCTGAACATAAAAGCTGCACAAGACACATTAAAAGTTGGCACTGCAGTTTATAAACTGGTTTGTAATCTCCACAAAAGGATATCTCGAAATACTTATATGCTTCACTACATTGATTCAAGAACCAAATATTGATAGAGGTACCTGTGCTGATGCATCCAGCACTCATACAAACTTCATCAGCACCTGTAACTATAGCAACAATAACAAATGGTGTCAGCTGAAATGATAGTTTATGCTGTTGTTAAGAGGGACAGCGGGTTTCACTACCAATGTATCAGTAGTAATATATGAGCAGATCTCACTACCAATGTATCTAAGGAACTTTGCTCACTTCCTCGCTCAGATAAGTTATGAGTTTTTACCACTGCTGATAATACATTTATGTTCATAGAATAATTGCTACATAGCCACTGTGCAACACCATGCATAGATCTACACAGCTATTTATAATACATATAGGTATACTAGAAGGCGTAATGTGTTCATTGAATACATTGTATGAGCAGACACTACGAGCACATTAACATTTCACATAGATACACTATCTACTACATTAGTGTATGCACAACCATAAATAATTGGTTAGATTATTTTATATCCTAAATAAGTGTTTAAATAGACTGAGATTAAGATAAAACCATCCGTACCTGCTGTTGCATTCTGTAGCTGCTTGTTATATCTGGTTATGACTACAGCCAGTGATATAGAGAGAGCTACAGCCAATACAAACAACAATAAACACACTATCTTTAATACGCTATGTCTATGGTTAGTTCTCTCTGGTTTGTCTGCTTCCAGCTCCAGCCTAAAATGGAGGATGTGGAGGTTTGACCATTTAATAAACAAAAATTTTTCTCTAACATCATATAGTTCTTTCGAAATCAGTAGTTTTTGAGCGTGCAGTCGCCTTCACCAATAGCTGCTGGACAAAATAAGCACATACTGCTTACATGTGCTTATCATCGGGTAAAAGACCAGTTAGGGTGCTGAGAAAACATCCATTAGTCCAGAAGATTCTAGGATATCCTGAGAAAACCCTGAGAGCCTCTTTTTTAATCTTTGTGCAGTCAACTATTCTATTTATTTTCAAGCTTCGAAACAATTAAAACTTTATGTTTGTTTAAAGACTATTCTTTATATTTTAGTATTATTATATATTTGGATTTACTCAGTTCGCATGAGAAGTGTTAACAGATAAATAAAAAATATTATAAATTTATAAGGACTTGATGACTTCAAATAGTTTTATGAGATTTCTTTTTAATTTTTTCACTGATTATTGATTTTTTCATTCGTTTGTTATCGGTGCAACTCTCTCTGTAACCAAGAATCAACATTTAAATTTATTAACTTCACTTTTTTTTATTAAACAAGTGAATCTGCTGAGATTATATTCATTAACTATAAAGTCCAGATGCTTGCTTGACATTTTCTAATAATCTTTCAGCAACTATCCGATAAATTTATTAATATCGGCGTGTTCCATAATACTACCCAATCGTTAAATGAAAGTCAAACACACCCAACGTCTGATCTTTGTCAGACAGAAGTACTGAATAACATCACAACGTAAATAAAAAGATACTCCAGATTTTTTCCAGAGATACTGAGAGTTTTAGGGCCGGTAAATGGGGATTTAGATGACATTGTCATCAAAAAGTACAGATATGTTTAGAATAAACTAAATATCTTTAACAGCCCCCATATAGATCTATTAAATTTAAATGTTTACCTCTAGCCAAATGGATAATTAATAGTTACACATAAAATTTAGCTTTTTTAAAATTTAAACACAAATATGATAGTTGACAGCGTAGAGTCGCGTATTTTAAATATTTTTCAACAAATTCTGAACAAATAGATTTCATTTCAGCATCCAAAATGAAATCAATTGATACCATCTAATTAAACGGCATCAACTGACTGATCGCACATACTCTAACTAGCCAGTTTTGGTTGGTTTGACTTATGGTAAACTTTATTGTTTTTTAAGATGACGTGATCCTTTAATCAAAGAACGGTTAATTGGTTCAGCTAAAATATAGTTTAGTAATACTTACTGAGCCTTAGAGCTGGTGTCGGCCATCTTTATGTTACTCTGTCGTACACGAAGGAGTAAGTGGTCACTCCCTGTTGTGTATATTATGTTTTGTATGAACTATTTAATCTTAGATAAGGTAGGGCTGCTTATCTCACCCACCCCACAACAAACAAATCACAGGCTAGCGTATAGTGCTATATGTAACTGTGTGTGGCAGCAGTAACTACATACCACAGCACACTCACTGCAGGAGAAGCAACTCCTTGTAGTAGAGTGACATTTCTGTCTGCTACTTTATTATTGGTGTACTCAAGCATCTGACAGCTCCTCCGGTCACATGACCTCATCTAGCCACATGACCTCATCTAGCCACATGATCTCATCTAGCCACATGACCTCATCTAGCCACATGATCTCATCTAGTCACATGACCTCATCTATTCGCATGACCTCATCTAGCCACATGACCTCATCTAGTTACTCGGCCTCATCTAGTCACATGACCTCATTTAGTGACATGACTTCGTCTAGTCACATGACCCCATCTACTCACATGACCTCATCTAGTCATACGACCTCATCTATTTACATGACCCCATCTAGTCACATGATGCCATCTAGCCATATGACCTCATCTAGTCACATGACATCATTTATTCACATGACTGCATTTGTTACATAGATAGGTACTATAGTTCTGTACATATATAGGTATTGCATATATATAGGTACAATACATATATTGTATTGTACATATATTGGTACTGTACATACATAGGTATTGTACATATATAGGTACTGTACACTCCCTGATTCCTGTAACTCTGGATCTTCAGCTGCCACCCTATCACCTGCTCCGCTGTCACCTACTCTGTCACCTGCCCCGCTGTCACATACCCTGTCACCTGCCCTATCACCTGCCCCGCTGTCACCTACTCTGTCACCTGCCCGCTGTCACATACCTTGTCACATACCCTGCCACCTGCCCTATCACCTGCCCCGCTGTCACCTGTCCCGCTGTCACCCACCCTGTCACCAGCCCCGCTGTCACATACCCTGTCACCTGTCCCATCACCTGCCCCGCCATCACCTACCCTGTCACCTGCCCCACTGTCACCTGCCCCGCTGCTCTATGGATTGTAGGTGGTTGCTTTATTATCAACAATAAAAGTAGCAGTAGTACAAGTAGTAAAACACTTGAATATTACGTCTTCCAATAAGCTTAAAATACACCGCTGGGATTTGACGGCTTTGTAATTAAAATAATATTGAAGGTAGCAACATGGTTGGTGAAAAGAAGCTACATCAAATGAGTGTATGCTGACCATTTCTAAGCTGTTAATGCTTGCTATAGCAAGCATTAACAGCTTAAAAATTTACTTTTACACCGATAAAAAGTTTTTTGGCACATGTCAATTGGTGATATGCGGGGAATATGCCGTGTGTAACATTGCTTGAGAGAATTGCTGATGATAAATGATTTCGTGGGTAGTGTAAGGTTAGACTAAAAGTATTGCCTTCTCTGGGAGTAGAATTAAAGCTGTCTTCTAATAGAAATGACAGCTACTAGTGATTGTGTAATCAGTTTCAGTCGCCGCCTCATACAATCTAACTGTAGACTCGCGTAACTGTACAAAGCTTCTTAGACCTCAAGGCACATTACCAAACAGCACATTTCTTCTCTGGGTTTAACCTTGACCCTGTAGGACAGCTGAATACTTCAGAGAACTCCGGAAAATTGGACAAAGCTGCTTCTGATCTGAAAACATTTAAAGAAAGGTGAATGCGCTACCGGTGTAGGAGGACATTCGGCTGCTGGTTAAGGACAGCATCATCGTGATAGTGAGAAACTAACTGGCCAGTAAGATTGAGGGAAAGTCTTAGTTCTGAGAGACTAATTTTATATTTAAATGCAGTTTTTGTAGTGACATATTCAATTTTGCTATCAAAGCTTTCGATGAGTGAAAAAATTGTTTTCAAATTTTCATAGACAAAAATAGCTACTAGCACACTTGCAGTCAACGGAGCAGTCTTGGCTTAGCCTTATTTCCACTGAAAGTGGGTACTGTATCACATACCTCAGGTTGAGGGGAGTGTGAGAGTCTGTTTCTAAGGTCACATTGAGGGCACTTTTTGTGTATAAACTGCACAGCATCTGAAACAGCACAATATACAAGTTGATGAGCAGATAACTCCGACACTATTTACTATTTCCACTTGGTAAGCAGTCCGAAAGAATGGAGCGTGAGAACTCGAGCACACAGTAAGTACAGCTTACCTGACCATAGGCTATGAAAAATAACTGATTTGGCGAATACTCCAATCCTGGTAGCTTCTCTGCAGATTTATGAGTCTGGCTCCACTTTTGGTATGCCTGCAGGGAAAACTGGAACATTATTATATAGGTGCAGACCGAAAATGTTTGTACTTACAAAACTTGGAAGAAAAACTCCTGCAGCACAGCGCAGAGATTTAACATCAGTCTTTATAGGAACAATAGGAAAAAGAGAGCAATTGTAAAATAATACTGTTTATCAGCCGGTAATATATATGACTGTCATTTCATATGTTGATATCACGAGTAGAATTTAATGAAAACTAAGAGTTTCGCTGAAAAGTCTTTTGCAAATTAAAACCATGGAAACATTGAAACTGATTTGTCACAGAAACACGGATTATCAATATCAGTAGTATAGGATGAGCAGGTAGCTTGATCTGCTCATCTTAGCCTACCAATATCAAAAAATTGACTGACAGTTTGGTTGACTTTTTGCAGAAATATTACATGAGTTTTTAATTGTAGTCATTCACACTGTAACACATAGCCTTAGAATACAGCTATACAAGCACTCATTGTTGGGCTAGCAAATATAAAGTGTAAGTGCTCACCCTGTAGGACTGCTTCAGCCCTCCGTTATCTGCTATATTCTCCGTCTGGGTCAACTCACCATTTACCTGTGAGTAAGTAAGAATATAGTGTTATACAGTAACATATAGAGTTATACATTAACATATAGTGTTGTACAGTAACATATAGTGTGATACAGTAACATATAGTGTTATACAGTAACATACAGTGTTATGCAGTAACATATAGTGTTATACAGTAACATATAGTGTTATACAGTAACATATAGTGTTATACAGTAACATACAGTGTTATACAGTAACATATAGTGTTATACAGTAACATATAGTGTTATACAGTAACATATAGTGTTATACAGTAGTATACAGTGTTATACAGTAACATACAGTGTTATACAGTAACATACAGTGTTATACAGTAACATATAGTGTTATACAGTAACATATAGTGTTATACAGTAACATATAGTGTTATACAGTAACATATTGTGTTATACAGTAACATACAGTGTTATACAGTAACATACAGTGTTATACAGTAACATATAGTGTTATACAGTAACATACAGTAACATATAGTGTTATACAGTAACAAATAGTGTTATACAGTAACATATAATGTTATACAGTAATATACAGTGTTATACAGTAACATATAGGGTTATACAGTAACATATAGTGTTATACAGTAACATATAGTGTTATACAGTAACATATAGTGTTATACAGTAACATACAATGTTATACAGTAACATATAGTGTTATACAGTAACATACAGTAACATACAGTGTTATACAGTAACATACAGTGTTATACAGTAACAAATAGTGTTATACAGTAACATACAGTGTTATACAGTAACATATAGCGTTATACAGTAACATATAGTGTTGTACAGTAACATACAGCGTTATACAGTAACATATAGTGTTATACAGTGACATACAGTGTTATACAGTAACATATAGCGTTATACAGTAACATATAGTGTTATACAGTAACATATAGTGTTATACAGTAACATATAGTGTTATACAGTAACATATAGTGTTATACAGTAAAAATTAGTGTTATACAGTAACAAATAGTGTTATACAGTAACATACAGTGTTATGCAGTAACGTACAGTGTTATACGGTAACATACAGTGTTATACAGTAACATATAGTGTTATACAGTAACATAGAGCGTTATACAATAACATATAGTGTTATACAGTAACATATAGTGTTATACAGTAACATATAGCGTTATACAGTAACATATAGTGTTATACAGTAACATATAGAGTTATACATTAACATATAGTGTTGTACAGTAACATATAGTGTGATACAGTAACATATAGTGTTATACAGTAACATACAGTGTTATGCAGTAACATATAGTGTTATACAGTAACATATAGTGTTATACAGTAACATATAGTGTTATACAGTAACAAATAGTGTTATACAGTAACATATAATGTTATACAGTAATATACAGTGTTATACAGTAACATATAGGGTTATACAGTAACATATAGTGTTATACAGTAACATATAGTGTTATACAGTAACATATAGTGTTATACAGTAACATACAATGTTATACAGTAACATATAGTGTTATACAGTAACATACAGTAACATACAGTGTTATACAGTAACATACAGTGTTATACAGTAACATATAGCGTTATACAGTAACATATAGTGTTGTACAGTAACATACAGCGTTATACAGTAACATATAGTGTTATACAGTGACATACAGTGTTATACAGTAACATATAGCGTTATACAGTAACATATAGTGTTATACAGTAACATATAGTGTTATACAGTAACATATAGTGTTATACAGTAACATATAGTGTTATACAGTAAAAATTAGTGTTATACAGTAACAAATAGTGTTATACAGTAACATACAGTGTTATGCAGTAACGTACAGTGTTATACGGTAACATACAGTGTTATACAGTAACATATAGTGTTATACAGTAACATAGAGCGTTATACAATAACATATAGTGTTATACAGTAACATATAGTGTTATACAGTAACATATAGCGTTATACAGTAACATATAGTGTTATACAGTAACATATAGTGGTATACAGTAACATATAGCGTTATACAGTAACATATAGTGTTATACAATAACATATAGTGTTATACAGTAACATATAGTGTTATACAGTAACATATAGCGTTATACAATAACATATAGTGTTATACAGTAACATATAGTGTTATACAGTAACATACAGTGTTATACAGTAACATATAGCGTTATACAGTAACATATAGCGTTATACAGTAACATATAGTGTTATACAGTAACATATAGTGTTATACAGTAACATATAGGGTTATACAGTAACATATAGTGTTATGCAGTAACATACAGTGTTATACAGTAACATACAGTGTTATGCAGTAACATACAGTGTTATACAGTAACATACAGTGTTATACAGTAACATACAGTGTTATGCAGTAACATACAGTGTTGTACAGTAACATATAGTGTTATACAGTAACATATAGCGCGCTGCAGTAACATATAGCGCGCTGCAGTAACATATAGCGTGCTGCAGTAACATATAGCGTGCTGCAGTAACATATAGCGTGCTGCAGTAACATATAGCGAACTGCAGTAACATATAGCGTGTTGCAGTAACATATAATGTTATACAAGTAACTCACTGTTTTGTTTAGTTCAGGAACAACAATCTTATCATACTGATCTATCATACATTGCTTTGCTTTATTGAATGAATCAATTGCTTCAGCATCCCACCATTCCTTTAGATTTCCATCTTTGTCGTATTTTCTTCCTGTTGGGACGGAAGTGGACAATAAATTATAATTGATGTTTTAAAAGTCATGTATACATCACAGTAGTAGTACTCATGTATACTCCACAGTAGTAGTACTTATGTATACACCACAGTAGTAGTACTCATGTATACACCACAGTAGTAGTACTTATGTATACACCACAGTAGTAGTACTCATGTATACACCACAGTAGTAGTACTCATGTATACACCACAGTAGTAGTACTCATGTATACACCACAGTAGTAGTACTTATGTGTACACCACAGTAGTAATACTCATGTATACACCACAGTAGTAGTACTCATGTATACACCACAGTAGTAATACTCATGTATACACCACAGTAGTAGTACTCATGTATACACCACAGTAGTAGTACTCATGTATACACCACAGTAGTAGTACTCATGTATACACCACAGTAGTAGTACTCATGTATACACCACAGTAGTAGTACTTATGTGTACACCACAGTAGTAATACTCATGTATACACCACAGTAGTAGTACTCATGTATACACCACAGTAGTAGTACTCATGTATACACCACAGTAGTAGTACTCATGTAATGCTCTATAACACTCTAAGTCTACTACAAATCACATACCTGTACTATCAAATCCGTGTGTGATTTCATGCCCAATGATTGAACCTATAGCCCCATAGTTCATAGACCTGCACATTTACATAGACCTGCACATTTACATAGACCTGCACATTTACATAGCACACATCTAATATCTACATCATTGTTCTTCTGGTAAATGTCAACACAAACTTATGAGGAGTTGAATTGAACTTGAATTAAAATGAAACATAACATTTTAAAACTGTACAACAGAAGCAAAACTTATCAGTAGATGCAAACCAATTACCTAGTGCGAATTATAATTTTCTTTGGCTGTATTAGTTAAGAAGTAAGTAATACTACCAGATCTTGATTAAAACCTTTCGCACTGAAGCCAAAAGTGGCGCAACTCTTTGATTAAATTTTTGATTTCTTACTCTGGTCTATCTTGCTTCCAAAATGGTGGTTGGAGAACTCCAGCGGGATAAGCTAAAGTATAAAATAGGATACACACTAAACTGCAAGATATGCAGATAGACTATAGGATACACACGTATACTACAGGATATACAGGTATACTACAGGATATACAGGTATACTACAAGATATACAGGTACACTACAAGATATACAGGTGTACTACAAGATACACAGGTGTACTACAAGATACACAGGTGTACTACAAGATACACAGAGATATACTACAAGATACACAGGTGTACTACAAGATACACAGAGATATACTACAAGATACCCACGTATACTACAAGATACACAGGTGTACTACAAGATACACAGGTGTACTACACAATGAAACATGTAAAACGCTGCTTATGTTTACTTACTCATTTGATTTGCCACTGGAGTATAGAAGGCATCAACAACAATAGGGGGAGTTGTAAATCTACAGGTAAACTTACAGGTAACGGTGCAGCTCCAAAACAGTGCAGAAAGAGAGCAATGCACTTCCATAGTACAACATAAGATAAAGCAAACAGCCCAAGGCTTTTTTGTTTCGGAGTTTCAAAATATTGTCTGACAACAACTTGCACATTCTCGAGGTATGGAGGAGTGAAAAATGTACTAGAAAAAGAACGATAACTGATGCAACAATATTAGTTAGTCGGTAGAGAGTATGCCAGCTGGTACTAGAGGGAATGAGTGGAGGAGATAATGAGCATACAGGTTGGGTGCTGAAAGGTAGGTAGTGGGTGAGGGGGGGGAGGTAGTGAGTGGGTGTGGAGGGGGGGGGAGGGGGTGGGGTGAGGGGAGGGACAATGTGGTATCCATACAAGTTAACACTTGATAAGACGTATGCAGCTGCCTTCAAATCTATTTGTATCCATATTGTATATAAACTAACTCACACATGTTTTTCTACAGGTTTGTTTATGTTTTCTAGATCTGTCATCATAACCTGATCCATCAGCACCAAAGAATTTTCAAAGTTCTCTAAAGGAGAGGTCTTTCCAAGCACCTGGTTTGTAGAAAAATAATGTATAAGCCCAAAACATTGCAATGCGAGGATTGGAGCTAAAGCTTGGAATGATGCGGGCATCGTAAGCTCTGAGGTAAATGGATAACATATGTGAAAGATTACAAACATGTAAATGCACTACCACATGTTAGACCCGAACAAACCCAGTTGGGAATTGTGTGCTTCAAATGTTATAATATCGATAGCCAACATATCCAAGCAGATCTTACGTGCTCAGGCCCATATGACAAATATTAGTACATACACTTGTATTACAAAAAGTTGCTCACTCACGTTCCTATATCTCTCATCCAGTGCAGTGTCATTCATTATCCAATCAGGATAACCAACATGTTCATAGATAGCTGCAGACTACAAACATATCAGCGTGTTATCTCTATGTGTACAGATGGTACTTGTTCTAATTTATTTCTGTGCTTTGTCTTGTTCCATTTAGTGTACTTACCTTGTACTTACCTAGTAAGTACATCTACTACACTTACCTTCTCCTTAGCTACCTCTCTAGTAAGTACATCTACTACACTTACCTTCTCCTTAGCTACCTCTCTAGTAAGTACATCTACTACACTTACTTTCTCTTTAGCTACCTCTCTAGTAAGTGTATCTACTACACTTACCTTCTCCTTAGCTACCTCTCTAGTAAGTATATCTACTACACTTACCTTCTCCTTAGCTACCTCTCTAGTAAGTACATCTACTACACTTACCTTGACTTTAGCTACCTCTCTAGTAAGTACATCTACTACACTTACCTTCTCCTTAGCCACCTCTCTAGTAAGTATATCTACTACACTTACCTTCTCCTTAGCTACCTCTCTAGTAAGTACATCTACTACACTTACTTTCTCTTTAGCTACCTATCTAGTGAGTACATCTACTACACTTACCTTCTCTTTAGCCACCTCTCTAGTAAGTACATCTACTACACTTACCTTCTCTTTAGCCACCTCTCTAGTAAGTATATCTACTACACTTATTTTCTCTTTAGCTACCTCTCTAGTAAGTACATCTACTACACTTACCTTCTCCTTAGCCACCTCTCTAGTAAGTACATCTACTACACTTACCTTTTCTTTAGCTACCTCTCTAGTAAGTATATCTACTACACTTACTTTCTCCTTAGCCACCTCTCTAGTCAGTACATCTACTACACTTACCTTCTCCTTAGCCACCTCTCTAGTAAGTACATCTACTACACCTACCTTCTCCTTAGCCACCTCTCTGGTTGGGTCATTCATCCATTCTACATTCTCCAGTAGCTCATCAAATGCTTCTCTCACTCCTGATATCATTTCTAGTGCCTGAAACCATAATGTTACGTGAACTTGTAACCATAGGGGTTTTTTACACTTGTAACAATAGAGCTATTTACGCTTGTAACAATAAAATTATTTACGCTTGTAACAATAGAACTATTTACGCTTGTAACAATAGAACTATTTACGCTTGTAACAATAGAACTATTTACGCTTGTAACAATAGAACTATTTACCCTTGTAATTATATAGTTGCATGTATACACGCTTACAACAATAGAGTTGTGTACAGTCACAATAAAGTTCATAAAAATAGTAACTATCAATTTCTACGTTTCAGATTAATAAATAAATGATACAATGTGATTGAAAACCGTACAATACAATACCATCGTTTGTAGGCTATGCATCACACTACAGTACAATAGATAAAATAAAATGCAATAGAGTAAAATTTAATGCGATATAATACAATGCAGTACAATATGTTGCAATGCAGAGTAATTCAATGCAATACAGTGAAATATAGTGGAATGTAAAACAGTGCAATACATTATAGCGCAATACAATACCACACAGAACATTACAGTGCAATGCACTTCAAGGCAATGTATGTAGTGTAGTGTAGTGTAGCGTAGCGTAAACGTAAACGTAAACTTAAACGTATCCGTAAATGTAAATGTAAACGTAAATGTAAATGTAAACGTAAATGTATCGTAATGCAATCTTATACAAAATAATACATGTAATATTAAATAACAAAATGCAATGTCATTTAATGCAATACAGTACAAAACCACGCAATACAGTACAACGCAATAAATTACAATGCAATGCAGTACAATGTTATGCATTACATCACTATACATGACAATATGATGCAATGCCCAGCACAGCAATGCAATTAAATACAAAAACAACAATGCAGTATCTATTTATCAATGCCAAGCAATTTATACTCATTGTAATAGAATACTTGTGCTTTGGCTTGCTCGTTAAAGTGCTCGCTAACAAACAAACGTGAGACAGGCATATCCAGTGATGCGCTAGTGTAGCTGACGCATTCCTTCCACGGTGGCTTTGCTGCCAACACTCCAGACAAAACCTACACAGAAGTGGAGACAGTCAACTGTCAGACAGTGACTGCTGAATTGTTACTCTTGCTCTCCAGTGAATGAAACAGTTACATCGCATATATGTCAGCGAATAACTGTCTTTCCTTTTTGATACATCAATTGTAGCTTCTTCATAAAAAGTTAGTAGCTAGAAGATCGATAGGCTAGCTTTGCTATCTGCTTGCACAGGGCATTGTTAAAACAGAATTAGTAATCAAAAGGATGCCTGCAAAGCAACGCCTTTTACCAATTTCTCATCATTACTAATTCTGCAAAGTTTTCAACAAACATCGTTACTGAGTGTTATGGATTATTACGACAAATAGGCATTCCTTTACATACATATATCTCATATCTTTGTCGTACACGCTGTCAAGTTATGGTGTTTGGGCTCTAATCAACATAGCTGATGTCAAGTCATAATAAATTATCTTGAGACATATTACCTGATGTCAATTCATTGCACCTGATGCCAAGACATGATACACAATGCCAAAATGCAATAATATTTGATCTCAAGTCGTGTTATGACATACAAAAAGGGTTGTGACATACAAAAAGGGTTGTGACATACAAAAAAGGTTGTGACATACAAAAAAGGTTGTGAAATAGAAACAAACCTTCTCAAACTCAAGCTGGAAAGCCTTTAGTTCTTGAGGCAAAACTGCAATCTTATGCGTTACCACTCTCCACAATAAGTAGTTGGCTATAGTTCTTAGAGGAGTTGTCTGCACTTTTTCCATCAATTTTTTGTAAAACTGAGACTCTTTGACAATGATCTCTGATTGGTTAGTGAAAGCGTAATTAATCAGACTGTACCTATTGTTGACGTACTGCAGCCAATCAAACTGTAATATTATACAGCGTTCGAGTTCTGTACGAAACAGTACAATTTACAAGTTTGGTACTACACAGTATACAAGTTATATGGAAGAAATACAATAATCTACTTATAAGAAATATTATACAAATATTTTACTATACACTATGCAATGATGTGAAATCTAATTTATACGCTTTCAGCTATACAGAGTACAAGTTGTGTATAATTTGTACAAAATACTAGTATATCTAAAGCTGTAGCTATAGCACTCCATCTGCCAGGTTTTGAAACTTAAATCATATCCTTTGCTTAAATCTGTGTATATCACCTCAGAACTGATGTTTGTGTATAAGTCTTTAAAAGTCATCTTGTTGTACGTGATATCAGGGTCATTGCTTTTAACCAGCGGAAGTGAAATCTAAAAGTTAACAGATAGGAATCTGGAAAGAAGAGATGGTGCTCTCAAAGCATCAGTTACACTATATTAGTGTTCAAGCAACCTGATACTTAAGTCTATGTACAAGGGTTACCCACGTTAGCAATAAATGTCTCAAACTCTATCACATCTTCTACATCTTTTTCAACTGATGAGCCATTGAGAAATATGGCCACTCCAGTCATGTATTTTCTGTACGCATCAACTTTGGAAGAGTAGTCAGAGTCTAGATAGAAGTTTCTAGATGGAAGCCCCAAGTCAAGGGTGTAAAACTACAACACAAGTAAACGCAAAAGAGATGTGAGAAATTGCAACAGAACACTTCAATCTTTTGCTATACCACCAGTACTACTAATAGTACATGACAAGTGCTACCGCTACATCATCAATGGCGCTGTTTATGTAGTGGTAGCACTGTGCTACCACCATATAGCCAGTACACTACCACACCAACAGTACTACTAACAGTACATCGACAGTACGACCACTATATCACCAGTACTACCACTAATTCATTAGTACTACCACTACATCACCAATACTACTGCTTCATCATAATTAATTTTATAATTAATATTGCTGCCACTGATATGGCTGGCTTCATTGTCACAACTGTGGTTAGCATTGCTACTACTCCACTACTAGTACAGTTACCACTCTACTGTTATTACAGTTACTATTACACTATTGGTACAGTTAATACTCCACTACAAGTACAGTTACTACTCCACTACTAATTCAGTTACTACTATACTACCAATAGTGTCATTACGAAAATTGTAAAATAAAATCTGCCAAAATTGGAATTAGTAACATGTGACACGTACCGTAAGGATGCGATTGGTGTTGTTTCTATCATCAATGGATGGAGAGACACTGACAAGATTTTGATATCCCTTTCTGGTTAGGTTGGTGAGGAGAGACATAAGGTTATAGCTGCTGTTATTCCATCCTTGATTAATCATAGGCCATCCACCAAGTTCAGTTAAGAGATTATGTAGAGGTGAGTACCCAATCTCTCTGATCCTCTCTGTCAGCAAACATGTGAAGTAGTATACATGATAATTATCTGAAGCCAACTTGCAGTTAAAGTGATCTAAACTAGAACAAAGGCTACTTTAAGGAATCACAATCAGCTAGCGGTGATCGCTATACATCAAGCATAAATCTTCTACTTCCTTATTTGTTTGAACCATTCGCTCAGTTTCGTGGAGAAGTCAATGGATAACGCCTACATATAATTAATTTTAGTAACTTTACTCCACTGTGCTGGTTGTGTAAGCTTTGGTCGATCTTACTCACAGAGCAGTACCACTGCACACAACAGCCGTGGTTTGTAAAAGTACTTTTTCTGGTGCATTTATCACTGGTTCCCTCTGGTAACAAGTATATGGTAAGCAAACAGGATTAAGGACTGTAAACGATTTTAAATGTTAATAAATCTCAGATACTCCACTACAAATATAAATTATAGACTGGATTGCTCAACAACTACTTTATAAAAAGACAAAGTTAGCTCTTTAGTCTATGCAACCCAGTTACTGCATAATCAACAAACTCAATTGAGAAGTTTTCGGACTTCTGTTTCAAGGTACACATATATACTACAGTTATACACGAAGTATTAATAACAGTCTTGAAGTATTTGACCTGTCTCACCTTCGTTCATACAAGCTGAGTAGATATCTTTTGTGGCGTTTAAGATTATTGGGTCATCTGCTTCCTGACTACCCTCCAACAGCTCTGTGAGATAAAACAGAAGCCACAATAAATTAAGGGCCTCCTTACAACAAATTATTTATTGGAAACAGGAAAGAGTTATAAGAAATTGAGAGCGTAATTGATCACTTGTATTATTGGGATTTTGGCTGGCTATCTCTTTGGTAAGGCATTAAAGTGAAGGAGAATGCACCAACCACAACATATAATTAGATGGTTGACATAACAGAAAGCAAAGGACTGCTTGTTGAAGTGTCAGTTTACAGCTTAGCTAGGCTAAATAGATATGGTAAGAATATAAAAGTGCCTATTGACAGCCATTAGCCCCATGGAAAGTAGTTTAACTTAATATTACATAAAGTTTATGATAAACGCCCCTTTAAGGAAAGATAACTCTTCATACTTTGAATTGTCCTTTTAGTCTTAATTCAATAATAATGCATGCAGCCCTTAAAGAGTTCCTCCAATGGCAAGCTTCTATTCATTGGTACAATCTTAAAGAGTTACTCCAATGGCAAGCTTCTATTCATTGGTACAATCTTAAAGAGTTACTCCAATGGCAAGCTTCTATTCATTGGTACAATCTTAAAGAGTTCCTCCAATGGCAAGCTTCTATTCATTGGTACAATCAAATTAGTAAAAATTTTACGGGACAATACAGACACTTTGTGTAAACTTTTGCTTCTAGAACGTCCATAATACAAAACAGCGGTATGTCTTAGGCACAAATAATAACAAGCTGTTTTATTCTCCCTTTATTTCCGAATAATGACTGAGTGATACTAAAACCAACACAGGTATTTCAGGGAACTCATAATTGACTTTGTAAAGAAATTATCAAGTTTGCTTATATCTGGAGTTGCCTACTCTATATAAACATATTTGTACAAACGCCAATACAAATAACATTAAATCCTAAGACGCACGTAAGCTAATCTGATATTAATCTGTTATTAATCTGTTATTAATCTTGTGTTGAATTTGGTGTTTATTCACGAAACTCAAGAATTGAATGAGGGATTCATTAGTATTTGAATCCTGGAGAAGTGTGCTCAGTGACTGCCTACCTTTCAGCTGTATGTTGATCAGCTCACTCAACTTAGAGAACCTGTTGTATGACGAGTCACTCCCTGGAATAATATTAGACTTTAACCAGGAGCCACACGCAAACTGATAAAAGTCATTGCATGGATCGGCTGTTGAGTCCATAGCCTCTAGTACTTGGCCAGCTGCAATGTATAAGCGCATTAGAAAGGTTCGATGTCTAAGGTCTAACGTTACGTCACATTCTAGCTCCAGCTCAAGCACAAACTTCACAGTTCATCTTTGGAAAGAATTATATGTCATTATTAACGAAAACGCTTTAGATTATGTTCTACATGAATTGTACTGTTCCATTTACAAACTGCTGTATCAGTAAGTAATATATTGTGGATATAAAATATTAA
The DNA here is from genome assembly GCA_945261195.1 of Cryptosula pallasiana. Lineage (NCBI taxonomy): Eukaryota > Metazoa > Bryozoa > Gymnolaemata > Cheilostomatida > Cryptosulidae > Cryptosula > Cryptosula pallasiana. The sequence goes on from OX183136.1 coordinate 41,375,827, forward strand.
TTAGATGGATGTTGCTACTTCAAACAACAAACCGTAGATTATCTATCAATAAGTGGGGGATGATTGGCTCTAATCAATTGAGAGGAGGTGTTTCAAGCCGGAGAGGGATTGTGCAAGAGATTGTAATAAATAATTTGAAGGTCACCTTAGGGGTGTTGTGGAGAAGTTTGGTTTATATTAAATCAAGGTTTCTTATCAATAATCACCAACCTCCTTCAAACTCGTTTAGCTGTGCTTAAGTTGATAATTGGCACTTGATCACTAAATACTAGAATAGACAGTGCACAACCATCAAGGGGATAAAGGAGGGCTTTCATAAGCAGGTAGTGCCGCAAGACTTATGATATGCAATGCATTGTAATAATTAAGTGGAAGGGATTAGTGGTGGTCTTGTACCCCTATTCCTCTGCTATGTATATGTAGCCTAATGCGACTGGGTATATTAGTCAGGGACCCAGGCTAATGATATTACAACCAGCTGGCGGGAAGCCAAGCCCTTCCCTTCAGAGGCTGAACTCTTATTGGACTAGCTGCCATGTGACCTTGCATATAAACAAGCAAAGACGAGTTTAAACACACTGTATAGCGCCTGATGAGGAGCCACCTAACCTAACCTACCTAACCCAGACACCCACAGGCTACCTAACACAGGCACCCACAGGCTACCTAACACAGGCATCCACAGGCTACCTAACACAGGCATCCACAGGCTACCTAACACAGGCACCCACAGGCTACCTAACCCAGACATCCACAGGCTACCTAACCCAGACACCCACAGGCTACCTAACACAGGCACCCACAGGCTACCTAACACAGGCATCCACAGGCTACCTAACACAGGCATCCACAGGTTACCTAACACAGGCACCCACAGGCTACCTAACACAGACACCCACAGGCTACCTAACCCAGGCATCCACAGGCTACCTAACACAGGCATCCACAGGCTACCTAACACAGGCACCCACAGGCTACCTAACCCAGACATCCACAGGTTACCTAACACAGGCATCCACAGGCTACCTAACACAGGCATCCACAGGCTACCTAACACAGGCACCCACAGGCTACCTAACCCAGACATCCACAGGCTACCTAACACAGACATCCACAGGCTACCTAACACAGGCATCCACAGGTTACCTAACACAGGCACCCACAGGCTACCTAACACAGACATCCACAGGCTACCTAACACAGACATCCACAGGCTACCTAACACAGGCACCCACAGGCTACCTAACACAGACATCCACAGGCTACCTAACACAGACATCCACAGGCTACCTAACACAGGCACCCACAGGCTACCTAACACAGACATCCACAGGCTACCTAACACAGACATCCACAGGCTACCTAACACAGACATCCACAGGCTACCTAACACAGACATCCACAGGCTACCTAACACAGACATCCACAGGCTACCTAACACAGGCATCCACAGGCTACCTAACCCAGGCACCCACAGGCTACCTAACACAGGCACCCACAGGCTATTACGGGCTTTAGTCATGAAGCTGAACACTTACCCGCACTGATGCATGCTCTACTCATACATACTTTTTCTTCAGCATCAACTGCAACCACTATAACCATGAAAACCACATTAAACCCAATAACCATAGTAGCCATAATAACCACAGTAACCACGGTAACCACAGTAACCGTAGTAACCATAGTAACTTTGTAATCATAATAAAATCGGTACCCTTTATGTGTACAGCTTTAACAGCAACCATTGCTGCACGACAGCTTATAGTCTTAATTTCAAATACACAAACAAAATTGAGAGATTTTGTAAAACTAAATTTCAGTAAATATTTTGATATCCAAGCCTCCAGCTCTCTAGAGAATACAGATATAAAACAACTGTAAAAGCGCATACTATATACAAAATAGTGAAGTGATGTTGAACACATGGTAAAAGTAGTAATGTGTTCATTGAGTACATTGTATGAGCAGACACTACGAGCACATTAACATTTCACATAGATACACTATCTGCTACATTAGTGTATGCACAACCATAAATAATTGGTTAGATTATTTTATATCCTAAATAACTGTTTAAATAGACTGAGATTAAGATAAAACCATCAGTACCTGCTGTTGCATTCTGTAGCTGCTTGTTATATCTGGTTATGACTACAGCCAGTGATATAGAGAGAGCTACAGCCAATACAAACAACAATAAACACACTATCTTTAATACTCTATGTCTATGGTTAGTTCTCTCTGGTTTGTCTGCTTCCAGCTCTAACCTAAAATGGAGGATGTGGAAGTTTGAGGTGGTACAAGGAACCAAAAGTAACATTTTGAAACTTGGTTCTGATATTCCTTCTATTGACCTTGAGTAATATAGTCTAGACCATCGGTGACCCACATGCAAGCAATCCAATGAGACACGAGCTTTACAGCATGCTTGTTGATACTCAGCCCACATTTAATTCTACATGAAAATGTGACAAAGGAGCAAGCATGGAACAACACCTCCTGCTGTATGAGCAAGCATGGAACAACACCTACTACTGTGTGAGCAAGCATGGAACAACACCTACTACTGTGTGAGCAAGCATGGAACAACACCTCCTACTGTGTGAGCAAGCATGGAACAACACCTGCCGCTGTATGAGCATGGAACAACACCTACTACTGTATGAGCAAGCATGGAACAACACCTACTACTGTATGAACGAGCATGGAACAATACCTCCTACTGTCTGAGCAAGCATGGAACAACAACTCCTGCTGTATCAGCAAGCATGGAACAACACCTCCTACTGTATGAGCAAGCATGGAACAACTATTGGAGTTTATGGTGCCTGCTAAGCCTTTTTGTTCTAGTAACATAAACAAACAAGTAAAGATAGTAAATGTCATTAAAATATTCTTGAATGTTAAGGCAATGGATTATTAGATTATTGGATTATTTTCTCTATTAGAAAGACATTGTACGAATAAACTGGCCATTCAATGGAAGTTTAAAAAGGAAAATAATATTTAGCATTTATAAAGTGGTTTTCTACCCAACGGCAGCAGAATATCTAATTTACATTATATCGTCCATCTACCACCATTAAATTATGCCCGTTCAGTTGCATGCAAGACAACTCCTCAACAAGCTGATGTAATATTTCAGACTTTGCTTCCTGAGCTTGTGTATATTATAATTTTATGGAATAGCTAGAACATAGTTTAGGAATACTTACTGAGCCTTAGAGCTGGTGTCGGCCATCTTTATGTTACTCTGTCGTACACGAAGGAGTAAGTGGTCACTCCCTGTTGTGTAGATTATGTTTTATATGAACTAATTAATCTTAGATAAGGTAGGGCTGCTTATCTCACCCACCCCACAACAAACAAATCACAGGCTAGCATATAGTGCTATATGTAACTGTGTGTGTCAGCAGTAACTATATCCACACTACATTCATTGCAATAAGGAACCAAAATAAAAATACAAATGTTAATAACCCAATTATGGCCAAGGCCAACCAACACTATTTATATGTTCTACTAACGCTCTAGCAGGTGATTGAGCTTTCTTTCCTTATTTTAGATGTTACAAAGTAATTAGCCAGGAGCCCACAACATGCAATAAACATCTCATGTTTAACAGCGGTAATTACTGGCCTACTACGATTATACTGTGTGTACAAGCGATATTGATCTCTCTCAGACACTACCAGAGAGCTGCCTTCTGATTCTCCCTTGTACAGTGAGTCGAAGGTGTGCGCTGTAAACAATCAACTACCGAGATAAACTCTAAAGAGCACGTGCAGCTTTCATCAGCACCATTATACCTTCTCTCCTGGGCTTTCCACACAAAGTACTGCTTCTCTCCATCATGTACTCCCAGCAGAGACCAACCATGAGACCACATTCTATGAGAGAGAAACCCCTGAGGAGCCAATGAAACATAGCAGCTAACACTAGTAGCCTTCCATGTCAGGACAGTGTAGCGTTACGCAGCAGCATAATGTCCAAACTCGTTGGTGGCATTCAGTAATGACAAAGCATCGTGACAATTACTAACTTTCCATGTAGCGCTACATAATGGTGTCATGGCTCAGTGCTTCTCAATAGCGATAAACCATCACGCTTTTCCATGAGCCAGCAATTACAGAAAGCCAAAGGTCATGAACCCTAATTAGCGAGTCAACGGCGACTTTGAGCTAATGAGTCAATGAGTGAAACTACTGAATGAAGGAAAATTGTTTCCACAAACAATTGGTTTTAAATGCTTTTCTTGTGTTTGTTTCATCTAATGCTACATACTCCACAGGAAAAAGTTTGAAGCAGCAGTGCTTGGCTAATGTGTAATTTATTTATTAAACTGAAAATAATTATTTATTTTTATTATTATTTAACCACGGCCAATTGATTATTTATTATTATTTACTTTTTATTATTATTATCAATATCTAAAATAGGGAAAAAAACAATTAATATAAAATAAAACACATAAATATATTTGTGATCACTAATTCTGCATCATTTTTAATTAATATGAGTGGTCTTGAAAGGCAACTGTCTCATATCACTGAAATTTCTGTCCAAATTATTTAATTATATTGACTGCAGTGATGCTGGAAATACAATACACGCATGTGCAAACCAGTAGCGCTACGGCATTCCCTATTTCCATAACGCTTCAGTGGTCTGGCGTTATTATAAGTCGCTACTTAGTAGCGACTTTCAATAGCGCCACATAATCACGACTTCAGTAGCGATATAGCCATTTCCAAGAGGGGAAAACCCGTGGCGCTACAGCGTAGCGCTACGGCGTCGCGTCATGGAAAGTCAGTAATTGTAGCAGTAAACCATTCCCCAAATGCTTAATTTTTGTCTTTTCTGTAATGTCGCATGTACCTGATGATTGTGCTTGGTGACTGAGGATTTTTTCTCTTTCATTTCAAAAATAAAAAAAATGCTAAGAAAACCGCTAACAATTTATTTAAAGTTATCAGCAGGTTTTCATCAAAATCAAAAAAATCACTAACCACCAACCACAAATGGTTGATCGTTTTATTCAATGATACCATTTCTTAAGATGCTCCCAGCTCTATCAACAATCATATGGGAAGTTGCAGGCTATAGTGTGTAATTGCCAGTTTGAGTGAAGTTGCTGAAGAACGCATTGGGTTAAAAAAAGCGAGTTTTGTGAGCAGTTTCCTAATTGCGAAGCACATTTGCCGTTATTCTTTATCACTACTGAACTGTGTAGCTGCGTAGAAGGCTGTCACCTGCATTTGGTAATTTGCCTAGCATGTCACCTAAATAGGTGTAGTACTTGTATTGTTGAAGAGATACCATCAAAGAGAGATGGATATAAGCCAAGGCTATAATAGTTATGTAACAGGATTCTACAGTGGGGTGGAGCTTGGAACAAAGCCAGCAACTTTACATTGGATAGTTTGACTGTCTGTCAGTCATTCCAGGTTCATGGACGCCTAAATTTCTACACTGAGAGAAACAAAAACTGGTGTAAAAAACATTCTATTGTATTAATCTAGTGTGGAAAGAGTTTAAACTAGTTATTTGTTTTCAAACCGAACGCGTTTGTAGATTTAATGTTTTTTAACACAAATGTTTGACACATTTGACACCTGAATTATCAAACTGTGGCTGTCTCCACCTACATTATTTTATGAAAAAGTATTAAATCTACAAATATCCCTGGTTTGAAAATGTTTAAACTCCCACCATGCATTAGATTATTCTCCATGCAATAGATTAATTTAATGGAGAGTTTTTACGACAGATTTTAAGCCTGCAATGATATGTACACAGACACACAAACAGACAGATTTTTTTCACATTTATGTATATAGGTTTGCCATACAACTCCAGTATAAACAAGCATGGGTAATGTATATGCTGTGTGGTGCAGCACAAAGTATAATGGCAAAAGTTTAACTTTTTCTAGGAAACATTTTGTGAAGTCAAGGCCTAATAGAGTATAAGTGGTACATAGTTACATGAATGAATACGTGAATTAGAAATACCAACAAATAAAATGGATAGCACAGGATTGAAAGGTGTACGGTCGGTAGATGTAGGAGTGAATGGTTTAATAGCCAATCAAAGGTCTTAGCTTCTCTCTCAGGTCATTTATCTCTTAGATCTCAGGCTACTAGTTTCGTCTCATCTAGATGGTTGATCCCTCCTGCATTTAGATGTCTATGGCCCTTTAGTCTATTTTACACTTTCTGGCCATGGAAGCCATGTTGCTGCCTGCCTGCGATTCCTTCCCGGATTAGGGTACCCTCTATATCCTGCCCTAGAGTAGCCAGTATTCCTCATTACTTCTAATCTGGCTATCTATTGGCTGTATAACAGGTGCTAGTGTGTCGAGAAAAGTATTGGCATAGTAATGAGCCAGTGAGTTCTACAAGAATAAAACTGTACAACTTGGCATTCCCCATACCTTATCCCCTATCCACATCTCTCTCTCCAACTCTTTCTACAAGTTTGCGAAAATCCGGCTGTACATGCAATGGTTGTACATGCAATGGTTGTACATGCAATGGTTGTACATGCTATGGCTGTACATGCAATGGTTGTACATGCTATGGTTGTACATGCTATGGTTGTACATGCAATGGTTGTACATGCAATGGTTGTACATGCAATGGTTGTACATGCAATGGTTGTACATGCATTGGTTGTACAACCATTGCATGTATCAGGCAATTAAAAGGCAAGTAATTGAGACAATATTGGGCAAATGCTTGCGTGGAGAATGACAACTATAGAGAGATAAGTTTGGCAGCACGATGCCAGTACAGGTGGTATGTGAGCTGTCTCTGTATTGTAGCCACTGGCCTGAGAGGACAACTCCTTCTCAACCATTATCTTTGTGTCTTCAAAGAGAAGTAATGATTAATATTTTCTGTCCAGGTAAAAACTTGACAAGTTTTCATTTTTCAACAATTATCTTCTTTTTTTACTTTTAATAGATCATTTTGCCTGCTCCACGATAAATAAAGCTCTGGGAAATGTTAACCATGCATAATGGGCCCATTTTTGTGGTCTTTATTTGATCAGGGATTATCTCATAACCAAACTCTGGTAACAACAGCTGTACCACAGACAGTGTTGTGCTGCCAGGTATGAGGCCAGTTTTGTACTTTTGTGAAAGGGTTGCCATTCACTGGCTAACTCTATTTGCATTTGCAACACTAATTGTAGAACTTTTGTGGGCTGTAGTATGTGTCATTGTCCCACAAAGCGGTATTACGATAGATTAGTGGTTAATCTGTTTTTAACTTTTTAAAGCTCGCTGTTGTAATAATGACATGGCAAAAAAAGTATAGTGGCGTGTGAAGTTGGAGCAATTTAACAGCTGGTATTTTTTGTCTGCAGGCCTACACAACCAAGTGATATTTTTGTGCCTTATTTGAGTTGGCATGGCAACTGTCAAGCATTATACGATGATCTTTAAATCTCACTATTTAATAAGTTATGTTTGCGAAACTCGGTAAAAACAGACTAATAGCTTTGAGAAAATATAGCAGTTGTTAAGTTTCATCATGGTTGTTGTCAACTGTGCATATAAGTTCCTTCCACCACAAGCTCAATAATCCAAGGGTCTAAAGATGCAAAATAAGTAGCTATATAAAGTTAGATTAGTTTTCTATCGCAGTTTGTTAACTCGGGACACAAAGGTGAAGGATAGAGAGGAGAGAAGCATCAGTATATATTGTACTGGGCTGTTGTAATGGAATAGGAGGTAGTAGAGTTGGCAGTATAATACAAGTCAACCGGACTGGTGAGTGAATGAACTAGTTACTAACTACTACCAACTATGATATATAACCTCTGTACTAGTGTTATAGTGGTGAGCTCTCAGGTGCGAGTTTACAATCAGGTAATATACGTAGGAGCTAAAACATATATAATGCCTCTATCCATTCAAGTCTTACATTATATATTGTAGCTATGTATGATAAGTATTATATCTCAGAGTATATCAGCTGACTGCTTCCTTTTTATATTTGTGGTGTGAGATTTATTGACTAAATGCAATCACTTATAACTTGTATGTATCTTTCCATCTATTATACAGTGACTTATAACTTGTATATATCTTTATCATACTGTGACTTATAACTTGTATATATCTCTATCATACAATGACTTGTAACTTGTATATATCTCTATCATACAATGACTTGTAACTTGTATATATCTCTATCAAACAATGACTTATAAGTTGTATATATCTCTATCATACAATGACTTGTAACTTGTATATATCTCTATCATACAATGACTTGTAACTTGTATATATCTCCATCATACAGTGACTTGTAACTTGTATATATCTCTATCAAACAATGACTTATAAGTTGTATATATCTCTATCATACAAAGACTTGTAACTTGTATATATCTCTATCATACAGTGACTTGTAACTTGTATATATCTCTATCATACAATGGCTTATAAGTTGTATATATCTCTATCATACAGTGACTTATAAGTTGTATATATCTCTATCATACAACGACTTATAACTTGTATATATCTCTATCATACAGTGACTTATAAGTTGTATATATCTCTATCATACAATGACTTATAACTTGTATATATCTCTATCATACAATGACTTATAAGTTGTATATATCTCTATCATACAATGACTTATAACTTGTATATATCTCTATCAAACAGTGACTTATAACTTGTATATATCTCTATCATACAATGACTTATAACTTGTATATATCTTTATCATACAATGACTTATATAACTTGTATATATCTCTATCATACAATGACTTATAAGCTGTATATATCTCTATCATACAACGACTTATAAGTTGTATATATCTCTATCATACAACGACTTATAATTTGTAGATATCTCTATCATACAATGACTTATAACTTGTATATATCTCTATCATACAATGACTTATAAGTTGTATATATCTCTATCATACAATGACTTATAACTTGTATATATCTCTATCATACAATGACTTATAAGTTGTATATATCTCTATCATACAATGACTTATAACTTGTATATATCTCTATCATACAATGACTTATAACTTGTATATATCTCTATCATACAATGACTTATATAACTTGTATATATCTCTATCATACAACGACTTATAAGTTGTATATATCTCTATCATACAACGACTTATAATTTGTAGATATCTCTATCATACAATGACTTATAACTTGTATATATCTCTATCATACAATGACTTATAACTTGTATATATCTCTATCATGCAATGACTTATAACTTGTAGATCAGCAGATCTGGTATTAAGACCATAATACACAACTTAAGTCCCCTACCTCCAATAAAAGAGAGCTTTGAGTAGCAATGACTGCAGGTAATACAAGACAATTTATAACTTATAATTTATGACTTATAACTTGTAGATCAGCAGATCTGGTATTAAGACCATAATACACAACTTAAGTCCCCTACCTCCAATAAAAGAGAGCTTTGAGTAGCAATGACTGCAGGTAATACAAGACAATTTACATTGCTACTACTTCTACTAAACACTACAAGTTATGTAGTACCCAACATGTCACACGTAGAGTACAGACAATGGCTGCTAGATACAGATGATACAATTCTACAAGTACCTCCACAACCAGCTGTTGACAGCTCAACAATAGAATTACAACTTAACATTTATAGCAACTCCACTTCTGACCAGTGTATAGCTTCCACAAGACAGGATAACGGCAGTTACTATGGCCAGCAATGTTACAATGTAACCTGTACATACGACAAACCAAAACCGCTCTCTTCCTATCTGTTGCCTCTAAGCTTCACATTTCTGTCTGCCGATCCGTATCAATCAATAGAAAACCAACTAGACTCCTGTGGCATTGTAATCCAGGGGAATAGCCTAAGCTTTTTAGAGCCAGAAAATATTCAGGTGACACAGCCATGCCACTTTGATCTGGTACAACCCTCACTGAATTTAATACTGGAGGGAGAGACTGATGGCTACACATTGATGTTTGATTGCGTTCCCTCAACTTATAAATTGTAAGTTCTACTTTGTGTAATGTTTGTCTTGCTCTTACATACAAGCAGTAAACTATTGTCTTCAGTATTTTAACTAAACTAATTTTATATAAATCGAATATAAGTTGTTAGTAGAATGTCATTTAAGTAAAAACTGCTGTTTTTAATAAAACTTGGTCAGTTGCAAGTCATGCTCAATAAAAGATGGTCTGATGCTCAAGAGGGCTGTTCATTGTGGTTAAAATCATGAAATAAAAGCTCTGTGTTTCTGCTTTGCATCAAGCTTTTCCCACTAACCTTGGCATTTCTCAAGAGAACACCACTCGCTAGCTTCATGAACAAAAAGCAAATGGGTTCAATGACACCATATCGGCTAAATACCCATGTGGATCTGTGAGGGTTTGTTTCACTCTTCTTTCTTGCTGGTACTCCTGGGGCAAACTACTGAGTCTTTCATAAATATTTTTTGGGAACTGCAACCACATTTTTGTTTGAGGGTTTTAGATGTAACACTTTGCAGGATCTACCAAACATCAACCATGTTGTAAAATCTTTCCTATCCCCATAAGTTTACAGCACAAAAGACGGAAATGAGCAATTTTTATGGATTGGGTTCTCGGTGAGGTGTCTAGGAATTTCTGGTTGTACTTTGTGGTTATAGGGCTTGAGTGGCTCCTGGGTGTCTTTGCATAGCTTTTCAAAGCTATTATAGAGCATTATTTAAAAAAAGGAATGGGACAGTACAGTAGATGAAAAGGTTTTTCAAGTACCACAGAAAATTTTCTGTTATGGGGTCTTTAATGAAGAACAAATGGAATAAATCTATTGGTCTCTGGATAGTCTTTTATGCAATAAAATAAAATTCTGAGTTGACGTTAGGATCACCAATTTCATCAAGAAACTTATGTAGAGTTCTTTTATAAACCTTTATTTGTCAACCATTGGTCATTCACAGTGCAGTTAAGGAAAGTGCCAACCCTTATAGGTTTTCAGCACAGTAGTCGAAAGATCTATGGCAGCCTGAGTTGAAAAAGAAAAAGAGCGATTAATTAATAAAAGATTCAGTATTAAGAATAATAAAATTTTCTTAGAGTATTTCAAACAACCCTGATTTCCATACTTGAGAAAAACAGTGGAGCCTCCGAGTTTGGTTCTACATTTTACATCAGTCTGTCTTTGTTTGATACGTGATGACCTACGCAGTGATGGGGCTGGTTTATTCAACAGTCCATGGAGACAGTGTGTAGGCTGTTGAACTCTGTTTACCTAGTTGGCACACAAACTTTCAAGGATGTTGACTATGGGTGTAATATTCATAGCGGCGAGGCATTCCTCGTAGTGTTCCTGTGCTGGGCATATGATTTTCAGTATAAGCTTTTCCAGGCGGATTAGATTATCAATGCCATTAAATGATGGCATGGGAAACCATGCTGCGCAGCCGTAACTCATCTTTGGTCTTATGCATGAGCTGTAGTATTTTATGAGAGCATCCTGTGGAATTCCTGCCCGTTTCAGTTTGAGTAGCACATACGTGAGTGGTCAGACGTCACTACTTATTTGGTCTATGTGAGCGTCAAAGCTTAGGTTTTTATCATTGGTAGCTCCAAGGAACTTGGTTGCCGATACTGATGGAATCTGCTCATTTTTCAATCAAAATGTCATACTGTTGCTAAATTTGTCTACTCAAGAATGTTTGTTGGCGATGCTCATAGAGCAAGACTTTTTGGTGTTAGCTAGAATGTTGTACTCACCACACCAATCAGTTACTGCATCTATACTCTGCTGCATTTGTCTCTCAGTGTTATATAGATCGCTGCCAATGAGAGTTAGATTGTCCCCATACTTTATCATGGTGCAGGTTAGTTCGAGGGTAATTGCCCAAGAATTGTTCCCTGAGGAGTTCCATTCAGGATTGGTTTGCTGGAGCTGTTTACTGTACCGAGCCGTACAGTCTGCAAACGGTTGCCCAGAAAACTTTCGATGAGGCGTAGCAGATGGCCATTCATACCTCGACTAGAAAGTATTTCCAGCAACTTTCCTCTGTCCATCTTGTCAAAAGCTTTTAACGTATCTACAAATGATGAGTGCACACACTTTGAATGTTCTTGGTCAAGGATCGATGTCCACTGGTCTATAGCGCTTATTATAGCATCTACAGTGCTCTTACCCTTTCGATAAGCAAACTGATTGCTATTTATAGTAGGTAAAATATATGGTACGTAAAAGAACATAATCGCTCTCTCTAAAACCTTTCCTAGGTACCATAGCAATGAAATAGGTCAATTACGTTCTTTAAACTTCCTTCAAAAAAGTATTTGTTCAACTTGTGATGTTGTGATATGTAATAGCGATACTATTTTGTTTGTAGAAGAAGGTTTTTAAAGCTGAGTCTCATCATGAAATCAGAACCTGAGAAGACTCTGTATACCTTGCAGTTTATGACCTACATAGGTTTTAGTTCGGCTTTGGTTGTAACCGGAGATGTTGAAAAGTTCAAGAGAGTAAAATATTTTCAATATCGATTATGGTTCAGCTCAAATACCTTCTCTTTTCAGGTACGATGGGATAATTGTAACATTGAAATAAAGCTTAAAAAATTGCGGGTTTTGTCAAGTAGTTGTTGTGAGCATAGAATGCAAGTAGTTGTTGTGAGCATAAAATGCAAGTAGTTGTTGTGAGCATAGAATGCAAGTAGTTGTTGTGAGCGTAGAATGCAAGTAGTTGTTGTGAGCATAGAATGCAAGTAGTTGTTGTGAGCATAGAATGCAAGTAGTTGTTGTGAGCATAGAATGCAAGTAGTTGTTGTGAGCATAGAATGCAAGTAGTTGTTGTGAGCATAGAATGCAAGTAGTTGTTGTGAGCGTAGAATGCAAGTAGTTGTTGTGAGCATAGAATGCAAGTAGTTGTTGTGAGCATAGAATGCAAGTAGTTGTTGTGAGCATAGAATGCAAGTAGTTGTTGTGAGCGTAGAATGCAAGTAGTTGTTGTGAGCATAGAATGCAAGTAGTTGTTGTGAGCATAGAATGCAAGTAGTTGTTGTGAGCATAGAATGCAAGTAGTTGTTGTGAGCATAGAATGCAAGTAGTTGTTGTGAGCATAGAATGCAAGTAGTTGTTGTGAGCATAGAATGCAAGTAGTTGTTGTGAGCATAGAATGCAAGTAGTTGTTGTGAGCGTAGAATGCAAGTAGTTGTTGTGAGCATAGAATGCAAGTAGTTGTTGTGAGCGTAGAATGATCAATGAATATATATTATTTCCATTTTAGGTGACCAATACAGCTATAGCTATATTTTTTGAGGGAAGACTGCTTGAAAAGTTCACGGTCATTGGAGAACCTATATCATCAGCAGTAATGAGCTTTGGTAGCCAAGAATATAGTGGAACCATAGAAGATGTGGAACTGTACAACACTTTGGCTTCCGTCAGGTATTTATTCTGATGTACTTTGTGTGAAATCCTTGCACATTAGTGATACAGTGATACGGCTGAATTGCCTGTAGTGATGTATACATATGTGAATTGTTAAATATAAATACATTCACTGGTGCTCTGGCTGAGTTATACATATTAAGAATATTTGTGACCTCTGTTCGCCGAAAGAAAAGCAATAAAAATTAATCAGATCGGTAAAAAATTTAATCAATAAATAATCATTTTGTTTGGAGCTGAATAAAAAGTCAATCAATGAGCATTTATTAATATTGTTTGTGAGTCACGAATGAAACTGAACAATAAATAAATCATAACAAGCGAGTCTAATTTGTTCATTTTCATAAATCTGTCCTGTTGTCTTAAAAATATTATGATATGATAACCATTGTTTAAAAAATACAAAATACAAAGGGCGACTTTACAGACTATTGCTGTTTTAAACGATGCCATTCTTGTTTTTCTTGATTATTCAAAAGTTGGGAGTTTTCTTGTTTAATTAATTTAATTATTAAAACATCTTCGTTAAGTCATTGAAAAACTGTGATGTATAAAAGTAATGTTTGGTGTCATACGTGACACTTTAAATTGCGAACATTTATTAATTTTTATTCTTTTTCGATGACCACGTCGCGAATAATCTTATTGTTGCACAGATACGTGATATAATCTGTATACAACAAAACCTGCATAATTTAGCCTCGTATAAATTGATAACTCACAGAACCAATATAACAGACAAACCAAAGTAGCGGTCAGCTGGCCGCACTCACCAGATTTTCCCACCTGACTGCTATGGTGAGCGAGCTACCTGCGCTGGTATAGCTCCGATGAGACATCAAACTTTTTTGCACTACTAGTTAACTTGTTAGGCAGTGTGCACCTGTTGAATGCTTGGATACAAACAATACAGCCGCTTTAGCCAATAGCACTCGTTAATATTCTAAGCCAAGCCACGCTTGTGTAACTCACCAGCGTTTTTATTAACTGCAAATGTCACACACCTGTGGCTCACTCACCTGTGGCTCACTCACCTGTGGCTCACTCACCTGTGGCTCACTCACCTGTGGCTCACTCACCTGTGGCTCACTCACCTGTGGCTCACTCACCTGTGGCTCACTCACCTGTGGCTCACTCACCTGTGGCTCACTCACCTGTGGCTCACTCACCTGTGGCTCACTCACCTGTGGCTCACTCACCTGTGGCTCACTCACCTGTGGCTCACTCACCTGTGGCTCACTCACCTGTGGCTCACTCACCTGTGGCTCACTCACCTGTGGCTCACTCACCTGTGGCTCACTCACCTGTGGCTCACTCACCTGTGGCTCACTCACCTGTGGCTCACTCACCTGTGGCTCACTCACCTGTGGCTCACTCACCTGTGGCTCACTCACCTGTGGCTCACTCACCTGTGGCTCACTCACCTGTGGCTCACTCACCTGTGGCTCACTCACCTGTGGCTCACTCACCTGTGGCTCACTCACCTGTGGCTCACTCACCTGTGGCTCACTCACCTGTGGCTCACTCACCTGTGGCTCACTCACCTGTGGCTCACTCACCTGTGGCTCACTCACCTGTGGCTCACTCACCTGTGGCTCACTCACCTGACCCATTCAAGAGTTGGTGGCATGTTCACCATAGCGGTAAGGTGAGAAAAGCTGGAGTGTGTGGCCAGGCTGATAAAAAAACCTGGTGAAATACTGTAGTGGATTTTACTGGTCACCAACTGTGACCACTACTTATCAAAGGTCCCCTTGATAGTCTGTAGACATCAGGCAAGCCTTGAAAGCAATTAAGAAAGCCCTGAATTAATCACGGTTAACCTAGTTGCCAAATTACATGCGCTAGAGCCAGTATAATACTATACCGGCACAGTGTATTTACTACCTCGGCCCTGGGTAGCTATCACGGGCTGGCAGCATGATGGCTGACACAGCCTGAGAGAGGAAAATTAGCCCAAGACCTTCTATTACCAGTATCCAGGAGCTAACTACCCTCAGAAGTCCAGAAAGTAGGACCCAAGGCCAAGAAAGACCAAGAACCTATGGGGAAAGGAATATTTAACTATTACTGGCTAGAATGCCTATAGATTCCGCCCCTCAGTTCTGGGCGCCAGCTACCTTTAATCCATTTACTTACATTTCATTGGCTGCTATATTGATGCATCGTTTTATTGGTGTATTCATATTATTCTTATGTGTGTGATTGGAGTGTTTGGCAAACTAGGCCAAACACTTCCTGTCACTTCCTGTGACTCTGCCTATAAAAAGCAGAGCTTTTGTGTATCTCTTTGCATTGCCATACAGCACTCTCTTACAGTATGCCATACAGTAGATTGTACTTGGATTGCCACCTTTTTATTCTGGAATGAATAAATGTTATATCACTCGAAAGCACCGAGTATATGTCTGAGCCGAGAGCTCACCAGAGTTGATAAAGTAGAATATTCTCTTTACAACCAGTTGTTTGTGCCATCCCGGCGCAGGGTCACCTCTGGGGAGAGGTTGACTGTTCATTGTCAGGCCTAGAGAGGTGGAATGTCTTGTTGGGCCGGCAAACAGCAGTTTGTGCAGTGACAACGCCTAGCGGACAAATAGTAGGACGTAAAAATCCGCTACAATACACCAGCATTGGCGCGGCTTAAAATATTAACAAGTGCTATTGGTGAAAGTGACTGCATCAAGGCATCAAGGAATCAACATGCACACAGTGCGTAGAAAGTTACCTAGTAGTGCTAGTTGCATACACTGCTGTGAGTGGCACTGCCACATAATTCAATGTACACTGCTGTGAGTGGCAATGTCACATAATTCAATGTACACTGCTGTGAGTGGCAATGTCACATAATTCAATGTACACTGCTGTGAATGGCAATGTCACATAATTCAATGTACACTGCTGTGAGTGGCAATGTCACATAATTCAATGTACACTGCTGTGAGTGGCAATGTCACATAATTCAATGTACACTGCTGTGAGTGGCAATGCCACATAATTCAATGTTATGTTATCATCGCTGGCTTGTGACTTTTGGCTTACTGAAACAAAGACATGTCACAAGGTCATAAAACTCCAAGGTTATCAACCAGCAATCAAAAAGATCTTTTTACAATCCGAAGTAAATCCGATTTAGGTAAATTAATTCTACAAAAAAACATATATAATGCGACTATTTTGGTAAAGTGACAATTATTGTTGATACGTTGTCAGATTATTGTCATTAATTGATAATACATTGCATCATGGGTACTTGTATTAATTGATAATACATTGCATCATGGGTACTTGTATTAATTGATAATACATTGCATCATGGGTACTTGCATTAATTGATAATACATTGCATCATGGGTACTTGTATTAATTGATAATACATTGCATCATGGGTATTTGTATTAATTGATAATACATTGCATCATGTGTACTTGTATTAATTGATAATACATTGCATCATGGGTACTTGTATTAATTGATAATACATTGCATCATGGGTATTTGTATTAATTGATAATACATTGCATCATGGGTACTTGCATTAATTGATAATACATTGCATCATGTGTACTTGTATTAATTGATAATACATTGCATCATGGGTACTTGTATTAATTGATAATACATTGCATCATGGGTATTTGTATTAATTGATAATACATTGCATCATGGGTATTTGCTATTTTTTATTGTATAAAATTAAACTTTAGATGAGCAGACTAAACTTGACTGATATTATTATCCTCATGTAATAGGGTTTCACCCATTTTATTCAAATACCATTACGCCAGGCCACTCTATTCTTGCTCCACTGGAGGACTGGAGGTAGATTTTAGGGGTGAAGGTAAAGTGGAGGACTGGAGGTAAAACGAAAGAGGGAGGTAGAATGCAGGGGTGGAGGTAGAATGGAAAGGGGTGGAGGTAGAATGCAGGGGGGAGGTAGAATGGAAGGAGAGCTAGAATGTAGGGGTGGAGGTAGAATGGAAAGGGGTGGAGGTAGCAGCAGAGGCGGAGTTAAAAAGGAAGGAGAGCTAGAATGCAGGGGTGGAGGCAAAATTCAGGGGTGGGGTAGAATGGAAAGGGGTGGAGGTAGAATGCAGGGGTGGAGGTAGAATGGAAAGGGATGTAGGTAGAATGCAGGGGTGGAGGTAGAATGCAGGGATGGTGGTTCAATGGAAGGGGGGGGTAGAATGGAAGGGGTGGAGGTTCAATGGGAGGAGGAGGTAGAATGGAAGGGGTGGAGGTTCAATGGAAGGGGTGGAGGTAGAATGCAGGGGTGGGGGTAGAATGGAAAGGGGTGGAGGTAGAATGCAGGGGTGGAGGTAGAATGGAAGGGGTGGAGGTTCAATGGAAGGAGGAGGTAGAAGGGTAGAATGGAAGGGGTGGAGGTTCAATGGAAGGGGGAGGTAGAATGCAGGAGTGGAGGTAGAATACAGGGGTGGAGGTTCAATGGAAGGGGTGGAGGTAGAATGGAAGGGGTGGAGGTGGTCCATACCAAGTAGCAGTAATGACATTTGTTTTTGAACTGTTGGTTTGGTTATAGGCTCACAGCGACTTCTGGTGACCAACTAATGCTACTACTTCTGGAGACCAACTAATGCTACTACTGAGTGACCAACTAATGCTACTACTTCTGGTGACCTACTAATGCTACTACTTCTGGAGACCAACTAATGCTACTACTTCTGGTGACCAATTAATGCTACTACTTCTGGTGACCAACTAATGCTACTACTTCTGGTGACCAACTAATGCTACTACTTCTGGTGACCAACTAATGCTACTACTTCTGGTGACCAACTAATGCTACTACTTCTGGTGACCAACTAATGCTACTACTTCTGGTGACCAACTAATGCTACTACTTCTGGTGACCAACTAATGCTACTACATCTGGTGACCAACTAATGCTACTACTTCTGGTGACCAACTAATGCTACTACTTCTGGTGACCAACTAATGCTACTACTTCTGGTGACCAACTAATGCTAGTACTTCTGGTGACCAACTAATGCTACTACTTCTGGTGACCAACTAATGCTACTACTGATCGCACTAACATTTTGCGTACTTTTACTAGCCATAACTCCCAGAAATATGCTGAATAAGCGAGCGCTTAAATACGTTTGTAATCAACAAGGTGTTTCTACTGAGATACAGATAGTGGTTACATCCTCAGACAACATAGTAGAGAAGGAGCCCAACTCTATCTTTCACTTTATTGAAACGGAAGGTGGGCAACCTGGAAATAAGTTATCCTGGATCAGAATTTCGTCACGAATCCAAAAATCACGTTTCTACACCTCTCAGTACAGACCTTGACCTTGTTTTTTGGACAAAATGTATCCGTTTTTGACGATTTTGTGATTTTTGCTGTAACACATCTATATTGGCTAAAATTTGATAATAAAGTTGAATAAAATAATGATTCATGTCATAAACTGACCTGGTTGATGAAAAACAAACCCACAAGAACTGTCTTTGAATAACAATTGACAAAAATTAGTAAAAAATGAGGTAGAAAACGAGACTTACATGTATAAATTGTAATTCTTTCAGAGGCATGTCACCCATGTAGAAGGGTTACTTCAGAACACTGTGATGATTACGCAGATGAAAAGGGTGTTTGATAAACTGCATTCTGAATTAAATTTTATACATGATATAAATGATATTATATATTGACGATGTATTAGATAAATGGTATGATTATTGTTAGATGAAACCAAATGTTTATATCGCGTTCTGAATCGGTCTACCTGTCTCTTTGCCCACTCGTAGCCTCCTCAATTCTTTTCTTCTGTTCACTCGTCTGTGGGAAGAAGCAAATAACAAATGGTTAGATATAACACAACATTAAACGTCAACATGAACAGCACACGTAAATGCAGGATAGTCTTGCTGACAGCCATGCAATTTATCTTGTTCAGTCGGTTTAGCATCCACCATCCTCTCTTGGTTAAAAATTTTGCATGTGTGTTCACAAAGAGTATATTCAAGTTTCTATAAGGAAATTAGGTTGCCCACCCTCCGTTTCAATAAAGTGAAAGATAGAGTTGGGCTCCTTCTCTACTAGATAGGGAACAGGTCTTTGCCACTGGCAATCAGGAGATTGAAGATGGTCTCTACGAAGATTTTCAAAGGTTTGTTGATGAGAAGTCTGCAAGCAGTTCGACCTTCAAATTCTGGGTGAGCTATATCGAAATGATGTGTATGCTGTTGAGCTTTATCAGGGGCACCCGAGAGTCTGATTGGGATCTGCATGAAGTATCCCTTCGCCGAATGCTGCCCTGGTTCTTTGTGTATGATCACCAGAATTATGCTCGTTATGGAACACTGTACTTCATGGAAATGTCGGAGCTTGAGAGAACACACCAACCTGTCGCAGAACTGTTCTCCCAACGAGGTGGTTACACCTACCAGACGGGGCATCATCGTCCATTTACCAGCATAGCGTGTGATCAAGCAATAGAACAAAGGTAAATCGTCACACAAAGTCACAAGGTGGAGTAATAGGTTTTACTCTGAAACCCTCGGCAGCACAGCGATGGACAACCACACATTCCGAGCGCACAGCCATCCATGAAGAGCTTCGCAAGCTGACAGACTTGGACGCTGCTCTCTATGACCACCATGGTCTAACAGAGACCTCGTGGAAGGCTGATGAAGATATCAGAGTCGCAATGAAAGAAGTCATCCAAACCCGGATCAACCCATTCAGCTATGACGGTATAAACCTTGTGAACATTGTTAGTGGTATGGAGGCTTCGCCAGGTGTGAAAAATGTTCTCGAAAAAGCTTATCACGATGGTGAAACCAAACTGCAAAACTTCGTAGAAAGCCGCCTAAAGACGCAAAAGACTAGCTTTCATTCTCCCATCACAGCATCAAAATCTATGACATTCTCTTCCATGAAAGCCAAGACAAAGCCATCTGCAACCAAGAGACTCCAGTGCTCAGGACGGCTGTTTGATAGACTTTTGATTGTCAGTCAACAACGCAACGTTGACATGAAAGCAGTTCTGAGTTATTCGCTGGGTGAAATTAGCTGGACTCTCACGAAGCCAGATGGAGGGCTCATGTGGAGGCAAGGCAGCTGACACATGTTTCATCAGTTATTCTGGATGGCATGGCTGAGATCCAATCTCTGAAACCTCTGGCAACATTTGGTCAACTAACTGCTGCTCTACTCAAGCGAATCACAGCAATTGCTTTCAGCTACAAGAGCCAGCGAGTGGATTTTGTGTGCGACACATATCCAGCTCTGAGTATCAAAGGTGGTGAGCGAGAGAGAAGAGGGAGTCAGAAGGGAACTCAGAGAGTGACTATTTTTGGCCCATCGCAACGTGTGCCAGTAAAATATGATGAGTTTCTGGCAGGGGGATCAAACAAGGAGGCTCTTGTTCAGTTCCTTCATGCAGAATGGACCAAAACTCAGCTGGACCAATACGTAGATGTCGTCATAGCCTTCTCCACAGTCTGCCACATCATCAAATACAAGAAAAATCTTCTGCCGGAGTGTAACCAGGTGTTCAACCTCTCTAGCAACCATGAGGAGGCGGACACTAGAATGTTTCTGCATGCGAGGCATGTGATGGAGGTTGTAGGGGAGCGAGTTGTGATCAAGTCCCAAGACACTGATGTATTCATGATAGCACTTGCCCTAGTTTCTAAACTTCCCAGCCCAAAGCTGATATACTTCACTGGGAAAGGAGCTAGGATGAGGCACATCATTATGGAGCAAGTACAGACAGAGCTCACATCTCCATTATGTGAAGCACTGTTAGGATTGCATGCATTTAGTGGCTGTGATAGCACAAGCTCCTTCTACGGCAAAGGGAAGAAAACTGTGTACTCAATGTTCAAAGCAGATGAGAAGAGCCACTTTGCTTTCGCTAAACTCGGGAAAGATTTTCTGGTGCCTTCTAGCCTTCATAAACAGATGGAGCAATTTGTCTGCAAGCTTTATAAAATAGACACTAGGGATGTCAATGAGACCAGATATGCTGTTTACTGCTCCCCTTCCAGGGTCACACAGCAGAATCTACCACCTACTAAAGATGAGCTGAGACAGCATACTTCAAGAGCAGCGTACCAAGCTGCAATCTGGCGTAGATCGTTAGAGAACAAGCCAAACGTTCCCTGTCCCAGTTCTCATGGTTGGAGAGTGGAAGATGACTCGCTCAAGGTGCAGTGGATGCTACAGGATCCAGCACCACCTGATGTTCTGCAGAGCATGTATTGTAAGTGCAGGAGTGGTTGTGCCTCAAATCACTGCAGCTGCAGGAAATCTGGGCTTAAGTGCACTGATCTTTGTCAATGCCAAGGCTGCAAGAATCGGAGGCAAGAGGCTCAATTG
Organism: Cryptosula pallasiana; assembly: GCA_945261195.1. Lineage (NCBI taxonomy): Eukaryota > Metazoa > Bryozoa > Gymnolaemata > Cheilostomatida > Cryptosulidae > Cryptosula > Cryptosula pallasiana. The sequence goes on from OX183136.1 coordinate 41,397,639, forward strand.
CATGGAGATGAGGAAGCTGATGAGGAGTCAGACGATTCATCTGAGGACACAGACTTTGAAGGTGAGCATTTTGCTGGATGAATTTTTTTTGCATTGTTTAACCAAGACAGGATGGTGGATGCTAAACCGACTGAACAAGATAAAGTGCATGGCTGTCAGCAAGACTATCCTGCATTTACGTGTGCTGTTCATGTTGATGTTTAATGTTGTGTTATATCTAACCATTTGTTATTTGCTTCTTCCCACAGACGAGTGAACAGAAGAAAAGAATTGAGGAGGCTACGAGTGGGCAAAGAGACAGGTAGACCGATTCAGAACGCGATATAAACATTTGGTTTCATCTAATAATAATCACACCATTTATGTAATACATCATCAATATATAATATCATTTATATCATGTATAAAATTTAATTCAGAATGCAGTTTATCAAACACCCTTTTCATCTGCGTAATCATCACAGTGTTCTGAAGTAATCCTTCTACATGGGTGACATGCCTCTGAAAGAATTACAATTTATACATGTAAGTCTCGTTTTCTACCTCGTTTTTTACTAATTTTTGTCGATTGTTATTCAAAGACAGTTCTTGTGGGTTTGTTTTTCATCAACCAGGTCAGTTTATGACATGAATCATTATTTTATTCAACTTTATTATCAAATTTTAGCCAATATAGATGTGTTACAGCGAAAATCACAAAATCGTCAAAAACGGATACATTTTGTCCAAAAAACAAGGTCAAGGTCTGTACTGAGAGGTGTAGAAACGTGATTTTTGGATTTGTGACGAAATTCTGATCCAGGATAACTTATTTCCAGGTTGCCCACCCTCCGTTTCAATAAAGTCATTTTTTTGACATGATAGGTTTATGTTCCTTCTCAACTAACAATAAAAAGTTAAATTTACATGGTTGTAGCTAGTGCTAGGTAAATGTAATAACATAATACACGTAATGCTGTGAGTTGTCAAATCTTTGTGGTTATTAGAAGTTTTCAGTTAAAATGTATACATATCCAGGAGTTGAATGTTTTCATGTACACATATGTACGTGTTTATCATTTACATGTATATCATATGATTCATTGTATTATTTTGTTTTTTATTGGAAAAATTATTTGTTATCATTCTAGCTGACCTACCGTTTGTAAACAGCAATGAGCAGACGTAATTATGTAACAATGTAATTATGTAACAATGTAATTATGCAACAATGTAATTATGTAACAATGTAATTATTCAACAATGTAATTATGTAACAATGTAATTAATTATGTAACAGTGTAATTATGTAACAATGTAATTGTGTAACAATGTAATTATGTAACAATGTAATTATGTAACAATGTAATTATGTAACAATGTAATTAGTCATTTTTTTGCCCTTCTCCAAACCCCATTCTACAATCGTCTCCTCTTGTCATTGTCGACTCTTCCTGCAGTTGCCTCCTCCACTGGTCTTCTCCTCCCATGGTCGCCTCCTCCCATGGTTGTCTCCTCCTATGGTAGCCTTCTCTTGTGATACCCTTTTCCCACAGTAGCTCTTCCTGTAGCACTGCGTATACACAATAGAATATAGATAAACACAGAGAAACAAAATATAGAGGTAGCTGACAAGGATGATCAGCATACATCTGAGAGGGACGCCAGTACCTTCTCCTAGTTTATTATTATTATCTACTCAGTAAGACACTCTCTCGCAATTACCGGCTGAGCTTGTATCTCATTGTTCTATTTCCTTTGTCTAAGAGTTAAGCTTTTATCTCCGAAATAACTCACTGTCTACATTTATGTCTACATACTTACTCGCTACACACTGTCTATGTCTGTGCAAGGTTCTATTGTTTACATGTGCCTACGATACTATTTAGTGCGTTCTACCTTGTACCAAATAATTATTTACTACCACTTATTATATTTTTCCACGTTTTTAATTATTACACTTTGGGTGCTGATGTAAGGGCAAGGCGTGGCTTGCACCAATATTTTACTCAGGCGTGGTTATTAATGTGTACCCGCCTTCCTTGTATTTAAACTGATGTTAGTGCAATAAAGTTCAGGGTTAGCCTGACTCTCAGATGATTCTCTCTCTCAGAAGCAAGCACAGCTAGGAGCAACAAAACTACAAGTGCTGACCTGGTCGACTATTGGCAAGCACGAAGCTAAGGTGGAAAGTGAGAACGGTTTGCCCTATCACTGTGTATCCCCTCACCTGAGGTGAGGAATACAACACAACGCCTAGTGCCCTAATAGTTCGGCTCATATCAAATTCGGATTCGGGGAATCCAACAAGTTAGACAACAATAATTACAGTGAAGTTATTGTCGATCTCGACTGAGTCAGATTCGACTGTAAATAATTCCAGCATAATTATTGTCGGTAGCAACAGTTCGAAACAAACTATAAACTAGACAATAACTCGGCACGAGTATTGTCAGGGGCAACAGTTCGCAACAAACTATAAACTAAACAATAATTACAGCACAATTATTGTCGGACTTGAACATGTTCGGATGCAGCCAATAATTATCAAATAATTATTGTCCACTGCCAGCAAATATTCTACGCCAGATTCGGCCGCACCCATAATCGCACAAACCAATAAATGCTCTCCATACAATAATAGCAAATTATTGTGAGTTGACTTGGGCAGAAACAGGGCACGTCGGGAAAGTGTACAGGTGGCTACCACCCAGACACAAATTCCTGTACACATCTAAATGGTAGGAATCCACCATTCAGTGCATTCCACCTCTATGTGCAAACTGCCACTCACAAACCACTTTGATCAACTAAGTTAGTAAAAAATGATAGAGCCTTGAAAATCTTCCAACGCATCGACACCATTCATTCGTTCCGTTATGATTTTGGATGCACTCCTTGTGACATGAGTCAGCCAAAAAAATGCATCTGACTGCCCAACACAAAAGTCGAGCTACAGCACAGTGCAATCGATATCTCTTCAGTGTAACATTGGTCTGACATAGTCTACCGCAACCGTACCACGAGCATCGAAGTGTCCTTGTGTTTGTATTCCTAGTTGAGAAAACCACCCAATTGTCCCCACACTGAGCATTCTATGACAATGGTGTGCCTACCACCAATAAAGCTTCCTTGAAGAGGCAATAGCAACTGGCCGGAGGCAACAGCAACTGGCGGGAGGCAATAGCAACTGGCGGGAGGCAATAGCAACTGGCGGGAGGCAACAGCAACTGGCGGTAGGCAATAGCAACTGGCTGAAGGCAATAGCAACTGGCAGGAGGCAATAGCAACTGGCGGTAGGCAATAGCAACTGGCGGTAGGCAATAGCAACTGGCTGGAGGCAATAGCAACTGGCCGGAGGCAACACAAAATAATTTCTTGCGGGACGTGTTTACAATACTTTAGTAAGCTTTTGATTTGGAATTGTCAAATGAGAGGAGAGAGAGATTAGGGCTAACACCCCACCATATCGGAGTCAATTTTTGAAGTAGACCAGCCAGAGTCTGAGAAAATGGAATTTTATTTAAGTAATTCATAATTTTTGCTTTTGGTTAATTTTTTATCAGAGAATGATGCAATTTATGTTGTCGTGCCATCTTTTTACTCTGTTGCAGGTTTTACCTTAATGCATACATAAAGAAAAAGTAGACAAAGAATAACAATAGATGTCTTAATATTAATATCCACAATTTTGACAAGCAATTCTGTTGTCAATATTTATAGGGAGCTGTTTAAAAATAGAGGTCAGGAATTTGTGCCAGAGTTCAAGGTCAGACCTGATTGTGAGTGCCCTCGACCATACATGGACTCATTCAACATCATGACAAAGTATGACACAAAGTCATATGTATCTGATCAGCTTTGCTACGGGCTCTCAGACACTCCCACACAGAGATACACCCACAAGTACCAAGGAAAATGGGCTATATTTGACACCAATGGGTGGGTGTCAGATTTTACAGAAAAAGCTGAGATAGTAATCTCCATGCGCCAAGTAATGCTGGTAAGTTTTATGTTATCACTAGTTGCACTACCCAATGTGTGCAATGTCAAATGGATGTTGTCTTTCTTCCTGGTCCCTTTTCCCGTGTTTTCCTCCCAGAGTCACATCTTTCACAGTCACCTTCTCCCACAGTCATCTCCTCCCACAGACACCTCCTCCCACAGACACTTCCCACAGTCACTTTCCCCCACAGACACCATCACCCACAGTCACTTTCCCCTACAGTCACCTCCTCCCACAGTCACCTCCTTCCACAGTCACCTCCTTCCACAGTCACCTTCTCCGACAAGCACATCCTCTCATTGTCACCTCCTCCCACAGTCCCCTCCTCCCACAACCACATTTTCTCAGTGTCACCTTGTGTAACAATTAATCGGTCAACAATACCTATTGGAGAAATATGATTAACAATAAATAGTAGCAGTTTGTTTTCTTTGTATTATTGTTCTCAACCTTTTCTGCTGACAACAAACAAAAATTTAACTGAACAAGATAATTGTATGAGTAAACAAAAAACGCACGTGAGAAGTAATTTAAACCAAACGGTAAAAGTAACAGCAAAATGCAACTGGACTCAATGTTATGTAATTCATGGGTTGTAGAGCTTTAATGATAAAATAACGGAGAATAATGACATATTTTATATTCACATCCTGTCTAACCCAGTATCAATGTGAATTATTCAAATCTTGGGCGGTTCCTGTATATTCTGTATCATGAGCAACACACATGAAACAACAGTTTCACTTTGTTTTGAAAACCGCTACATACAGTACACCGGGTAAACTTTACCTCTGAATAATCCTGATGAGCACTGTATCACACCTTAAAAGTGGTTGCATTTTGATCATTTAGAAATACCAGAAACAGAAAAATAGCCGATTTGACTATAAACCGAAACGGTAAATCTGCCTATAAAATCTGCCTATAGGTCCGATAAAGTATTGTAGAGGGTTCCCACACGACCTCTACTGAACACTACTATAGAGATTGATAGATGAAAGCAATGTCTATTCTGCTGTCATCAAAGGGTACTGGGAAGCAGTACCGAACTGAAACCTATGTCGGATTTCCAATATATAGTCAGTAGGGCAACCTGACAGACTAATAAGGTTTAGTTACAAGTGTAAAGTAAATGTATTTACCTATACAGCTATGTCCGCAATCAATTGCACCCAAATGCTCTCGTTCAATCATCTGTAGCCTATACAGAACCGCCAAGCACTATCTTTCTTCTTGAGTAGAACCACAGACGAAATCCATCCTCCCAACCCGGGCTCCAACTTTTAGTAGCTGTTTCAACTGCCTCTCTACCTCTTCTTCTTTCTGAGGTTTAAGTTAGTGGAGCATTGGTTGATGGGTTGGATACCAGGGAGGAGGGGGATACTGTGGGTAACTAGACTGGTTTTCCAACGTCATGGTCTCCTGTGCTAAATACTTCAGCATACCTGCATAGCTGTCTTGCTACCAGTTGGACTACTGGTCTGTTCTGACCGTGAAGGAGTGCTGCTGAGTACAGCTGACACACATGAGAGGGGACAGGGGAGTGGGGGTTGGGACTATTGGTGTGAATGTAAACCTGCAGCAATCTCCGTTTATTCGATCTCTCCAGGGCTCACTCTTGTGCAGAGCCCAATGGTGCTGCCTGCCTTCATTCAACTCTACAGGCTGAGCGGTTGAGTTCATACACCTAATGAGTATGCACCGCTTAAGGTCCAGCTCGTTCAGACTAGCTGCAACGGGAGGTCCTCCTGGGCAGGGCTCTACTAATCCGAGGGGTAAGTAGCTATGTGTAGTAAGCTTACACAAAATAGTGGATTCCATACCCTGGTGTAGTTGGGTATCATCAAGTACATGTATGTTGTTTCTCAACAACTGACCATGCTTGTCTGTACAACGCATCTCTTTATCAGCTATCGCTATGACTGACTCATTGAATCTCATGTGGCAATCATGAGCAGTGAGAAAGGGCATCTCCAGGATGGTGTCTTCATTGATGTGACTGACAACAAAGATTGCTTCAGTTTCTCATTGCGGAGACGAAGGGTAGCTCTCACCGTGTCATTGAGAGGGATCTGAGTATCATCAGATAAGATAGCATGAGACTCGCTCTCCTGCACCATTTGCCTTACTGATACGGGTAACTGACTGGAAATTTGCCTGGACAGGAGATTTGTTGTACTGCTGGTGTCAACTAGAAGTGAAATGGACTTGCCTTCTATTTTACTGGGCAGGAAGTAACTAGCATGGGAAGGTTTAGCTACTTCACAATCGGATAACCAAGTTGGTTGAACTTTTGCAGTTCTGGGGAAAGGTGACTTTTTTCTCTGGAGCGAGAGGGGGGTTGGGTTGGTTAGTTCAACTAGTGGTTTGCTGGTCTTGGTATGAGAAGGATAATGCTTCAAAGGACCTCCTGGTTCAACCGCAGTAGGTCAAGCAAGTAGTGTATGGTGGCAGAGGTCTTGTACAGACCTTGGTCATTGCTTTTATGTTGAAAGGTAGCACAGTGGCTAGATGTAGGGAGTTGCTATTGTGGAGAAGGCAAAACCTTCTTATGAGGGGTGGTCCAGAGGAACGGGGAAGGGGATAGAAGTCACTGGGTTGTACTTCTCAACTCTCACTAACTGTTTTTTCCACCTCTGTGCCCTATTGCAGCTAGTTGGGGGTAAGAGGTAACTACTGCAGGCGCTTGTAGTTTTCTGACATGGGTGGTGATCTGTATATGGGAGTAGGCACGAGACTGGACGAACATCTTTGGCTATAGTGACTAAGCTGGCCACACTCCCAACACTGAGGTGCTATCCACTGTGAAGCTGGATTGCTTTACACTATTTGTGGAGGGTTCTGCACCATTGCAGGGGTGGCAGATGGTGCAGGAGGAAGCTTGTGCACCACTGGAAGTGGGTGTGTACTACTGGAGGAGAGTCCTGTGCCACTGGGAGAGAATTTGCTGCTAAAGGAAGTGGGTTTGGTATGGCTGGCACTACTTGTTGCCAGTGCTGCAGCTGTTGCACTTCTACAGCAAGGTTCTGCACTGCTTGTGGTAGGAGAGATATGAAGTCTTCAGACATCGATGATGGTTGCTGTGGTGGAAGTTGGTGGTGTACTGGAGCGTAGTTGGTAACAGCAGTGCAGGTGTGAGTGTGTTCTGTTTGAACAAAGGATAGGTGCTCAAGCAGCTACAACAAACTTATACAAGTGCTGTGAACTGTTATTATTTTTTCAGATTCATGGCATTGACTCATAATGTTACCTGTTGAAAAAAGTTTATCTTGGCCAATCACAGTTGAGTATTTGAGTATAATATATCCGGTTCCATTAATTTGCCGTGAGCAAAAAGATTAAACATAAAATGAAAACTTCATCAAAAATTACTGACAAAAATTAATCAGAGCACAAATTCTTGAGCACCGAAGGTGAGCTTAGAGTGTCTACTCTCAGAAAATTAGCCCAAAGTGAAGGATTCAGACTATTTTATTAGATGTTTTTGACATTTATTGTATACATATTATTGTATTATTATTATATGCATATTATACAAAAAATTTTAATTGGTTTTTACTGCAGCACCGGTTTGTTACTAGTCATGCATCGCTCACTGTGGTTCAAGCCCCCACCGTCCATCTGATTGATCTGTTAAAATGTTTTACATAGCATTTTTCATTTCTTGTTGTGTAGTAGTTTAGATGTATTGTAAAGGGTTTTGCAGTGTCCTTTACCGAACGCTACCAGAGAGAGCACCGGGTCAGTCTCCACTCCGTGACTACCACTAGTCGAGAGAGCACCTCCATTGCAGTGTTAGCGTCTCTAATAACTACGTATGTTACCGGGTAACACAGCTTCCACTATGCGCGGTAGAACACAGAACAGCTTGATCAGACAACCTGTTTAACTAACAACAACTAATATAAATTTAAATATCTTTATTATAACACAATACTCATTAGCACAAACAAGTTTCCAGTACGAAAGCATACACACAACTGCCTCTCCGGGCTAATGTCTAAAATTGTATATATAGAGTAAATATGCAAATGATGGTGGTTAAAATCTCAGTACTCTGATTGGCTAAAATAATAACACCATTCAACCAAAACAATAAGCTGATGCATTAGAATAAAAACAAGTGAATAAGCTGATGCATTATAACGATGGCTAGCCACCAATATTCGAATGTTAGTAGTTGGTAGTAGGAGGGGAATTCCCTGGCAATGTCTACTTCATTGCAGCTCTCCTGCTTCAACCAGTGCTATTGTAATGGAAATGCACAGCGTTGCCATCAATGTACAGCCGGCACTATACCTATACTAATCAACCTATGCTATCTACATACGCTTGAACGCCTACAGCAGTGCAGCTGCACTATAGCTACAGCTTCAACCAGCAGGAAGGACATTTCCCGCATTTAGAGTTATTTTTATCTGGCATGTATTGCATGCTGTTTTGTTTACTTATGCTTAGCCAATCATATATTTCTACGCCTCTGTGATTTTGTATCTTATTTATAAGCACTTGGTTTAGCCCAGCAGGGCAGTTATTAGTTAGTAGTAGTGCTCAGACATTGTACTGTAAGAGACTCCCTAGGAATAGTGCGTGCTTAGCTATAGCAAGACAGCTGAGGAGACGTTCAGACTACAACAGAGAAGTTCCCTGAAGTGTACAGAAGACGCTTGGACTCTCGTAGGAACACCCAGCTAGAGACTACACCCACAGACGCATACCTACCAGTACGGACATCAATATTAGAGACATTACTATCACTTTTATAGTTAGCCTTATTAGCAATTCTGTGCGTATTAGACAAAGTGGAGAATAAAGTCTTTGCTCACGCTTTCAACCTATTAGGATCTGTTTGGCCGGTTGCCAAATACCGTTGTGTCTGCTGATAAGCAGCATCCTGTCTCCTCTAATACAGAGAGACATTCAAGTCTTGCACTCTGTAGCCACAGCTACCACTAAAGCACAGAGTTAGCCATAACCACAAAGCATCTTGCAGTACCTGTGGCAGTATTCCTCTCATTACACGGGGAAAACCGTTACACTATCAATAGCATTTCCTTGGGCAAATCTGTTAGTGCTATCAGATGACTCATTTTGTGTACAATAAAAAGTTGTACTAGATTGAATCGAGCCTCCCAGCAGGAAGTATCACTTGCATGTATCAGAGTAGCGGCTACGCTATGTAAATCCACTACAGTAGGCATTTTCGGATCGAGAACGTTCATTCCAAAATGGGCGAAATTTTCGTTTTTCGGCGAGTACAAAACCTGTTTTTTGGAACTCTATGCTGAACGGTGGTTTTACCGTTCAGGGGGTCGTCCACCCTATGACGTTCTTGATCCGAATGCGTAGAGTTCTCCTATAATAAATATTTTTGCAAATAATGAGCCCTTTTACGTTAGTTACAATAACAAGACAAGAGTGATGAGGCCTCAAGTTTCATTTCTAACAATAATAATAAAATAAATAATAACAAGTCTTGAAGCATGTTGATGTTGAAATTATTTTTGGACACATTTTACTGAGGATGGTGAATTAAAATAAAATTGTAATAAATAATTATAATATAAGAAAAATGTATGATAATCATTATTAATATTACTGCTATTCAAATGATATCATCATTAATATTATTATAAGTTCTATATAGTTTTTTTAATTATTTTATTATACTTTAGTTAGTAAAAAAAAAACAATTGTTCAAATAGCCAAACATCACCACTGATAATAAACATTGTTAAAAATGAAAAATAGTAATTAGTAAAACACATAAGTAACTGGTAATAATTATCAAAATTATTATTTACTTTTTTATAATATATAACCAAAAAGCTGTCACCTCAGCAGGATGCGCCTTTTACTATTCACTGCGACACTAGAAAAAAAGAAGAAGATAACTCCGATGAAGTGAACTTTTGATTTTGAACGTTCATGCATAGAAATTATGCCAGGAACGAACGTCAAAATTGCATTCGGAAGCGCTTTCCCGTGCCAATTTTTTCAAGGCATGGACGTTCTTGATCCGAAAATGCCTAATATATACCCACTTGACAATTGACTTGCCAAGTGGTGCTCATCTCCACCTACATTAATGTTATTGGAAATCGTCAAATACCTCTGTTTTGAGAAACCCCCGTCATACATTAAAGTAATCCAATCCAATGTTTGTTCAACAGTTTTGTTTTCCCAGCATAGTGTACAAGCATGTACGAGCATACAAATCACAGAAATACGTACCCGGACAAACACACGGTTTGCTAACTCCAATATAACTAGACTGGTATGGTAGCTATTTATATACATATATTTAGTACAACAACTATTTATACATGTTTAAAGTATCAACTACTGATATCAATATAATAAAATAATCATCTACCTATTTATTCAGTACATTGACCTCTCATATCCATTGAACTTTTACAGACATATGCAGTGAACTCTTACAGACATATCCATTGAACTCTTACAGACATATCCATTGAACTCTTATAGACATATCCATTGAACTCTTACAGACATATTCATTGAACTCTTATAGACATATCCATTGAACTCTTACAGACATATCCATTGAACTCTTACAGACATATCCATTGAACTCTTACAGACATATCCATTGAACTCTTATAGACATATCCATTGAACTCTTACAGACATATCCATTGAACTCTTACAGACATATCCATTGAACTCTTACAGACATATGCAGTGAACTCTTACAGACATATCCATTGAACTCTTACAGACATATCCATTGAACTCTTATAGACATATCCATTGAACTCTTATAGACATATCCATTGAACTCTTACAGACATATGTATTGAACTCTTATAGACATATCCATTGAACTCTTACAGACATATCCATTGAACTCTTACAGACATATGCAGTGAACTCTTACAGACATATGCAGTGAACTCTTACAGACATATGCATTGAACTCTTACAGACATATCCATTGAACTCTTACAGACATATCCATTGAACTCTTACAGACATATGCAGTGAACTCTTACAGACATATGCATTGAACTCTTACAGACATATCCATTGAACTCTTACAGACATATCCATTGAACTCTTATAGACATATCCATTGAACTCTTACAGACATATGCAGTGAACTCTTACAGACATATGCAGTGAACTCTTACAGACATATGCATTGAACTCTTACAGACATATCCATTGAACTCTTACAGACATATGCATTGAACTCTTACAGACATATCCATTGAACTCCTACAGACATATCCATTGAACTCTTACAGACATATCCATTGAACTCTTACAGACCTATGCAGTGAACTCTTATAGACATATCCATTGAACTCTTATAGACATATCCATTGAACTCTTACAGACATATGCAGTGAACTCTTACAGACATATGCATTGAACTCTTACAGACATATGCAGTGAACTCTTACAGACATATCCATTGAACTCTTACAGACATATGCAGTGAAAGGAAAGTTTATAGGTACAACAAACAGTGAAGGTAAAGTTATCCTACACAGACCAGCTAAAATGGAGGTGAGGCTCAATGATTTAGGAGTTGTGTATGTCTCCGACAACTGTCTACAGGATTATGGGATAGCTCACACTAATCTATCAGCTACCGACAACCCTAGAGCAAGAGATGTTGAACCAAAGTGTTTTGTCTGGTCAGATATAATTGACAGAGATGTTCCTTCTGACAGGTACGTGAAGGAGAGTCTCTTCTCACCCTTAGACTTCACAAAGTTTAGGTTTATAAGAGTGCTCACATGTGACCTGTGTCACATGTCACTTGTGGAACACCTACCATCATACATTTACTACCTGAAGTCTGTATCATTCTTTAGTAGTCAATCATCTCTAGACTGGCTAATACCTATCTACCTACCCTCGGAGTCACACCTAAACACAAATGATGCATTCAAAGGAAAGTCTGTCAGAATAAAGTTAATTGGAGTCACCACAGATGATGCACAGTTTGTACCAAACTGGTATCATATCAGCAACCTTATTTTGTATACCAGGTATGTTGCTATAGCGATAGATCTTATTTCTCCGGTTTTCTTCTCTGTTTTTGTTAAGCCCTGAATGCATGTACAACCCTTTCTCTGCACCCTCATCTGTCACCTGCATCCCCTGCCTCACCTAAGCTTTCCTTATAATCCCCTTTCCTTCCCACAAGCTGTTACACGCAACTACGTATTGTAGTTTTTGAGTTTTCTGATCATAGAAACCAATCTTGCCCATTTTTGAGAGTGAAGACTTAAACGAGTATGTAGACAAACTAAATGAAGAATTAAAACTTGTGAAAAAATGGTGCGACTCAAACAAACTTACTTTAAATCTAGATAAAACTACTTATATTGTATTAAAAACTCACCAGAACACACGCTCATTAAAAAGCAATTTAATTTAAATTGGCAAGTTTTATTTGGAGGAAAAATCCTCAATAAAATTTTTAGGAATTGAAATTGGCAAAAATCTATCTTGTAACATGCAAATTGAAAAGCTTTGCAAAAAACTAAGACCTAACATAGGAATGCTATTTAAATGCTCGAGCTGTTTACCAAGAAAATATTGCTTTTAATTGATAACTGTTTCATTACTTCAAAAATTAGTTATAGCGTTGAATCCTGGGGAAATGCTGAAACCGTTTATCTTAACCAAATCCACCTTCTGCAAAAAAATTAATCCGAATAATATGTAAAAAGTCTGCTACTACTCACACAATGCCTCTTTTCCAAAACTCATTAATTTAACCTGTTCATTCAATATACAAGTACAAACTACTAATACTTGCTCACAAAACTTTCTACTCAGCCCAATCTCACTTGCATCGCAATTACTTGACTCGTGCTTCCCAACATAACCTACTTCTACCAAAATCAACCTGCTGCAGGACATCGCAGAGTGAGTTACCGGTGTGCTTCTGTGTGGAATGGGCTGCCGAGTTTGATTCGATCTGACTAGTTACTACTTGTTGTTTTGTGCACAACTCAAAAATAATTCATCATTCTATAAAAATCATGTGTTGTGCATCGAACAACAAACATATAGCGAATACTATCCACAATGAAAATAAGAATGATAAAAAAGTCAAAACTTCTTTGCTGATAAGGAGGTTCCTATTCAATGAAAAAACGATTTTGTACCCAATACCAACTCGTTGTTTTTACAACCTTCTTTTCCAATCGTTAAGTTATTGATTTATGTCGTTGCGACTTATTCGGACAACCACTGTTAGTCTACTGTCATTATCCGGACAACCACTGTTAGTCTACTGTCATTAAAATTACAAAGAACAATAGCGGAACTTTCCTCAAAGGAATTTATCAAGTTCATTTACAACGAGCTCCATTTTTTTGAAAGAGAGACTTTGATGCTCGATGAGAATTATCGAAGAAAGTCAATTTTTACCAACTGGAGTCATGTAGGTAGATACTCGGGTGAAAACATGGCAATGTCCGGATTTTACAAGCTCGAAAAAGACAATAGCGTTCAGTGCTCATTCTGCAGAGGGATATTGCTGAAGTGGAAGAGCGAAGACGAACATTCGACAATAGAGTATGCTAAAAGTTTCCGTTTCGTCATTTTTTTAAAGAACTATCAACTCAAAGTAGGGTGTACAGAGCTAAGAAACTAACTGAGAAAGAAATGACAAACATCTCTGTTGTCAAAAGCTATACAATCGAAGAACAAAAAAATAGACAGTTGACGGGTTTGACTGCAGAAGTTTTACCTCTAGGCATCTCAATTGATCGTGCTGGTGCAGGCACATTTGCTTCTGGATCGGCAAAAGAAGAAAGTTTCAAGCGGTGGAAGGGTGAAACTCCTATGAAACTCCTTTCCAATGTGGATTTTTACTACAGTGGCTTTAGCAATAGGGTAAGATGTTCTTTTGCTCGGGGGAACTTAAAGATTGGAATGAGGGTGATATACCATGGGAGGAACACTGTAGTTTGTTTCCAGACTGTTTCTTTTTACTTATGAGTAAGGGAGAAAAATACGTTGAAGAAGTTCGCGAACGAACGGAAAAGTCAAAAAAATGTGAGCGAGATGGAAAAAAGAATCATTTAGCTCAGTTCGATAAAAACAAGGCGATGAAACGTATCTGCGAAAACTGTGACATTGTCAAAACGATATAGAAAAAGTCTTTACGCTGAATGGAAAGCCTTTCAAGCAAATAGGATTTATGATTGAAGCTTTACAAGCTTTGGAAAATACGGAACTTCCGATGGGAATCCAGAAAAAAATTTGAAGGATGATGGAAGTTATGTTTTGGACGAGAGTAAATCAAGTAGCAGAACTTTTGGTGACAAAGTTTTATTAGACGCCAAAAAAATAAAGAGAGAAGAAAGATAAAAACCACTCAGAGCAATCCAGACTTGCTCAATGTGTATTTGAGTCATGTGAAAAAATTCCACGCCAATCATATCTCTCTTCCATGTGGACATCTCATTTACTGCAGTGAGTGTAAAGAAAGAAGATTTGCTGAGTGCTCATCGGAACTAAAGTGCTGTCCAATCTATAATTGTCAAGTCGTGATTAAAGGTTTTATGAGAATCTACCTGATCTAACGTATTATTTATCACACTTGGCCTCAAAAAAAGAAAACAACAAAATAACTAAAAGTTTTAAAGATTAGATACATATTCTCGTTTGACGACACATCATTCTCGTTTTGTAGCTCATTGGAATAACAACAAACATGTTGCACGTTGAAGACTTTGCTCACCCAGAAGCTCCCAGGGTTACAGGAGACAAGAACTTTTTGGCTGAAGTCTCCGATGAAATGCTGAGGATTTCTTTTACAGAAGAATGTTTGTACTGTGTACTTTGGGGTAGTTTTCACAAACAAGCGACAAATCTATCGCTACTAAACCCTCACTGTTCGCACAATGATGGACAATGTACCATTTGTGACAGATACGCTGAATTGGTGGAAGGTGCTGTGCCTACCAAACAAGAACTGTCAGACGCTATGGACTGGATTGACAGAAGAATAGTTTTAAAAAACGCTAAAATGGAACTGTAGGGGCATGATGAATGGATAGACGCTTTTTTGGAACTTTCCTCAAACAATTTAAAGACTTCTTATGTTAAAAAATTTTACACGCTCGATTAAATCCCTATCTACTACCCATATTTCAAAGCAAGCTATCTTACCAGCGTTTAAAAGATAAATTACTCGCAATAGCAGAAGGTTATCCATACGCATTCAGTCTTAATGATAATGACTCAACTCAATGAGCGATGATGACGCAACAACCATGGGCTCATAAAAGAAGAGACACAAAAAAATCTACATCATTGATCACTGAGCTTTAAAAGGAACATGAGTGGAAAAAATCAAGGCTTCAAGTCAATCGCCACACTGACTGATTTTGTTCCCAAATTCGTAAAGACCCACTTTGAGCACATTCCTTTACAGCGCTTAGATCCTCTTTTCGTTCAATTCGTTACCAAAGTTGTATTCTACTTTGCGTTAGGACTCAACCTAGCTCGCAAGTCGATACAAAGTAGATTTTTATGTTGTAATTGTATTTCAAGAGCAAATCCTCTCGAATGCTTAAACTGGTATAAGAACTTTGCACCAAAAGTTTTTTGTCCAGATGGTGAGACGATAAACTTTGAGGATCTAAAGAAAGCGATCGAACTGATTGACATAAAACAATGTTTGGAATACGGTGACTTTGATGGTTTGGTGGATATTTCGATTTTAAACGGATTGTGTGCAATTCTGTGGACATCTTCGCATATTCTTTCGTCTCAGACACGAGTAGAGACGTACTTACATTTTGCCAATTACTTTGATGGGATTGTCTCACACTTCCAAAAACAGCTGAATGAGATGAATAAGGAAATAGTCATTTACATATAAATGACACGCTCGTCATCGAGTTAAAGCGTTTAGTTGCTGATGCTGAAAGCAAAAACACTTTGGATATGAGTTGCACAACTGTATTGCTATTGACGACTTTATTTCTCAACATAAATGAAAACTTCGACACCGACAACATTGATGAATGCGTCGATGGAGCTATGGAAAGAGATGATGTCTTATTCTTTGCGCCTTTCGAAAGGAGTATACGATATACAGATGCAGATGACAATAACTGCGTGAGAATCTACCCCTCTGACATATTGTATTGCGGATTTTTCATCCCTCGAAACGCCTTATGGATTTGCAAAAGCCAAAAGGTCTACAAATGAATCATCCTGTAATACTCCGACAAAATACAGTCCAAATGAAGAGGAATGTATGTTGGGGGTTAAAAATGATACGGAAGGACTTGCCTAAAATGCAAAACTGTTTTGGGGAATTGTGCACATTCGACTACAAAGCCTCACGTCTGATCTTCGCATTGTCACAAGATTTTGAAACATTCGACTTTGCATATAATCGTTCGAGCAACACCGGACCAACTAATATCATTACTGATGTCGATAGTGTCAAAGGTGTGAATTTGTCGTTTTTGAATTTTGAAAGTATAAAGACTGTTCAAAACAAGAGCATCATTAGCATCACGTGTCGAGGAGATAACAAAGACAGATGCGACCCCAATGTCCTGTCTACCGAGTTTTAATTGTAACATATCAACCAAGTGCAGCTGATGTTTGAAACAATTAACTCTAGACGTTGAAAGTGTAAACTAGAGTGAAAAAGTCTCTCGCTCAACAAAAATATGAAATACCAGATTTATATTTTATTGTTCTCTATTTTCAGACATTGTCTCGCAATAAAGACTCTTCCATTCATTTTATTTCCTCGGGCTTCGGGAAGTCAAAATGGAACTCTCGGTATCAGGGGTGTTTAAGTAGCGCCTCATCTTTTGGATCAAACTTTAACAGATCAAATGCGTTCACTCACATGTTCCATGGCTCCTGACGGTCGACTACTAAACTGCTCCAGAATCTACAGGATGAACGAATACCAATTTGTTTGCAAAACTGATGAAACTTTGTCATATATCCAATTATACTTGGATAGATCAAGAGCTAAAACTCGGAGAACAACAACAACTACTCGGAAAACAACAACAACTACTAATATGACGACAACAACAGCAACTACTCCCACGGCAACAACAACATCTCTACCATCTAAAAAATCCAACACTTCTCTTCGTTTCATCTCCTCGGGCTTCAGAATGTCATCATGGAACTCTCGGTATCAGAGGTGTTCGAGAGGCGGCTCATCTGTTGGATCAAACTTTGAAATATCGAATGGGCTTATTCACGTCCTCTATTTTTCCTGATGGACAAACAATAAACTGCTCCAGAACCAACAAGATGAACGAATACCAATTTGTTTGCAAAACCGATAAAGCTTTGTCATACATCCATATATAATTGGAACGATCAAGAGCTACAACTCGAAGAACAACAGCAACTACAACTACTCCGACAATGGCATTAATTCTAGTAATTACAAATCCGACAACCAACGTACTTCCTGTGACTACAACCTCTACTCTAACAAAAACCAACACTACTCTGCAAACAATTAATGATTGCAGGTGCAAAAAACAATACACCATATGCAAAAACAATTCGATAGCGATTACAACTCCACCATATTTTTATGGAGTTTTTAGTTCTAACGATTTGGAAAATTTTTCAGGAATGAGTCTGTCTGTGTCAAAAAATAATGAACTAAAAAATGGAAAGAATATTTTTATTACCATTGATCCTGAATGTGACGATATTTATTGCAATATCATTAAATATATTACAAATTAAAACGTTTTTATAGACTTCACACTATACTATTTTATAGTATCTATTACAAGCGTTATCCACTATACTTACTTTTTTCACCCTATTATGTTTTACTGTACTACAATCACTTCTTACACTATTATTATTATGTACTTTATTACGGTCACTACTACTATTTTAATCCAATAAGTACAATATCTAACTCACTACCAAATCAAGATTTATATATATTTTATTGCGCTTGCTATTACCGTTTTAATCAAATAAACATAATACCTAACCCACTAACAAAACAAGAGCAAACAAACAAAAGGCCCGTGTCAACCACAATCTATATCGGGAGGGAAACCCCCAGCATAAGCAAATAACAAACCTGTTAGATGAAGGGTTTGAAGAGAAGAAACAAAACACGTCTACTCACTCACCATCAACTAGCAACTCAAGAAGATCGCTATTCAGCTCTTCTCCAATCAACCTAAGTTTCTGTAACAGTGTGTGTGTACCTGTATTCCTTGTTAAGCCAATGCCGATAGAACCTATGATATAACCTTGAACTTCCTATAACACACAAACTCGTTATCCAACAAAACCAATATATATCTTACAGCTCTGTGCAAATGTCAACTATCATTTACATTACCAAACATACATACATACCTATATAAATATACTGTAACAGGTTTGTAAAAATATTCATACCAATAAACAACAATGTAACATGTTAGATCTGTTTTCTTATGCATATACATATTATGCTGACAAAAATCATCTAAAAACTGACAAATACATTTTTGTCAAGTCTGTAAAACAATCCAACAAATCTAACAATCAAAAAATTTTTTGGGTTATGTTGGCAGGTCTTTTTTTACCGAGATCTGCTTCTACATTACTAAAAAGTAATAGAGAAGAGTATGTGCCAGGAAAAAAAGTAATAAAAAAGGTCGACAGGGGGAAAGATTGAGGCATGACCGTTACCTGATCGTCAAAAAATTTTCACAATTTTTTACCGAGATCTGCTCCTACATTACTACTACGCTTATGACGTATTTAATTCTACGGTAGATTTGGAGTTGTATGCTCAGTGAGTTTGTAAATCTTAGTGGGCAGATAAGAGAATAATTGGAGTGTTGTCGCAAAATGCATTGTTGTCTGTGCGGAGAATATTTTTGCAATTAGCTTGTTGGTCAGTGCAGTTCTTGTTGGTGACCTACAGACCCAATAGAGGCCTTTAAAGAAGATAGAGGAAGATGTTCACTTCGGTGATGCCTGTAAGCGGAGAGATTGGCCTGTGAACATTTGAGTAGCTATTGGAGAAAGGTGATAGTGTAAAGAATCTGCGCCAACCTTTACCGAACATTACTAGAGAGAGAGAGAGAGCGCTGACATCGGGTCAAGACTGCTGCCTATCACAACACTGTCCCACACCACTAGAACACACAATCCGGGTTGTATTGATTCGGATCTCACTGTAGGTAGAACGGCAAAAATGAGTGTTTGTTCTACCGTCAACTAAAGAATATTGTGAAACAGTACCGAGCTAATTCGAAATCGGATCTACATTGAGTTATCAGTTTGGCAACCTGCCAGACTAATAAGTATGAGGTTCAGTTTGTCAATTATTCAGATGTGTTTTGGCAGATTCGTCACCAAAATACTTGCGTAAATAAGCAAGAGGTGCGCTGTTCACAGTGTGGAAATCACAGAGCAATTGTAACTAAATCTCACATTAATTTCTGTTTTCTGTAAATTCACCAGAGCTTGCAGAGCTTGCAACTTTTGAGCTAATAGTAACTTATTTGGATCATTTTAATAATATAAAAATCATCAACAATTTAAACACAATTTTTTATTTTCTATTTCTTTGTTTACTCAGTTTTATTGAAAAAATAAACTGAAAAAGAAAGAAATGATAAAAATACTAAGACACAGTAAATTGCCAGACAACTTTACCACGAGAGCTCACAAACAGCTCTGCCCTACCAATGCAGTGCAGCTAAATATTGTAATGGTTTTCCCCGTATACAGAGTAGACCATTACTGGTACATACAATAGTGCTATATGATCCGGCCTTGGCTCTACTTTAATGGTAGCATGGCAGTAGAGTGGCAAGGCTTTGTGGGTTTATCCTGCGCTAGATATAACCAGATGCTGCTATAAAGCATGCACAACTGTGTTCAGGCAACCGGCCTCATAGATATCACAGAGTTGGAGGTAACAATGGTTTATTGCTACTCACACAAAAACAAACAGTGTCTAATTGTAACGCACAAATTTGAATGACAGACACAAGAATAGAATAAGAATGGTGGTAATTATCGGCAAGGGTCGAGTGAACACTCAACATAAACTGGTTAGAACAGTTCACTTGCTAGTCCTTCCTGAGTCCTCCACTATCTGAACGTCTTGTCTAAGAACTGGCGCCCTGGGTGGAGTGCAAGAGTATTTATAAGAGATAAAAAATCAACTAATGACATATACATATGATTGGTTAAATAAAATACCCCCAGCGAGGTGCTAAAAGCAATAACAGGCCTGCGGCTAATAATGAGTAATAGCTATAAATAGAGGCAATGTAAAGAAGCACTAGTGGCGGAAATCCTTCCTTAGCTTGGCTTAGGCAGCGGCAGTTCAGCTGTACTCTGTGTGTATCCAAGCGTAGCCATCAGTAGGTAGTCTTTATATAGGAGAGATATGTGTATAATAGCACCGTGAACCATGTATGATTGGTAACAAACAGGAATTGTATTAAAAATAATTAAAAAAGAATTCCAATAATAATATATATACTGAAAGTGTGGACACTTCGTTCGCATTTCATTGCGGCGCTCTCTCAATAAATGTCAAAAATGTCTTGAAAAGCATAGTGAATTACTTACCTTGTGCCAATTTTCTAAGAGAGGACATTTTCAGCTCACTTTTGGTGCATAATAATTTGCACTCTGATTTATTTTTGTTATTATTTTGTGATGAAGTTTTGAATTTTATGCACAATTTTTAGCTGGAGGCAAATGGCTGCTACCGGATACAGTGGCCGCCTAAAATACTCAGCTGCTATTGGCCTAACGGGAGTTTTCGCAATGCTGGTTGGTTGCAAGTCAATGCCACAAATCTTAAACGGTATTGGCAGTGTTCACAAACGCTCGTAGAAATTCATTATAATTATAAGAGTTTAGGCACTAACTTTTCATAGGCCACCTTATTACAGCACCACAGCTACTCAAATTGTTCTTGTTTTTATTACAGTGGAATTATCACGGAACAATTCCGAGGGATTTATACGAGTGCCCGTGAACACTGCCAATACCGTTTAAGATTTGTGGCATTGACTTGCAACCAACCAGCATTGCGAAAACTCCCGTAAGGCCAATAGCAGCTGAGTATTTTAGGCGGCCATTGTATCCGGTAGCAGCCATTCGCCTCCAGCTAAAATTTGGGCATAAAATTCAAAACTTCATCACAAAATAATAACAAAAATAAATCAGAGTGCAAATTATTATGCACCAAAAGTAAGCTGAAAATGTCCTCTCTTAGAAAATTGGCACAAGGTAAGTAATTCACTATGCTTTTCAAGACATTTTTGACATTTATTGAGAGAGCGCCGCAATGAAATGCGAACGAAGTATCCACACTTTCAGTATATATATTGTAAAGGATTTTGTCGCACCTTTACCAAACAGCTACTAGAGAAGTGTACTGGTTTAGCAATGTAACAGCAGTTGCTAATGAGAGCTACTTATTCGCTAGTAGTGGCTCTATCTATAGATGAGCTATGAGTCAATAAGCTCCGTGTTGTGCCGTGTGCAAGTATACTAATACTATTTGGCTATCTGCCAACTGAACACACCGTGTTACAATAGCTAACACTTTATTGCTTCAAGAGACAAAAGCTTACTCAGAGTACCTCTCTTTGTAAGCGCACAATCCAATCTGCCCACTGGGCCACATGTTGACAAAGTTATGCAGTTGATATGCTAATGAATCGGTTGAAAAATAACATAAGATGATTGGTTCATAACAATAATATAGGTCAACAAAAAATAATAGATAAACAGGCGCAATGCAAACATATACTTATCAATAGGTAACAACAATAAAGCGCCAGTCCAGTTCTTCAGTAAGGCGGGAAATCCCCTGCTTGAATTCTTGACTCATCCATCCTTGCGGTAGGCACGCATACACCTCTGTACTGAGGGCAGTCAGGCGGAGCTGAGTCTAGTATGGCTAATGAGTGTTTACACACTGCATACTGGCTAGCTTGGCATCAATGAGAGAGGCCACCTATGCTAAATTCCATTACATAGGCCGCTTCAACTATTAGTATCGCCGTACTCATAGTTAACTAGTGATGAGGTGGCCGCGAATCACAGGGCCGACTCAGGAGAGGAGAGAGATCTACGCTTACAGCGCAACCCTTTGCACAAGTCCATGTGCGTCTACAGTAGGGGGAATCACGCCCTGCATAGTTGACAGAGGGAGTGAAGGGGGCCCACAACCAGTGGGCTAATAAAAGGGGGTGAGAAGGATAACACATCACCCGGTGGTTAATACGGTAGAAGGTACACACAACCAGTATGACCGACTGAGAGAGGTGCACACAACCCGTGTGACCGACGAAGGGAGCGGAGGAACACCTTTCCTAGAACAGCTGGCCTCGCACTGTCTGTGCGGCTTGCTTTAGTTCAACTATCTCTCCCTTCAGGAGCTCTGCTTGCGCCTTTAGCCTGGCGACTTCCATCTCTGAGAGGGTGCCCGTGACCACCTTCATCCGAAGGCCCTGCAACTGAGAGTCCAGTTCAGCGGCACCCTGCTCTATCGCAGCAGCCCATCGCGCCCTGTTCTGCATAAACCGTACTGGCAGATCTACCTCAAAGACTGGAGGTTCTGCTGGTGGGAGCACGGAGGGAACACTGGGTGCTGAGGTCCGGCATACTGCAAGGGGAGCATTGGGTGGAGAAGGAGGGGGCCCAGGGGAGACAATCATGGCCTCAGGACTTGGTACAACCACCGTGTGCGGCTTCTTTGGCATCTTATACCCGGTTAGGGGTAAAGCCATCAGCGGCACAACGCCAGGTGGTGTAGAGGAGGGTCCTGGGAGGGGAGCCATGACTGCATCACACCTCGAAGGTGCTGGGGGAGGAGACTGGATCTTTCCAGTCTGGGTAGGTTGGCAGGTACCGAAAGGCGCTGGATTAGTCCATTTCTGGTACCTGCAGAAAGCCGAGTAACTCTCTCGGTCTACAGCATAAATATAGCCAAGGCGTTGGTGGTGATCAGTATCTTCTGAACCTCCACGCGCCCTCTGGTGACAGTATATGCTGTCTCTGCTGCTACTCGAGTATCTACAGCGGCAAAAGTAGCGTACGTGGTGCTGGTGGACATGCACCGACAGTTGTCTCATGTTCTTTGCTGCGAACTTACAACTTGGGCAGGTACTGCGCCGTGCCCTCCTCAAATCTCTCTGGATGGCTTTCTCCGTATTGGGGGCAACCCACTGTAAGAGCCGCCGTGCAATAGGAGGTTTCTTGCCTACCAGGTGAGGTGCTACCACCTCTTCCTCCACGGTTGGTGAGGAAGGGCAGGAGGCAGCAATGTCAACTAACTTGACTACAGGCGTAGACACCGAAAGAGGCGGTTCGTCTACTGGCAAAGGGGAGGTGGGTACAGGTGCTGGGGACACAGCAGGAGTCCTCGCCTTCCTCCGTGTGGGGATCAGGTCGAGGAGCGGGATCTGTCCACTGGACGCCGTGCAACCAGGCAAGGTGACAATGGCTCGCACGGTCAGTGGAGGAGAACCTAGTGTAGAGGAGGGGGTGGCTGTAAGGGGGGAGTTACCCCGCTTAGAAGGTCCAGCCAAGAGCTCTGCTCCTCTCCTCTTACTAGGGATGATCTTCCCCAGCGTCTGCATACGCTCCCTGGTGACCGCGTGAGGCAGTCTAGTACCTATGGGTGGCTTTTCCTGTACCACTACTGTACTCAGACTCAGCCCCGGGTCATCCCGGGTCGGGGGAGAACTGGCAGAAAGTTTCGCAACACTCTGGCTACAGGGGAGAGTGTTCACTGCCGGCACCGTGGGTACACTGGAGGGTGTGGGGGCAGCTGGGAGTGGTGGAGACTCCGTGGACTGCCACTGAAGAGGAGGTGTCTGCTTGAGTGCCAAGGGGTCACGGGAGGAGCTATGGCGGCGAACCCAATTGTCCATCAGCTCACTCTGACTAGTGACTCCTAAGAGCTCGTTCTCTCTCTCTATCTCTTTCTTCCTTCCCTCTGCGCAGGGTACCCGGTGGGTAGCAGCAATCTTCTGTGCAGAAGGGGTGGACTGAGAAGTGGGACAGTCCCGTGAAGAAGGGGAGGGAGGCAGCTGTGCAGCAGCAGAGGTGATCTCGTCCTCGAACTCTTCTTCGACTTGCAGTTGAAGGCATTCATCTCCTTCTTGAGGAAAAACACTGGTAGAGAAATCCAAGTAGTGGTTGGCACGTCCAGTCACTTTGGGTACTTGTTTAGAAATGCCTACTCCGGCGCGCGGCAGGCCTGTTTGATCTTGATTAGAAGTGGTGTAAACAACAGGCAGGGGTAGATGCACAAGGACTGACTGGTGGTTAAACTCAGATTTTGACCGGCCGTAGTTCTCTGGTGGAGAGGAATATTCTCCTGAATTTTTTCTAGCATCTTTGCTAGAGTGTCTTCTTTCTAACGACACCCAGTATGGGGGGTGACTACATCCTGTCCGGAGTTATTCTTCTTTCCGGGCGGCACTAACCGTTTTTGTAAATTATTACCCCTAGGTAGAAAACGGGTCAACTTTGGGGCCTCAGCGCTTAGTGACTTTTGCTGCCAGTGATCTAAATCTTGGCAGGAAGCAGCGCTAGAACCTGGCCTTCCTCTAAATACCCAGTTTAGGAGGGTTTTTGAGAGAACTCTACCCAGAAGAGCCGTTTGAGTCTTAGGCATTTTGGCATTTTCAGACATTCTATCCACTTCTTTTGCAGTTGCAATCAGATGGCATAGTGGCTGTCCATAGTGCCTGGGTGGGCCGACGTTCCTTCGTGGCCGTTGTGATGACACAAGTGGTGGTTGGCTCTCAGTCTCTGCAGGGGGTGAGGGTGTCTCAGCTACTGGGGGAGACAACTCCTGCACGTTTTGGCCATTTCTAGCTGAACCGCTCGTCCGATCTTCACCAGATTTGCTGTCAACAACTGGGGGAGTGGCAGGCCTTCTTGCAACTGGCCGCTCCAAATTTGACACTCTCCTTTCTGGTGGAAGAGGCAATTCAGTCTTCAATGGCGGTGGTTCAACAGAGGGGACGCAGGCAGGGGAGACAGGGGTGGAGATGATTGAACAGGAGGGGTGAAAGCGGGCATGGCAATCGCCTCGGTCGGCTCAACCTCTCCAGGGCCCGCTCCTCTGTAGTGGTCTCTCGTGCTTCCCGTCTTCAGTTCTACTGGCTGAGCAGTCGGGTTCACACACCTCACTACTTCATGTCCTTTGCTATCTGGCTTGTTCAGACTAGCAGCAATTGGAGGGCCTCCGTGTCGGGGCTCTACTAACCCAAGGGGTAGGCAACTCTGTGTGGTGTCCTTAACCAGGATGGTAGACTCCTCGCCTGGAGGTAGCTGCGTGGTACGTAGGACCTGAACATTGTTCATTAGCAGTGTACCGTCCTTATCGGTACAGCGCATCTCTTTTCCTGCTACGACAATGGCACACTCGTTGAACCCCATTCGGCAATCATGGTCGGTGAGGAAGGGCATCCCCAAGATAGCGTCTTCGTTTATGTGACTGACAACAAATGTGGCTTCAGTTTTCACACCACGGAGACGAAGGGTAGCTCTCACCGTGCCATAGAAGGGGATCTGAGTACCGTCGGCTAGGATACCATGTGGCTCACTCTCCTGTACTGACTGTCTTACTGACTCAGGTAACTGGTTAAAGACGTGCTTGGATAGGAGATTTGTGGTGCAGCCGGTATCGACTAGAAGGGTGACTGACTTGCCTTCAAGCTTCCCTGGGAGGAAGTAACTTGCCCGGTATGGCCATTCTATCTCAGTGTTAGACAGGCAGTTAGGTTGAACCTTTGCAGCTCGGGAGGGGGAGGCGACGCTCTATTTCTAGGGCGCGAAAGGCACTCCACTGACGGGCTGACTGGTGCAACTACTGGTTCGTGTCTCTGAGTTGAGGCCAGTTGGTCATTTCTCGACATGGGTTTTGCTCTGGGTACGGTGGTTGTCTTAGGTTTAGACGGACAACCTCTACTGTAGTGGCCTGTCTGTCCACAGCCCCAACACTGAGGGGGAACCAACTGTGCAGTAGCAGGCTGTGACACCGTGTGTGGAGAGATCTGTTCCATGACAGGGATGACAGGTGTAGCCGGTGGGTGGTTTCGCACCACATTAGGAGTGTAGTGGGGAACCCGGGCAGGAGGTTGCATCACTGCAGGAGCAGGGTACACACCAACAGGGGGTGCATGCACACCAGGAGGGAGTGCATGCACCGGTTGTGGCCACTGCTTCATTTGTTGCAACTCTATAGCCATGTTCTGCACTGCCTGGAGTAGATGAGCCATCATGCCTTCCGACACGGGCGCTGGCTGCAGGGGTGGAGGGGAGTAGCTCACTGTGAGGTAGTTGTTAGTAACTGGACACGGGTGAGCCATCTCTCTTGGAGCCTGCGACACCATGGCAGAAGTCTGATAATGATGGAATGGTTTCATGGAAGGCTTACAGGGTTCTTCTTCTTCTTCATCACTTTCTACAACTCGTACCCTGAATGGTTTCGAGTCAGGAACGGCCTTGATGTGGAGGAACTCGCTTCCAGCACGAACTGCATCTTCCAGGCTCTGTGGGTCCACTGCTAACAAATGGCGTTGCAGAAATGGGTTACCCAGGGTGGAGGAAAACGTCTCTAGTATCATGCGTTCCACGTGTCTGTCTGGCAAATCTTCATAGGCTATTCGAACTAGTCTTTCCACCTCGCTAGCATGTTCTTGGAGGGAAGTCTTTGATGCCTTCTTTAAGTGTGCTACACTCTGTAGCGCCTCACGGCGTGTAAGGCCAAAGCGAGCACGGAGTGCTGTGAACACTGCTTGCAGGGTGTTGGGTCTACCACAATCCAGTGCTTCATCACGAAGTGCCTCTCTCACATGGAGCAGGGTTTGGCGAGCATTCCACTCATTTGCTTCAGCGACTTCTAGAAACCGTGTGATGAAGTACTCTACATCACCTTGTCCATTGAACTTAGGAGGTTTGAAGTCCCGTGTAGGAGCAACGGGTGGTGCAGGGTGTTGCAACACTCCTCGCAAGGTCTGTGTGAGTCTGTCTAACGCCTTAGCTTCTGCCGTGCCCACTGGCAACCGCCCAGTGCTCCTGGCTCTCTGTGTGGTCATCAACGTGGAGTATAGTCTTCACAATCAGCAGGGTTTGTCAGCACGGGAGGAGACAACTCTGTGTACCAGATGAACAGTGGAAGACTGACAGCACACTGCGTCAATGCCGTGTCAACACTAGGTGAGAAACTCTGGCCGTATATAGGCAGGACAGTTTCTAAATCACTCGGTACAGCGTATGCAGATTACACTGCCGAGCTGAGAGGGGTATCCTGCAGAGCTGAGAGGGGTACCCAGGGTTCGAAAGAGATGCCTGTACGATCTCGCGTGAGCAGTACAGCGACTACCGAGTTCACCGAGCAGGGTGACTGTAGTTCTCTTATCAAACACAGCAAGGAGAGGGGGGTGTTCTGCCGGGTGGGGGGTACCACCGGGTCAGAACAAGGGGTGTAACAGCATCCCTGGGTGGTAGTTTGGCTGCTACCAGGCAACTATTACGGTATAGCAAACACCAATACTCGGGGAATGAGTAGGGGTGGTGTTTGGCCGTGTACAGCTTCTCTAGTAGTATCTAACGTTCACTAGTATCCCACCGCTGCCACCAATGTAAAGGATTTTGTCGCACCTTTACCAAACAGCTACTAGAGAAGTGTACTGGTTTAGCAATGTAACAGCAGTTGCTAATGAGAGCTACTTATTCGCTAGTAGTGGCTCTATCTATAGATGAGCTATGAGTCAATAAGCTCCGTGTTGTGCCGTGTGCAAGTATACTAATACTATTTGGCTGTCTGCCAACTGAACACACCGTGTTGTTGTTGTGCCGTGTGCAAGTATCCTAATACTATTTGGCCAACTGCCAACTGAACACACCGGGTTACAATAGCTAACACTTTATTGCTTCAAGAGACAAAAGCTTACTCAGAGTACCTCTCTTTGTAAGCGCACAATCCAATCTGCCCACTGGGCCACATGTTGACAAAGTTATGCAGTTGATATGCTAATGAATCGGTTGAAAAATAACATAAGATGATTGGTTCACAACAACAATATAGGTCAACAAAAGATAATAGATAAACAGGCGCAATGCAAACATATACTCATCAATAGGTAACAACAATAAAGCGCCAGTCCAGTTCTTCAGTAAGGCGGGAAATCCCCTGCTTGAATTCTTGACTCATCCATCCTTGCGGTAGGCACGCATACACCTCTGTACTGAGGGCAGTCAGGTGGAGCTGAGTCTAGTATGGCTAATGAGTGTTTACACACTGCATACTGGCTAGCTTGGCATCAATGAGAGAGGCCACCTATGCTAAATTCCATTACAATATTATTATTGTAATTCTTTTTTAATTATTTTTAATACAATTCCTGTTTGTTACCAATCATACATGGTTCACTGTGTATAATAGCACCGGCTGAGATAAGAAAGCTGCACTGTGCAAACCTATTACAATATATAGAGTAGATATGTAAGTGATGCAGTTGAAAGTAAAAATGTATGAATGGACAGAAAAACTAAACAGGCTCATTATAAAAATACATGCATAAAAAGTTAGACAAGCAGTGCAATAATAAGTACTAACAGTTAGCGTTTCAAATCATGCAAGCAGTAGAGAGTGTCTATGGCCAGCTAAGAGGAAGTCTCTTTGTCCTTCTTCTTTCAACTAAATGATAGATCATAAACAGTGGTGTAGTGGTAAATAATTCTTGGCCATACTACTCTGCTGTGATTGAGCTAAGTCATTCATTGGCATCCAAGTGAAGCTCGGATGGACCCAAACGGGGTCCAGGGCGGAGCCGTGGCAGCCAGCAAATTTAAGCCATTGCTGAGATCATTTGAGTCTATTTTGTGACATGAACCCCTATTTTGTGACATGAACCCGTATGCGATGAACCAAGATCTTATGTCAAGGAAAATATCTTTCAAAAATAAGAAGGAAACAATAAATTTCTTGATCATCATTGCATAAGGATGATGCACTGTGTAAATGTGTACAGTTTTATGAATGAGGTGTACTGTGTCAAGTCATTCTAGTTATGTCATTGAGGTATCTGTGGGACAATTAATTGACCACAAGATGATATGTGTATCTTGTAAGTAAACACATTAAATTGATACTGCCTATACGATCGTATGGGCACTCATATGCATATTTTTTCTTGCCTATACGTCGTATGGCCTCGTATGGGTACCACTACACCACTGATCATAAACTAATTGACTCCCAGCCAACAAGAGCCACTAACGATCGCAAACTCACTAGCGTATTTCAATGATTCATTTTTTTTGGTTTAGGTAGAAGTGGTTGATAGAAATTTTTGTGCTCTTACAGCCAGCTGACATGCTGCCAACTCGATGCTGTAAGGGCTAGATAAGGGCAGATTTCATAGAGGCCGCAATATGCAATTCCATTACAATAGTTGTAAAAAAGTTCCAAAACGAAGCTGGCCATTAAGTGAGAGACAATGGCTGGTATTTATCCAAGTGCAGTTACTAAGTGTTAAGATCCACTGCTCACACCACAGACACCTAATTTCAGGCATAAAATTTCCTTTAAATTATATGCAATTTCATATTATGAAGTGTTTAACTTCTATGGTAGATCGAGAGCTCTGCGTTGTGTGTGATCTATTCAATTTGCAGTGCTCAGTTTCATACCACCTGATAACCAACCCCCCCCCCAATCGACAAGTCACCATTCTTATGCATTTGTTTGTTTTTGGTGAACTCATAGGTTAATCATCTAACATTTTAGGCCACATTGCGGCGGTGAAGGCTACCATATAATTGAAAAGATACCCGCAGTGACTAATAACCATATTGAGCTGCCATTGTTCGGGGTCAGCAACTACATCTGCAATTGTTGGACCTATGGAAGTGGAGATGAATGCAAGAACTGCAGCTTTCCCTATCAGTACAAGTACGATATAATATGCGTTAACTGCGAGTGTACAGATCTGAGCGAAAACAACACCTGTCACATTAGGACAGGCCAGTGTCCTTGCAAGACAACTAGTGAAGGTCAAAGAACTACAGGAAAAAGTACTAATCAGCAATGTGTGAGTACAAACTCCTCAAGCAGTTGACTTAATTGCAAGCTAAGCTGTGAATTGTGGCTTTTATTGTGCGAGTAGAGAATAGATAGTGTAGTCAATTTCTGAAACCACCATAGAGATGACTAAACTTAATTTTATTTTCTCAATTGCCCTCTGCTCTTCAGTTCAAGTACTTGCTTGAACTGCATAAGCCTTCTACCTCAAAAAGCCATTTTTTTATTTTGTGCAACAGTCGCTGTTTGTACAATCCGGCTTTTAATTTTGGCTTTGGCTATTTCTTGTGCTAGGTTGGAACCCTTTTCTTTCCTCTGTCCGGAACTCAAACCGGCCTTCGGTAAATGCCTTGACTCAGAAAAATTGTAGACAAAACCTAATAAACTATGCAGCAAAAAAACATCCCGCTATGTCCAACCGCCACCCCCGACCCAACTCGTACCCTACGTTTTCCATAGCCCTACACTTCATTAACACCCCTTGCCCCTCCATCCATTATTCTTACAAATCACTCTACTCAGTTAACAAGAAAGGACCCAGTAAAGCACAACACTCAATCAGTCCACAAACTCCAAGCAAACAGTGATTAATACTCCCCCTTCCCCTCTGTAAGATCCAAGTGACTCTCACTGCAAGAGATGTCCCACACAGAACCCCAGGAAGTTGCCAATGTCTAGGCTACCAATTGCTAGCCAGGATGGCAATGACAAATATGTCTGTATATCTGTAACTTTGTCTGTACAAATCATACAGCCCTAAACCACTCCTAAAACTGAAGCTAAGATTTTTATTAAAAGAATTCTTATCATATCAATGGCCAGGGTTTAAGACTGTCAGTTCTCCTAAAACCAGAGATATTTGTGAAACCAATATTTATTTCAAAATACGAGTGGAGACTAATCACATTCTGATAATTCAAGATAATAATTCAAGTGTCAATGTGTCAAATGTGTATATACTCATAAACTACTATGTTAAAAGAAATGAAAACTGCTATCAAAAGACTTTGTTGGGCCAATTTGATGAATGGCAGGGACTTAAAATTGCCATATATTATCAAACTTGAGATATTTGTAGATTTAACAATACTAATATCATTTTTTATCAATAAAGCAGATGGAACAGTTACATGTTGGTAATATGCAGTGGTTGGAATTATGATGAAGCTACTCTGTGTTGGTTTATGACTCACATTATTCCACTACACATAGTTAGATTGAAACATTTTTTCAAAGTTTTTTTCCATTAATCCAAAGTCTCATATTGCCTTCAATGTACCAGCATGCAGTAAACATGGGTCATCTTTCAAACAGGGGAGAGAGAGTAAGGGAGAAATGGTGAAAAAAAGGGCTGGGAAAGGATGATACAGGTTGGGGTAGAGCAAGATAGAGGGTGAGAAGTAGAGTGAGGCTGGGAAGGACCAGATGGTGGGGGATAAGTGAGTTAAAAGTTGCACACCCTTGCTGGACCTCATCAGCCATAATTGATTGAGGCAGCACACTAACTCTTGCTCCTGTTGGTCTGGGGAATTGACACAGGTAGCCAAGAGTAGGTTACCAGGTATATTTTCTATCACTCCTTGTGGGTAGTAGCTTCTTGCTCCCAGATGGCAAGGAATGGTGATTTTTTCTGTGGGGGAATCAGGGTGTTTCTTCAGCACTTGGACCTTGGAGACAAGGGCTGTCCTGTAGTGATCTGTGCGCAACAGCTATTTGCCCTCCAAAACTAGGGTGGGTCAATCAAATGCCATGTGGCACTTTTACTTCACGAGGAATGTCATCCCAAGGAAGACATCTTTGCTAATCTGCATGACCGTTAATGTCTCTCCGTACGCTACAGCCCTTAAGCTCCCTACTACCTTGAGTACACCATAGAGCAGCAGCTTGGTAAAGTCTGCTATGAGTCTATGAGAATCATACTCTTGTAGCCCGTCTTTCTGACTGTCAGGTAGCAGGTTGAACACTTTCTTTGAGAGCAGGTTAGTGTTGCACCCTGTGTCGATCAAGTATGTGACCGCTTTCCCTTCTATCTTTTCAGGTAGTTACTAGTTCGACTTGTAGGGCCACTGAATCTGTTCCACACAGGAGGCCAATGGCAAGGAAAGTTCAGTAGTACTGGCTGGGGTGGGAGGTGGTGGATAACCTGACTGCTGTGCCAGCGAGGGCATGACTGTCTTTCTTTTTTCCCAGGACCGGGGTGGTAAAACAAGTTCTGAGTGTGCAGCTGTACAAGATGTGGTGGTGGATGTGTGCTGGCAGGTTTCTAGACCTCCTGCCATCCTTCCTGGGCCTTCATCTCAGGCCTTCCTTGCAGTCTGTTTTCTTCTTGCGCCCATCCGCAGCCAGTAGGTTGCCCTACTGCTGGCGGCCAAGGTCGTTTCTCTGGCTGTCGGTCCAGGGATTCTATCTGCATTCACGGTAGGTATGGCCCATTTGCTGGCATCCCCAACATTTGGGGATCTTCTTGGAAGGCCGGCTAGCAGTTTCTGTGACCTGTGTTGCCTTCAAAACAGTGATCTGCTTGCCACGTTTTCCTTGGCTTCAGCCAGGGTTTGGAGGGGTTCTTTTGTGACGACCTGGACATGTGGACTGTCTTTTTCTACTTCTGTCTCTACTGACTGGATCTTTGGTGGGCTGGATCTGAAAGAAATTCATTTTCAGCATGAATTGTGTATTCCACAAAATGTGGTTGTACAGCCAGTAGGTGCTTTCGGAGATAAGCATTTCCTATGAGTTTTAGAAATCTAGTGTGTAATCCTGTCTCTGTCCCCTCGGAGGGTCATCATATGCCACTTCAACTAGGGTCTCGATAGCCATAGCATTTTCACGCAGTGAATGTTTGGCTTTCTTCTTGTAGTCCGATAGCTTGGCTCATGCCTCTCAGTGGATGAGCCCAAAGCTTGCTTTGAGTGAGTCCATAATGGACCAGAGGTTTTTCCCATGCCAATACTACTGTGCCTTTCCCTTCACAGATTGACGGAGGTGTATGACAGCTCCTGCTGGTTGCCACTGGTTGGCCTCCAAAACTTCTTGGAAGCATCACAGGAAACATTGGATGCCTTTTGTCCCATCAAACTCTGGGGTCTTGAAATGCTCCTTATCTGAGTTCTCTGTCATTTGTTGTAGGATATCTGCTAGCATCCCCATAATTTTTGGTGGTGGGCCTCTTTCCTGGCGTAAAGCCCTTTAATTTCTGGTCACCATGTTTGGCTCTTTAGTTTTTTTGTCCAGAAGAATTTTCTGTGGGCATGATCAATCCCATTGCTGGATCCAATGTGCAGAATTTTTGCGTCTGTCCAGAACTCAAAACTGGCCTTGAGGTAAATGCCTTGACTTAGACAAATTGTAGAAAAACCTGATAGGCTATGTAACAAAAACATCCCAAGATGTCCAGCCATCACCCCCACCCCCAACTCCTACCCTAAAATTTCCATAACCCTACACTTCATTAATACCCCCTCACTCCTCCCTCCATTGTGCTTACAAACCACTGCACTCAGTTTACAAGAAAAGACCTAGTAAAGCACAATGTTCAAACAAACACCAAACAAACAGTGAATATTATTCCCCTTTCTCCTCTGTAAGACCCAAATCCCAGATCAACTGTTACCCACTTTCCCTACAACAGATGGCCAACAGAGAACCCCAGGAAGTGGCCAACACCGAGGTTACTCAATGCTACTCAGGATATCAACGAAAAACATGTCTGTACATATGTAACTTTGGTTACATATTATCCAGCCTTCTGCATAAGGCTTATTGTTCTGCACATGTGCTTTTGTTTAAATGCATTATTGCCATATATGATAGACTAATTTCTTTTACATATTTGTTTAATTGATTATTACCTTATTTGTGTTTTGGGTTTTCCTGTGTATATCACATGAAAGGCAGGATGTGGTACTTGACGGAGCACTTCTGTACTTTTAACTGAAACTAATGAACTTTTAACTATAAGTAGGAACAAGTATTGTATACTGAAGCCTTGCGTTGTCTGCTGGGCCTATTGGCTACTACCTTAAGTTATGAAAACTGGGTTGGAGGGACGAGATGGAGCTGTGCGGTGTTGCTAACTCTTGTTGGAATTCTGAAGCAGCTAGAGGGGTTGTAGATAGATACTGGGAAGGCAAACTGCTACTTGATTGTTTGTTTGTTGCTAAAGAAAAGAGGGGTTTATTCTTTACTGCAACTTTCACAACATCTGTAGGTTATAACTTATTGATTAGTGCCGTGGAAGCATTGATGCTAATTGCAATATGGTGCTACTCTTGCATCATGAATGTCTAGCTTGAGGTCTCAACCTCGAGTCTACCCCAGAACGAAATCGCTCTACTATGTTTTGTTTCAGCCTTCATGTATTAGATGCACAAAGGTTTGCAGAGGTTGCATTGTATTGACAGCCCCCATAATCCACCACACAAATAGTCTATAACAAACGTTGGTTGCTTTGAGGTTTTAAGATTTTGGTGGTTAAATAATGAAGACTCCTGTACTGAACCATGGGACAAACGCCAAGGCTGAATCGGATGCATGAGACACAACTTATTCCGGTTCAGAAAATTGCAGCGAGGCTATCAATCAGTGTTTTTGCAATAGATCAATTTTAGGAATAGATATTGTATTGGAATGTGGCATCCATTACGGTTGCACTAAAATTTGTCAAATGCCTAATGAACACCAAGTTCGCCAACAGCAAGCTACTCAACTTTTCAGCCAGTCTGCAGGACTTGGTGACATCTTTTCTCTCCACGGGCGACTTTTGAGTAGGGCTGCACAAAATAGCAATACAGGAGAGCACACAGCACAAGTTCAAAAGGTCATGTTTCAATGCAACCAGCATTGTACAGTGTGGGTACCGTAGTACAGAAAGTGAAAAGCCCGAATGCTTGAGAACTCAGCCTTGTACAGGCTACACTACAGTAAAGGATCGCCCTAATTACGGTATAAACCAATATCATTAGACTACTACATATATAACCATCCATAAATAACAATGATTACAAATACCAACCAATATAACATATATATGCATGTATTTGAAAAGACAGAGTGCCTAATGGCAACGGGCAGAGTCTTTTGTCACTTTCCAATAGTCTTTGGTCATTGTCCATTGTTGTAATGTCCAAGGTGTGGTGACATTACAGCTCTGGCACCTACTCTTTCCATCTCCTCTGTTATTGCACTTTTTAACACCTGGTGGTCGTTTAGACCTGGCCCAGACAGGGTGAATTACTTTTATGCAATCTCTGACTCTCGGGCTATGGCAGCCATCTTGATGTATGTCTGTGGCATCCCTTAAGGTTGGGGTACGAGTCATTTCCTGGTCCGGGATGATAACAATTACCTGTTTACCATATAATAGAGAATGTATGCGGTGATGTGATCACCAGGCATCCTGCACCAGTACTAGGCGAGGTCTGCCTGACAAGCATAGTTAGCGAGGGGCCCTCTAGGGTTAAATGCTAGCACCCTGTTGGTTATAGGAGTTTATGTACAATGATATCCACCACAATATTTGTCTAGACGAAAAAGTGTCTCACTTTTAATTAGAACAAACAACATTTTGTTTGTGCTATATTTGTGAACTGTTTTACAAACTACTATTTTCCATTCAACAATGATTGCATGAACTTTATTGTTTCCTGCTGACAGAAATGGGCAGTTGATGAAGTAACTCCAAACTTTGGTCCTCTAGCAGGAGGGACAATTCTAACTATCTATGGATCTTACATTACGTGGAGAGAGGTGAACATATCAGTCCTATTTGATGGCCATTCTGTGGAAGTTATAAACAAGTGAGGTTTTACTCTGTATGACATAATTTGTGTTGTCTGACATGAAGTGTCTCGCGTGTAGAAGTTGTATGGTCTATACTGTATAAACCGTGTCTTGCTTTTGTAAGTTAGTGAGTTTTAGTAATCACATGATACCTTGCATCATAGTAATCACATGATACCTTGCATCATAGTAATCACATGATACCTTGCATCATAGTAATCACATGATACCTTGCATCATATTAATCATTGGATTGTTTGTTAAATAAAGTAGTCCAATCCGTCACTAATTAATAAAACTATAAACAGCGACAGTTGAAGGTTGCATGAAGCAAGACATTAAATAGAGTTATATATGTGTATGTATGACGTTGAGATGTAACATTCTATCTAAACATAGAGTTACATTACACTAGTACATAAACAGTAGGTTGAGTGATGTGACATAGATGTATGAATATAATGTGTTGTAGGGGAACAGAAATAACATTAACAAGTATACCAGGTACAGAGGTCAAGGATGTAACTGTAACTTTTCAAGCAGTTACTGCCTTAAATGTTGGGGCTACTAGTCTTACTAGAACGTTTAGTTACAGACCCAACCCTGTCCTACAGAATATCCAACCACTTACATCTATGGTCAGGTGGGTAGGTAACAGCTAGTAAGTATAAAACCACTAGCAAATTTAACTTTATGTCTGTGGTAGATGTTGAACAAGTAAGCAATACTACAACTAACAGTTTTGTTCAACAAAAATATTCAACAGACATGGGAGGACACAATAGTATAGGCTACTAGAACCTACAGCCTCTACAGAATTATATAACATACATGTAATTACTATACATTGTAGCGGAGGAAATGCACTAACAGTATCTGGACAGCACATGGATTCAGTGTACAATACATCAATGTGGTTTTATATACTGAAACATACATTATACGGTGAAGTTATACTGCATTCAGCCCTGTCTGCAGTGAGTGTGTCAAATATTTGTACATGAAAATGTATCATATTTTTATGTCCGGCATAACGCTGCGTTTTATGTTATCTGCAGCATATAAAACTGTGAATGATATATAACTGTAGGACTGTACAGTATATGTAGTATATATAACCCTATATAATATATAACTGTAGGACTGTACAGTACATGTAGTATATGTAACTGTATATAATATATAACTGTAGGACTGTACAGTATATGTAGTATATATAACTGTATATAATATATAACTGTAGGACTGTACAGTATATGTAGTATATGTAACTGTATATAATATATAACTGTAGGACTGTACAGTATATGTAGTATATATAACTCTATACAATATATAACTGTAGGACTGTACAGTATATGTGGTATATATAACTGTATATATTATATATAACTGTAGGACTGTACAGTATATGTGGTATATATAACTGTATATAATACATAACTGTAGGACTGTACAGTATATGCAGTATATGTAACTGTATATAATACATAACTGTAGGACTGTACAGTATATGCAGTATATATAACTGTATATAATATATAACTGTAGGACTGTACAGTATATGTAGTATATGTAACTGTATATAATATATATTACTGTAGGACTGTACAGTATAATATGTAGTATATATAACTGTATATAATATATTACTGTAGGACTGTACAGTATATGACTCTGATACTCTCCTCTGCCCCACACCTTCTCTCAATCAAACACTCTCCACTCTAGAGCAAACACGGCTACCAACTTACGGTAAGTAATCATGCAAGTGAGTGGAAGTACTTACATCTACTTTTACAATCACACAACAGAAATCAAAAGTCGAGACAGGTAACTAATACAAGTAACAAATATTATACATTTATAACCTGTTAGTGTATCTTACGACGCTAGTAATATATTAGGAGCGAATCTCTTGTAAATTTTTGATGTCTTTTGGAGGTACACGCGACAGTTTTGTCCGAATATTACCCCCCAGTTGACACATGGCCTCTTGTATTTTTTTTATCCACTTTGCCTACTACAGGCACATGGGTTCTTTACTCTTTTGGCTTCTTAGTATAATAGGAGCAGATCTCGGATAACTTTTTGGAATTATTTTACAAGGCTCGTGTCGTAGCTCTCACATGAGTTTGTCTTACCTATTTATTTTGAGACTCACACCACAGATCTGATTCTCAATCTTGACACGTGTTGACACACGAATGGTTCTTGGTACTTTTCTTATGCCCCGATCCTTGGCACATGGATACACCCTGTATCTTGGTATTTTTTATACTCCCTCTCCCACTCCCACTCCCACTCTATTCTTTTGGGTTTCTTTTGTATAGCTGGATCAATGGAGAAAGTTTTTGAGGTGTATGCCACAGGTGAAATGGTAATTTGATCCCCAATTTAGGCCGCTGTTGGGATTTGGAACTTCTGTTTCTTGGTATGTTTTACCCATCCTCAGTCTCATATGACATGTGGATATTCTACACTTACTGTCATGAGAACATTGACGGATTTGATACTTGTGTGCTTTTTTTGTCAGAGCCGCCGTGGAAAGCATTGCTGTATACATTGATGTAAACAGCTGCTCGGGAGGTAGTCATTTTTGACGAAAATAATCATGGCGAGTAAAATATAAAGATAAATTGTGTAATAAATCTTGAATAGTAAAATAAAGTCATACGCTAGAGTGTAACAATGATAATAAACAAGTTACAGTAATTAAGGGCAGAGACATCAGTAAATTAAAATCGTATTATTATTGTAAATAAAGTAGAACCTCATCAATGAGCTACCCTCTAAATAAACTATCTCCAATCCGCCATTGTAGCTCACATTCATTTTTCCACATGAACTCAAAATAACAATAAAAATGAAACATTTGCAATCCGCTAGCTAAAAGAGACTGACTATCTATAGATGACAAAATGAGTGTAGTTACCAAATTATGCTGGTCATTTCTGTTCATTGGCAAGAATTTTTGTATGCTTGTAATCTTTGTACCATTTACAGAAACAATCGGTGTAAATACTGTGTCATTGTACCAAAAACTTTTTGATAAAAGTGTATGCGCAATAAGAGCATTCTCGCCTTACAGATCGTTTATTTATTTTATTTATTTGAGAGTTTTGGTGTCGTTTGAAATTGTCCCCTCGAGTAAACTCTTTAAAGCATACATTGTATTTATAAAACTCGAATTCATTGTCTTTGCCGTTGCCAAGCTTTTTGTCTATAAACATCACTTAAATGGCGTTTCATACTAGTTTCGTGCTGAAGATTGCAGAACAAGTTGTACAACATTGTTCTGGCTCGCCTACCGAATACAAAGAAATGTAGCGCT
The DNA here is from genome assembly GCA_945261195.1 of Cryptosula pallasiana. NCBI lineage: Eukaryota > Metazoa > Bryozoa > Gymnolaemata > Cheilostomatida > Cryptosulidae > Cryptosula > Cryptosula pallasiana. Next base: position 41,436,831 of record OX183136.1, read on the forward strand.
AATCCATGTGTCAGCAGAGAGAGTGAGGAAGGGTAAAAAAGTACCAAGATACAGGGTGTATCCATGTGCCAAGGATCAAGGGATAAGAAAAGTATCAATAACCATTCGTGTGTCAACACATGTCAAGATTGAAGATCAGATCACGATGTGAGTGTCAAAATAAATAGATAAGACAAACTCATATGAGAGCTACGGCACGAGCCTCATGAAAAAAAATCAAAAAAGCTACCCGAGACCTGCTCCTGTTATACTAAAAACCAAGAAAGCGCATCAAACCCACGTGCTTAGAGTTGGCAAAGTAGATAAGAAAAGTCGAGAAGGCCATGTGTCAACTGGGGGCTAAGATTGTGTAAACTGGGGGGGGGGGGCTAAGATTGGGACACAACTGTGGCATGTACCTCCAGAAGACATCACAAGATTTACCAGATTTCCCCCTCCTAATATATTGCTTACTCTTTTCCCATTGTAGGTACAAGTAAGTATACAATAAATGGTATATACAACATAGACATACAACTTGGCTTTCAGTTTGATGGATACGTGGACTATCTACATCTAGCAAACCACAGCACTTTACATAACTTGTCTGATGTTGTGGTCTATGAAGATCCACAGGTTTACACATTCAAGATGGAGGGTCGTGGATCAGTACTGGCAAGTCCTCAGTGCAATCACGTTAAGAGTTTGAGTTGTGTGAGAAAACTAGTTTAAACCACTTCAAGTGTATTATACTGTTGCTTCTCCTGTATTCTGGGTGCACTGTGTTGTGTACTGTATCATTGTGTTGTGTATTGTACTACTGTGTTGTGTATTGTACTACCGTGTTGTGTGTACTGTGTTGTGTGCACTGTGTTGTGTGTAAAGCATTGCGTGTATGTGTATTGCAAAGATAAAGTGTAGTGCTTGCTGCTATATATGTTTGTCTTGCACTACAACCCCTATACAACACTGGGTCCACCATTTATATTGTAGTTGCTCGTACATCTGTATACATAACATATTAATTATGCAGATATATTCATCGACTGATGAACAAATTGTGATAAATGGACAGAGGCTAGACTGGGGAGTGAACATCGATGACTATACCATCATGATAGGTCCATATGCCAACTGTACCATTACTACTTTAACGCCTACTAACTTGTATTGTCTCCCCCCTGTGTTAGATTACACAGGTAGTGATGAAGATGATACCGTGTGCTATGAAGGAGTAAAGGTTAGACAACTCCAGGTGTGTAACAGTTCACTATGTATATAATCTAAAGTGTAGCTCAAAGTCACATTATTGTTGAACTCAATCTGAACGTCAACAAAGTACAGGCAGAGAACATCAGCAGTTTCTGGTATATCATCTGTAATGTTTTACTCTTTCCTTTGTCGTTAGGTGGAAGTTGGCAATGTTAAGCAGATAGTTGGCTATGTATTATATAACACCAGTGGCAGCAACAGCAGTTTATACAACTGTGTTGGAGAAGTAACAAACACACCTGGTGGGATAGAGTACTCTACTATAACAGCTGGCACATTTGTCACTATTGGTTTAGTTACCCTAATACTACTAGTAGTTACAGCTATGGCAGTCTACTGTATAGCCAAGAAGACTTGTCTCAGCTCCAGCGGTGGTAAGAAGAGACTTATTTATTGTGGTTACTAACAAATGATATTCTTGGACAGAGCCATTCAGACTTTATTGTGTCACTCTAGCATATCACCCTTCACTATCTCTTGTAGACAGCCCACAAGAATACTTGTCTTAACTGGTCATGCTATATTGTTACAGACAAAAAAGACAGCGTATTGTTAGAATTTCTCGGCAGAAAACATGGCCCAGAACTCCAAACAAAGTTGGATCGCTGCAGAATTCCTAGAGAGAGACTCACAATAGAAGAACAAATTGGAAAAGGGAACTTTGGTTTTGTATATAAAGGACAGTTAGTTACCCCAGCAGGAAACCTGAAATCTGTAGCTGTCAAGTCTTTGAAAGGTGACAATAGCTTCTTTTTCGGGTTAGTTATGTGGTGACAATGTGTAGGTGAGCAGGTAGGTAAGTTGGTGGGAGTGTAAGAGAGTGGGCGAGTAGGAGAGTGGGCAAGTAAGTAAATGGGCGGGTAAGAGAGAGGGTGAGCGAGTGAGTGGGCAAATGGATGAGTGAATGAGTTAATGAGTGAGCGGGCGAGAGGGCGAGCGAGTGAGTTGGTGCATTAGTGGGTGCGTGAGCGGCGAGTGAGTGAGTATATGGGCAAATGGGTGAGCGAGTGAGTGCATGGGCAATGGGTGAATAGGCGAATGTGCAGGTGAGTCAGTGAGTAGTTGAGTTGGCCAGTATGGTGGCAAACAAGCAGCAAGTTTGTGGGGGTAGTTGATGAGTCTGCAAGGAGCCGAGTGGTTGAGTAAGGGAGGAGCAATGGGGGAGAGTGAGCAGGTTAATAAGGTAGTTTATTGGGTGAAAATGATTCAAAAGCAAAACTTGTGTTGTCATAATGAAATAAAAGTTGTAAACGCCAAAAATATATTGAAGATGACAAAGAGGTGACATTTGAAGATGTTGAGAATTTTCTTATCGAAGGAACAATAATCATAGACTTCAGCCATGAGAATGTGCTATCCCTGCTTGGTGTCGTGTATGAAATAGGAAAGCGCCCTCTAGTGATCTTACCTTATATGGACAAAGGAGACTTGTGTAATTTTGTGAAAAAAATCGATTTGGTAAGTCAGTGCTTCATACTTGTTACAAAACAAAACAAATGTAAGAGATCTGCAGCCTAAGTGAATATAACTTCTATTAAAACTTCAGGACCTGACACTGGGAGATGTCCTCCATTTTGGTTATCAAATAGCTAATGGGATGGCATATCTAGCAGCTAAGCAGTTTGTACACAGAGATATTGCTGCTAGGAATTGTATGTAAGTATAATTGTGTGGTATCCTTAGAGGGTCAGAGGGCACAGTGTGTGTACTAGCGTATGTACTGGTGTATGTACTACTAGCATATGTACTACTAGCATATGTACTAGTGTATGTACTAGTGTATGTACTACTAGCATATGTACTACTAGCATATGTACTAGTGTATGTACTACTAGTATATGTACTACTAGCATATGTACTAGTCTATGCACTACTAGTATATGTACTACTAGCATATGTACTAGTCTATGCACTACTAGTACATGTACTACTAGCATATGTACTAGTCTATGCACTACTAGTACATGTACTATTAGCATATGTACTAGTCTATGCGCTACTAGTATATGTACTACTAGTATATGTACTAGTCTATGCACTACTAGTATGTGTACTACTAGTATATGTACTACTAGTATATGTACTAGTCTATGCGCTACTAGTATATGTACTACTGCAGGCTTGATGGATCATACATAGTAAAGATAGCAGACTTTGGTATGTCCAGATCAGTTAGTGACAGTGACTACTACAAAATGGAAGATATGAACAAACCATTACCTATAAGATGGATGGCTCTTGAATCACTCATAGATGGAACCTTTACTACCAAGTCTGATGTGGTCAGTTATATTCTATCAATAGTTGGTGCTGCATTCAAGTATCTGTGTATCTTATATGACTCGTTTGATATATTTATAGTGGTCATTTGGTATAACTATATGGGAGCTGCTAACGAGAGGAGAAACACCTTATACTGGCTTGTCTAATCAGTACGTTAGAGAATACGTACAAGGAGGGACTCGCCCTAGAAGACCTGAAGCTTGCCCTCAGAATATGTGAGTGAAGTCAAAGTACATGAAATTCGATATTTTTGGAGTTTTTAATGGATTCACCAACTCTAGAAAAGCAACTCAAATAGAGAAACTTCTCTGGTCTCTTGAATGCAAAAAATAGAAAGAGATAGTTTTGTGGTAAGATGGACTATCTTCTACAGAACTAATCTATTAGTTCTTACCAGGAAGCAAGACGAAAAATAGCTTTGACAGTTATTAAGGTAGTTCTGGTAGAGTGCAAAAGGAGCTCTAGAGGCCAGGTGATAGAGGGGATATCAAAAGGAGCTCTAGAGGTCAGGTGATAGAGGGGATACCAAAAGGAGCTCTAGAGGCCAGGTGATAGAGGGGATACCAAAAGGAACTCTAGAGGCCAGGTGATGGAGGGGATACCAAAAGGAGCTCTAGAGGCCAGGTGATAGAGGGGATACCAAAAGGAGCTCTAGAGGCCAGGTGATGGAGAGGATACCAAAAGGAGAGGGCATCCATTGGTTTACCTGAGTGCTTCATTTTGTAAAGTGCTATGAAATATTGTGAGGCATCTATGCTCGACCTTTGCTTAAAGCTACTAAAGAGATAAATTGTTGAAAGCGGCAACTACTTTGCTGTCAACCAAAGGTACTGGAAGTCAGTACTGCGTTGAAATCCGAGTCGGATTTACTCGGCGTAAATAGTATGGCAACACACCAGACTATCAAGCATTGGTTATAATGTAACGACCAGAATATATTTCCCTATAAACACTAGGGTTCACAATAGAGTACAACGATACATGTACAACAAGCAACTTCTTTGTACCAGCACCTAATTAGTTCTAATGTATACATGTAATGCGATTGTATTTATAGAGAAAAATGTGATCAATTATGCTAATAAGGCAGTTGAAAATGCTGATACATCATTGGCTAGAATAAACAGTCTGAAAAGTAACTAGTAATCAATCCATAATGCGTTTTCTCTTGAGTACGTTACTCCTGATTGGCTGGCTTGAAATGGTCCCACCCAGAGTGATATATATGTAGAGTGTGTGGACAATGACGTAATTTCCAACCGTAGTGGCAGCAGAAATGCCACACCCCACTATATAGTTTCATTGTTGGAGACAGATTTTATCAGTCTAGATTAGCAAAATTGTACAGAGGTGTTTTTTTTATTGTTCATTTTGATTCTTTGAAGGTTTATCTTCTCAAAACACTAATTGATTTGACAATTTCTTGTTTGAGCAAGCATCTATAGAAGGTCAAACAGGACTTTAAATTACGTGGTTGTCGACAGCACTTCAATGGTGTTTATATACTAAATAAAATGTTTTTGTTTTGAAATACTTTTGCTCCTAATACAATCTAACCAGAAATTACAAAAATGGAAATAATATATCTTAGCTATTTATCAAAAATTTAATCACAAGTATGAACCAATTATGAATAATAAATGATATTGATTATTATTATATATGCTGGTGATGATCAAGGAGTAATATAGTAAAAGTTTAGCGTTTTTGGTTGAATAAACTGCTCAAGTCAGGTGAGTTAATTGCATCCCCATAAATAATAATTATCGGAGTGAAAATGTTGTTGAGTGAACAGTGAACATTACTTTTAATAATTATATTATATAAATACTGCTAATGCTCAATTGAGACCACGAATGATAATAAATAACAGTTATTAATAAATCATTGATATTTGTGGATAATAGTTAAATAATAAAAATGACAAATGTGGTTATTGATATGGCAAAATGATCCTATAAAGCTATTAAACACAATTTAGAACAAATCTTGTTATGTAAAGGATATGGTTAAAATCGTTATCTAGTTGTAACAAATCATTTTTACCTCAAATTTAAAAGACTATGAGCTCAGTTAAAAGCTTGAGCAATGTGATACCAGGAATACTTTTTTAAATCTAAAATTTAACTCTAATTTAAATAACTTTTCAGCTCTATGGTAACATATAACTGCCAGCACACTTTTTGATGCCACTGGAAGTGAATATTATATAAATTGCTCTGGACAAGGGTGGCTAGACTCTGTATAATGCGCTGTGTGAAAATTGGTGAGCACTTCTGAATGAGGGGTATTTTACAAGCTCCTATTTCAGGGTTGAGTGGACCTAGAGGGCATATATCCATCTGTGGGTTGAGTCCTAAATATTCAGAAAATTAAAAAAAAAGAAAAAAGTTCAATGCTGGCATGTTTCAATGCTGGCATATTTCAATGCTGGTATGTTTCAATGCTGGCATGTTTCAATGCTGGCATGTTTCAATGCTGGCATGTTTCAGTGCCGGCATGTTTCAATGCCGGCATGTTTCAATGCCGGCATGTTTCAATGCCGGCATGTTTCAATGCTGGTATGTTTCAATGCTGGCTTGTTTCAATGCTGGCATGTTTCAATGCCGGTATGTTTCAATGCCGGCATGTTTCAATGCTGGCATGTTTCAATGCCGGTATGTTTCAATGCCGGCATGTTTCAATGCCGGCATGTTTCAATGCTGGTATGTTTCAATGCTGGCATGTTTCAATGCTGGCATGTTTCAATGCTGGCATGTTTCAATGCTGGCATGTTTCAATGCCGGTATGTTTCAATGCTGGCATGTTTCAATGCTGGCGTGTTTCAATGCTGGCATGTTTCAATGCCGGCATGTTTCAATGCCGGCATGTTTCAATGCTGGCATGTTTCAATGCCGGCATGTTTCAATGCCGGCATGTTTCAATGCCGGCATGTTTCAATGCTGGCATGTTTCAATGCTGGTATGTTTCAATGCTGGCATGTTTCAATGCCGGTATGTTTCAATGCTGGCATGTTTCAATGCTGGCGTGTTTCAATGCTGGCATGTTTCAATGCTGGCATGTTTCAATGCCGGCATGTTTCAATGTTGGCATGTTTCAATGCTAGCATGTTTCAATGCTGGCATGTTTCAATGCTGCTGAAAGAATAAAACTTGGTGAATGCGGGTGAAAAAAGAGGGAAGTTCAGATGATATGGGTGAGAAAGTAGTAGACAAGAGGTTTGGGGAAGGTAGGAGGGGTTTGGGGAAGGTAGGAGGGGCTTGGGGAAGGTAGGAGGGGTTTGGGGAAGGTAGGAGGGGTTTGGGGAAGGTAGGATGGGTTTGGGGAAGGTAGGAGGGCCTTGGGGAAGGTAGGAAGGGCTTAGGGAAGGTAGGAGGGGTTTGGGGAAGGTAGGAGGGGCTTGGGGAAGGTAGGAGGGGTTTGGGAAGGTAGGAAGGGTAGCCAGAGGAGGGATGTGCACCATAAAATGCTGTCAAGTCATCACAATAGTCACTGTGATGCATGTACCAGCATGTATCATATGCTTGTCTCACCTGCTTGAGGTGCCAGTATACATGTGTACATACATGATATGTATATGTAATATATATTGTACACTACAGTATACATATGTGCATACATGATATGTATATATAATGTATATTGTACACTACAGTATACATGTGTACATACATGATATGTGTGTACAATGTATATTGTACACTACAGCATACATGTATACATACATGACATGTATATGTAATGTTTATTGTATGCTACAGCATACATGTATACATACATGATATGTATATATGTTTATTGTACACCACAGCATACATGTATACATACATGATATGTATCTATAATGTATATTGTATGCTACAGTATACATGTTTATGTACATGATATGTATAATTCCTATTGTACAATACAGTATACATGAACACATACATACTTACAGACATGAACACATACATGCTTACAGACATGAACACATACATGCTCAAAGACATGAGTACAAAATGATTTCGAACTGTAACTATAAAGTATAACATTGCAAACTTGTGTTTTAGCTATGAGATGATGAGAAGTTGCTGGCTGGAGGAACCAAAAAGCAGGCCTTCATTCAGTGAAATATCAGAGCACATACACTCAGTAGTGTCCAAGTCAAGGGAGACAAATCCAAGTACAGAACAGGATACAGAGAGTGCATACAGACGTAATGTGACAAGACATATTCAAGATGATTATTTATTGAATTCAACCAAGTTTGATGGATACCTTGACACCAAAGATTTGCATTACGTTTCCTTGCCCAGTAGCTCACAGCATTCAGCACAGGGTGTCAAGGAGCAAAGGCTATATTTTAATGAACTTGTCAACACTACTGATACATGTTAACGTTAGGTTTACTTGAAGCGGGATTGGTGAAAACTGTGTCGTTTACAAACTGTGTTGTCTATAAACGTTGTTTTCTATAAATTGTGTTGTCTATAAACTGTGTTGTCTACAAACTGTGTTGTCTATAAACTGTGTTGTCTATAAACTTTGTTGTCTATAAACTGTGTTGTCTATAAACTGTGTTGTCTATACACTGTGTTGTCTATAAACTGTGTTGTCTATAAACTGTGTTGTCTATAAACTGTGTTGTCTACAAACTGTGTTGTCTATACACTGTGTTGTCTACAAACATTTATCTTCAATTTCATATTTCATATATACCTTTTTATGTTGTGAACAAGCATTATCATGCGGGATTATAAATGGTGGAGGACAACTCTCAAGTATCAATGTCAATGTTGTTATGTAAAAATGAATTCAAATGTTTAACGATAGTAGTAGGACCATGGATGTAAAATGTTCAATATATACTAATTTTTCCTGCTAGTTGCAGCCCACATATTTTGCCATTCAGATGTGGCCAAAACAGCCAGTAGGAAGTATGTATTGTATGTAAGAGGAAACAACTCTGTATCTTGCTAAATGCAATCAGTTTCAAGAGGGCACTGTATAGTGTGTGTTACACTCCAGAGTTCAACAGAATGCTGAGTGTATGAGAGCTTATGACAATCTAATGACTAAGGGAAAGCCTCATTTCTTTGTCTTGAGGTTCTCTTAGGCTTGGGAGCCCTAATACTGTCCGCCGTGCCTGAAAAACTTTAATCAAAATTTCATTTATCCATACTTGGTTAGTATCTATGATTATGATGATGAACTGTCATAATGCAGATGGGCTGGTGAGTTATGGAGCTGAGCACCGATAGTTTCAAGTTCAGAAAGCCTTTTGCAGATACATCAAACAGACATGGTTAACTTCAATTGTAGATATTTAGTTGCACAGACTATTACACGGATAAATGCATTCAGGAATATTGATGTTGACTAGTAATTTAGTTTTTATTAGAAAGACAAGATATTGTTCACCTAGAATTGCTGTCCATAAAGAGGAACTATCAACTGACAAAAACAATGTTCTAAAAGATTTTTGTAATTTATGCATAGCCTACTGAAAAAAGAGCTTGAGTCAGAAACCAAATGGAATTGTTTATTTGACTCTCCGACCACCAGGTATTAGCAGAATGTGACTTATTGTGATTTGTCTCCAATTACACCGCTGAAAAGAAATTAAAAGCAATAAAATCATCCGTTTGGGAACAAATAGTAAGTTTAAATCCTGGTCATACACCAAGTTGATTCAAAATACATATTTCTTTCAGCATGGCGGTTTAGACATATTAGAGAAAAACGTGCAGTCTGAGAAACTTTTTAAACAGTGGGGAAACCCCAATTAATTACAGGGATTTCCAGATTTTGTCCATTGTTTTATATAAGCCCGCAATAATTATTTTTTTGGGTATCCCTAGTAATCAAATTTTTGCACAGGTTGCACGTTTTCTCTATTGTTTCATGGATGAAGGAACTCACAAATGCACAAACGTTTCTGTGGTTATTTGTAATAGATATACCATATTGCTCTATATGGTGACAGCAACAACCTGTAATGGATTGATTTCATTTGTATATGTGAATGCTCCGTAAACCTCACCGAAGAGATAAGTTAATGTAGCTAATGCAAACTTCAGTGCATATAGGTTGATAAACAAGTTTCACAGCGGCAATTCGTAACCTGTAAGAACAAAAGAAGCGATAGATGGAAAAAAAACAACAAAATAGAAAGTCCATAAAGTTAAATGATAAAAAACCACTCACCAATCATGATAGGTCCATTTTTCATGCTTAGTAGATAAGTTAACAATGTTTCAAAGAATCAACTTTTTCTGTTTGCTGTAGGCACCGACAAGTTGACAAATTTTACAGGATAGCTGGCTTCAGATGCCAAGTTTGTGCCAGAATCCCTGAGCTTACATAATACCAATACAATTAAAACTTTAATACTTGGTAATAAACTACTTGCTACTTATCTGGCTTGTTGACTGGGGAACTACATGTTCGCTTGAGAAAAGAGAAAGTGTGTTGACCTAGAAGTGGTCAGGAGAGCAGATCGGAGGAGTAGAGAGCTGATTGGAGGAGTAGAGAGATGATTGGAGGAGTAGAGAGATGATTGGAGGAGTAGAGAGATGATTGGAGGAGTAGAGAGCTGATTGGAGGAGTAGAGAAATGATTGGAGGATTAGAGAGATGATTGGAGGAGTAGAGAGATGATTGGAGGAGTAGAGAGCTGTCAAGTTGGTTGTACAGTGTTCTGATGTAGAGGTGTTCAATTGCTGAGGAAGGAATGGCGGTATTTGCTAGCAGAGTCTCACAACTTGGATTTGTCTCGACCTGATTATTACTTTTTTCCCTCTCATATGCTTTCTATCATCTTATCATGTTCCATTAGTTATTATATAGTTAACATCCATGAGACACTGAAACGTCTTCACAAGGCATATCAAGGACTGACATCCACATTACAGAGGGTCAGACGCACAGTCTATTGGCCATAGATGCAAGATGACGTCACTGTCATGATGAACCACTGCCAAGAATGACTGATTCATGCGAAGAAGAAGAAGAAGAAGAAGAAGAAGAAGAAGAAGAAGAAGAAGAAGAAGAAGAAGAAGAAGAAGAAGCCACGACCACCACAGCGACAAGTTTCTGCATCTCGACCGTCACAGATGAGAGGAGTTGACCTCATGGACCTCAGAAGTTGGACAGCACTTGTCATGATAGATTTTCACTCTGGCTACATCACGTACAACCCGATCAAAGGTGAATCAACAGATCACATTGTTGAGGCACTGAACAACAGCTTTCAGAAGCTCGAACTAGTTGAAGAGATCTACTCGGATAACGGACCATGCTTCAAATCTGTCAAGTTCACACAGTTCTGTCGAGACATGGAAATCTCTCATCAGACATCGAGTTCACACTATCATCAGCCAATGGGGCGTGTTGAGAGAGCCATCCAGATGATCAAACAAATTGTGAAGAAGTCACAGAAGACACTGGATATCACCCATGGCATCATCACGTATCACGACACGCCCATCAGTGATCTGCTGCCAAGCCCCGCAGAACTATCCTTCAGCAAAAGAATCAACAGTCGATTTGGTCTGATGTGTGCTCCATCACAGATGACGGACCAACAGAAGACTCAACTAGTTGAACAGAGAGCTGCCCAGATCAGACGTTCTAAACCAGGACAGGATAGCTACGAGCCAGACCAGCCAATCTGGTTCACAGAAGATGGATTTCCAGAATGGCGCCAGGATTCATCGAGTCCCAGGATCCACATTCAAACTCATACTGGATTGTCAATGAGAAGAATCACCGGATACAACGCAACAGGCATGACATCAAGCCTAGGTACCCAGTGATCCACTTTGGGCGACCAGCATTACCTCGTCAACTTGAGATAGATCAAGCGCCCACTTGGATTTCTAGAACACCGCCACCAACTGTACTACCGGAGCCTGTACATTATACTAGCCACCCACCGGTAACTGATCCAGAAGCAGATGAGACTCAGGAACAGCAAGTAGATGAACTTGCTAACACTACTATCCCTGATGAACGAGAGTACACGACAAGATCAAGAAGGAAGGTCAAAAACAATAGATGCCCAGATTTTATGTACGCTGCTAAACAGTTCTAATATTATCTCAAACAGGGGCATTGGTATAAGCACACAAGTAAGTCAGCTGCTAACTCTGTATTATAGACACCAGACACAACAAATTTTCTCTACCAGAACTGCCATACCACGGAAACATTAAAGGTACCAAAAGACATTAACCGCAGATTAGCAAGAACAACAGTATCTGCGACAGCTGCTTGTATAAGCATCACGGGATCACACCATTAGCCGGTATTTAAAGGATCCTACAAGAAAGCTATGCACAACCATATACATAGTAGAGGACATGAACCAATAAAGGACCTCAGGCTATTCTCAAATTAGAACACACACTTCCACGCTTACACTAGTATAAATACAGAGGTTTGGCAATCATTCATTTTCTTTCACTACCTAGAATCTTCACAGACGTGTGCTGATTTGGAAGGGTTGGCTGCTGCCGAGGTCAGGTGTCGTGAAACTTTATTCCATCTTTACTTATATCTTGTTGTAACATCTGTGTAAGCATAACATCTATTATACATTCTTTTGCCATCAGAATCAATACACACCTCCCTAACTCACATCTCCCTCTCTTTCATCTGTATTATCATATTCATAACTGGCCATATTTGTTACTATTCACGTAAGACATCCATAGACTGTTAAGATTCCCAGCTAAAGTTATAAGGGTATTTCCCACTCTAACAGCATCTCACAAATTGGATTTCTCTCCACCTGACTATTACTTCTTTCACTCTCATATGCTTTCTATAGTCTTATCATGTTCCATTAATTGTTATAGAGTTAATATCCATCCATATTCACACATTATGCATTATAGCAAGTACTTGTTGCTTTTGTATTATGTGACAATTATCATTAGACTAATATTACACGTGTTTATGTGCAATCCTTTTGACATATATACTGAGTGTGAACTTTCACTGTTCTCCATGCACACACTCTTCTGTGTCTCAAAATAGTGATGCTACACAGAGGATAGTTATTGAGTGGAAGCAGCTCAGCCTGACAAGAATGGCAAGTCCTTTACAATGAACTTGTAGACTATGTACATAATTATACAATCAGTGTGAATCTAAATAGAACTGGAGCAACATTGTTGCATTTCATAACAATTCTCTACCATGTTAATATGATAACCACACGAAAAAAGTAAGAATAAATATTGCTGGCACGAGGTTAAGGAGTAAAAATGTTGGAGCAACCATATAATGATAGAAAAGTGAGCTAGAGCAGCATCAATGCTCTTGTGAAAAAACTCCCGCCACCAAAAATAGCATTATACAATGCTAAAGTAACACAAAAGCATGTTTGTACAAAACAGGCCATTATGGAGCTATATTGCAAATTGTATTTAAACAGTTGAGTCCCCAAATAGAAAGTTAATCCTCTAAGTTATGTTATTGATAAAAAGAATTGCAACTGCAGACGGCATTTTCTTTATAATAAAGTGGTTGAAAATTCGATTGTATATCTGCGTATGCAAAAAATACAAAGTGATAATAAAAATATATATGAATATATGGCATAATCAGGAAGAAGTTTGAGTGTCTGATAGAAAAAACTTTAACCCCAAAACTGAACTCAAACCCAAAATTTTGACTCAGTAAGCCGCTCCATTATATTACCAACCTTTTGATGCTCACTTGATTTTAAAACATCTAATATTAAAAATAATAATGGATAATGAAAAATATCTTTTTACGCGAGTTTATTGAGAAAAAGAAACAGTTAGTGAACGAGGCCTTACATTTTGTGGTCATAGACTTGACCAATAAGGCCTTGTTTCCCAGAAGCAATTTTTCTTTGAAGTTTGCCAGTGAGTTTTGATGCACAAAAATTTAAAAAGTTTTTGCGGAGAAAAAGGTTGTTGCGGGCTGAGATACACCAACCAAGTGATGCTGGGTCCAAGGGTCAAGTTGCAGCAGTTTTATTTCCACAAGATACAGTTTAACAAATTGTGTGGATCGATATAGTTGTGCGCATTAAGGTTGGATATAATGTAAATGATGATTGTTGTAGACTGTAAGGTTATCATTATATAGTTAATTCTTACCACTATTGTTTATAAATTGGTATTATTTTCTAATAACTAATATATATATATATTTAATAATAATTAATTTACATGTGGAGAAGTTGTTGTATTTTGGACATGCAAGAGAACAAGTTTTAAACATTGAGTCAGGTTTTCTCCGCTTTATCACTTAGTTATTTACAAGTATTTGAATGCTTTTTGTGTATAAAACAAAGTTTCCTGCTATCAATAAATATAAAAGCCTTTGATTTCATAAAGAACTTCTGTAGTAGTGTTCTACTGACTACTGCAAGCACTGCTGAGTAGTAGTGTTCCACTGACTACTACAAGCACTGCTGAGTAGTAGTGTTCTACTGGCTACTACAAGCACTACTGAGTAGTAGTGTTCTACTGACTACTACAAGCACTATTGAGTAGTAGTGTTCCATTGACTACTACAAGCACTATTAAGTAGTAGTGTTCTACTGACTACTACAAGCACTGCTGAGTAGTAGTGTTCTACTGGCTACTACAAGCACTACTGAGTAGTAGTGTTCTACTGACTACTACAAGCACTATTGAGTAGTAGTGTTCCATTGACTACTACAAGCACTATTAAGTAGTAGTATTCCACTGGCTACTACAAGCACTATTGAGTAGTAGTGTTCTACTGGCTACTACAAGCACTACTGAGTAATAGTGTTCCACTGACTACTACAAGCACTACTGAGTAGTAGTGTTCTACTGACTACTACAAGCACTACTGAGTAGTAGTGTTCCACTGGCTACTACAAGCACTGAGTAGTAGTGTTCCACTGACTACTACAAGCACTGAGTAGTAGTGTTCCACTGGTTACTACAAGCACTGAGTAGTAGTGTTCTACTGACTACTACAAGCACTATTGAGTAGTAGTGTTCCATTGACTACTACAAGCACTATTAAGTAGTAGTATTCCACTGGCTACTACAAGCACTATTGAGTAGTAGTGTTCTACTGGCTACTACAAGCACTACTGAGTAATAGTGTTCCACTGACTACTACAAGCACTACTGAGTAGTAGTGTTCTACTGACTACTACAAGCACTACTGAGTAGTAGTGTTCCACTGGCTACTACAAGCACTGAGTAGTAGTGTTCCACTGACTACTACAAGCACTGAGTAGTAGTGTTCCACTGGTTACTACAAGCACTGAGTAGTAGTGTTCCACTGACTACTACAAGCACTATTGAGTAGTAGTGTTCCACTGGTTACTACAAACACTGAGTAGCAGTGCTCCACTGACTACTACAAGCACTACTGAGTAGTAGTGTTCCACTGACTACTACAAGCACTACTGAGTAGTAGTGTTCCACTGACTACTACAAGCACTGCTGAGTAGTAGTGTTCCACTGACTACTACAAGCACTGCTGAGTAGTAGTGTTCCATTGACTACTACAAGCACTGCTGAGTAGTAGTGTTCTACTGACTACTACAAGCACTACTGAGTAGTAGTGTTCCACTGACTACAACAAGCACTGAGTAGTAGTGTTCCACTGGTTACTACAAGCACTATTGAGTAGTAGTGTTCTACTGACTACTACAAGCACTACTGAGTAGTAGTGTTCTACTGGCTACTACAAGCACTACTGAGTAGTAGTGTTCCACTGACTACTCCAAGCACTGAGTAGTAGTGTTCCACTGGTTACTACAAGCACTATTGAGTAGTAGTGTTCTACTGACTACTACAAGCACTATTGAGTAGTAGTGTTCTACTGACTACTACAAGCACAACAACTTCTTAACAAACACTCCTTGTGCTTGTTTTCTCTCACTCTCTCATGGGCTCCGCCCCGTCCAAACTCTACGAAGTCCACTATGTCGACTCCCATGGGGTCTACTCTGTTAAGGGTCTGCTCCTACACTGATGCTACCAACTGGAATATAGTCTTCTACTCAGATGTATTGTAGTGCTTTGGGCCGCTACTTGGTCACAACTGCTTCTCTGCTCGTCTAATTTTATATCTGCAACTCCCTATATAGGGCAACAACAAGACTAGTGTTGAAGTGTAAGCTTTATAGCTAAGAATAAAACTGAGCTCTCTGGCTCAGTCTCTCATATGTATACAAAAATACAACATATATAACATAATCTACGACCAATCATATTCTATTATGACAATAAGGCATATAGTGAATCAGTTAAGCATATCGTTATTTTATCGTCCTATTGGTCCTTGACAAGAAGGTGGGCGGATTCTCTGTTTGACCTTTGACCCTCTTACATAGCAATAGTATATTCGTCAAGAGTCGTCTTTTCTTGATACTGTTAGGAAAAGGCAACTTGTACTTTATGTCGTCTTTCACTGGTAACTATGAATAACTGCAACTATTTTACCTGTGCCAGGTAAGCGAGAATTCGCTAGCAAATTCTCCCACAGTATTACACCGTGGTATAAGATAAACTACTATGTTATGCTCAAACTATGTAGCAATAGTATACAGCAGAGATACAATACAAATGAATTCAACTCACAAAGGCAAGACAGCCCCTTTTCTGGGGGAACACGAGGAACTCTCATCCCTTTATTAAGAATGAGCCAATCATAAATAATAAAACAAAACTTACACCAATACAAAAGTATAAAACATCACAAGGTAAGTAATAATAGCCAGTAACATAAAGTGCACATGGTCTAACTCGTCTAGCGTCTGCTTCATCCAATCAGAGTAATCGGGAAAGTTTGTCCTCTATATAAGGTAGACTGGCTTCCTTAGCCTGAAGGTTGCCGTTGCTGCTGTTCTCTTTGACATACAGGTGGTTAGTTCGCCCTCTGCTTCTGAGGCTTCTAATACTGAGGTGCTTTGGCTAACTAGTTCTGGATATTGGCCCGAGATGGGCCCCTTTTTAACATATAAGAGCAACCCCGGGTTTGGATCCTGGGCTGATATAGTAGTTTATACTGGGTCGATATAGGTTATGTAATTTAATGGGGGAATACCCGGTCCTACACCGGGTAGTGCTGGGAGAAAACTAACCAGTGGTACAAGGGGACAAGATAAGGGATGGAAAGAGAAGGTTTAAACTGTCTTGCTACTAAATCCTCCCACTCTACTACCTGGTGGAAAATCATTAATTAATAATGTAGTAGTTTTGTACTTTCTACTACTGACACAACAGTATCACTCCGAAACTTCTTAACGTTAATTCGGGGTAGACTCCGAATTAGTAATCAACCTCACGGGGTCCTCGGCCCAGACACACAATAACAGAGTTTCTACGAATAATACTTTATTTACTAATTCCATTTAGCAATACAAGGTAAGGCATGTAGCAAACTCCTCAAGACTTCTGCTTGTAATACACAGAAAAAGCTCCTTTTGTAGGAGAATCAGAGGAAAGTTCACCCCCTTATTAGGGTGAACCAATCACATAATGCAATATGAATAATATATCAATCAAAACAGATAATACATATTTAGTAAACAACGCAATCCAATCACAACAGCGAGCACATGGTAAAGTGTGCTGGGCTGCTTTTCCCGTTCTTTTTCCTGGCTTGGAACTTTTCCACTCCTTATTAGGGCATCTACTTCTTAGTCTGTTCTCCAGGCTACCGCACTCTACTCATGCACTTTCTGAGGTGGGCATCCAGTCCCATAGGCCCCAGGCTAACTATACCAACCTCTTTGGATACTGGCCCGGAGTAGCTGACCCGGGGTAACCTGGGGTAGGTTATATATGTTATATAGTGTCTATACAGGGTCTATACAGGGCCGGGGTCCTCGGTATCTGTTTTATGGGGGAATTTGTACAGATGCGAAGGCGGAAAGGCTCAGGGGTTGTCTCTAGCTTGGCTGTTGACAGGGCAAGGGGTGGAGGGGGGTCTTGGGGTGGGGGGGGGGGCTGGGAGGGTTGACTGTATCATGCAAATCTCTCACAATAAATCACAGCTCACCAACCCGATTGCATCAGCAGGAACACGCTATAATTACATTAGCTATCATGTTTAGGCAACTGCAAAATCAATAAACTCAAACATTGTATGTTACACTCATGTAAAAAGTAACTTGCAACTGCTTCTATGGCTATCAACTAAATGCAGGGGAATCGCGTTCGTAAAGATGCAACTCAATTCACCCAACGAAGAATGCTGATAACCAATATCTGCTAACAAAAGGTTCTTTGTAGCCCGTCTAACCTACATACAGAAAAACCTCTCTCCATTTTTATCTCTCCTCGCTCAATTTGATAGAAGACAGAGGAAAATAGTTGGCGCATTTCGAAGTTGTTTAGTTTCCATCTCTGCTTTGCTTGAGTTGATATACAACAAAGTAAGACAGTGTGTTGGCACATGTATCATTGAACTACATGTGTAACGATTTTATTGTGGCAGTCACTGCTGAGACAAAAACTTATGAAGGAATGTTGCAATCTGGGCATACTTGAAGAAAATATATGAGTAATGTGACAACAGGAAACCACTTATTCGATCCACAAGTGGTCCAATCAACCATTTGTGCAAGAGTTTTCACGTTTTCAGCATAGTCGGATAGCCATAAATGAGTGTGGTCAAACAAACACACACACTCACACGCACACATGCTCACGTGCACCGACAGACATTTTTCATGTTTATATATAGACATATAGCATACACTCTAATTGTATAGAAATGCCCACTTTTTAGTCAGTGCTGTCATCAAACCTGACCAATATCAATAAACTACATCCTGTGAAGAAACATTAATTCCTACACACAGATGTTTGCTTCATCTACACATCCACAAATGTCATCAACAAACCTGTTATAGCTATGAATGGAGACATCAGTGAGTTCAACAAACCTGTTATAGCTATGAATGGAGACATCCGTGAGTTCAACAAACCTGTTATAGCTATGAATGGAGACATCAGTCAGTTCACAATCAAACAGTAGTGTATCATAGTACTAGTCGATAGCAAGGGTCAGTCTACAGTACTATTTAATAATGAACTTCAGTGTGTAGTATTACTTAGTAGTAAGTGTCAGTGCATGCATAGTACTATTTAGTGGTAAGTGTCAGTGTGTAGTACTATTTAGTGGTAAGTGTCAGTGTGTAGTACTATTTAGTAGTAAGTGTCAGTGTGTAGTACTATTTAGTAGTAAGTGTCAGTGTGTAGTACTATTTAGTAGTAAGAGTCAGTGTGTAGTACTATTTAGTAGTAAGTGTCAGTGTATAGTACTATTTAGTAGTAAGTGTCAGTGTGTAGTACTATTTAGTAGTAAGTGTCAGTGTGTAGTACTGTTTAGTAGTAAGTGTCAGTGTGTAGTACTGTTTAGTAGTAAGTGTCAGTGTGTAGTACTATTTAGTAGTAAGTGTCAGTGTGTAGTACTATTTAGTAGTAAGTGTCAGTGTATAGTACTGTTTAGTAGTGACTGTCAGTGTATATAGTACTATTTTATAATGAAAATCTATAAGGAGTAATGCTCAAGCCTCCATACTGTGGAATTATGTTCACCTGTTGCCAGAGTGATTGAAAGCAAACCTGAGCATTATAGCTGCCTTTGGCTTTTGAATGTTTTCATGACTTTTAGTTAGCTGCCACAGCTGTTTGATTCATAAGAGGAAATAGGAAGTTAACAGATCTTTCCAGGTAAGACTCTTGCAGAGTGCATTTTGTTTATTTTATGTGCCAGTGATTAACAAGTTTTATACTATTCATATGGTAGTAGTTACAGAATTAAAGTGCGGTGTGTACTGTTGCGTACTAGTAGTACTGGTAGCGCTGGTAGCGCTGGTGGCGCTGGTGACGCTGGTGACGCTGGTGGCGCTGGTGGCGCTGGTGGCGCTGGTGGCGCTGGTGGCGCTGGTGGCGCTGGTGGCGCTGGTGGCGCTGGTGGCGCTGGTGGCGCTGGTGGCGCTGGTGGCGCTGGTGGCGCTGGTGGCGCTGGTGGCGCTGGTGGCGCTGGTGGCGCTGGTGGCGCTGGTGGCGCTGGTGGCGCTGGTGGCGCTGGTGGCGCTGGTGGCGCTGGTGGCGCTGGTGGCGCTGGTGGCGCTGGTGGCGCTGGTGGCGCTGGTGGCGCTGGTGGCGCTGGTGGCGCTGGTGGCGCTGGTGGCGCTGGTGGCGCTGGTGGCGCTGGTGGCGCTGGTGGCGCTGGTGGCGCTGGTGGCGCTGGTGGCGCTGGTGGCGCTGGTGGCGCTGGTGGCGCTGGTGGCGCTGGTGGCGCTGGTGGCGCTGGTGGCGCTGGTGGCGCTGGTGGCGCTGGTGGCGCTGGTGGCGCTGGTGGCGCTGGTGGCGCTGGTGGCGCTGGTGGCGCTGGTGGCGCTGGTGGCGCTGGTGGCGCTGGTGGCGCTGGTGGCGCTGGTGGCGCTGGTGGCGCTGGTGGCGCTGGTGGCGCTGGTGGCGCTGGTGGCGCTGGTGGCGCTGGTGGCGCTGGTGGCGCTGGTGGCGCTGGTGGCGCTGGTGGCGCTGGTGGCGCTGGTGGCGCTGGTGGCGCTGGTGGCGCTGGTGGCGCTGGTGGCGCTGGTGGCGCTGGTGGCGCTGGTGGCGCTGGTGGCGCTGGTGGCGCTGGTGGCGCTGGTGGCGCTGGTGGCGCTGGTGGCGCTGGTGGCGCTGGTGGCGCTGGTGGCGCTGGTGGCGCTGGTGGCGCTGGTGGCGCTGGTGGCGCTGGTGGCGCTGGTGGCGCTGGTGGCGCTGGTGGCGCTGGTGGCGCTGGTGGCGCTGGTGGCGCTGGTGGCGCTGGTGGCGCTGGTGGCGCTGGTGGCGCTGGTGGCGCTGGTGGCGCTGGTGGCGCTGGTGGCGCTGGTGGCGCTGGTGGCGCTGGTGGCGCTGGTGGCGCTGGTGGCGCTGGTGGCGCTGGTGGCGCTGGTGGCGCTGGTGGCGCTGGTGGCGCTGGTGGCGCTGGTGGCGCTGGTGGCGCTGGTGGCGCTGGTGGCGCTGGTGGCGCTGGTGGCGCTGGTGGCGCTGGTGGCGCTGGTGGCGCTGGTGGCGCTGGTGGCGCTGGTGGCGCTGGTGGCGCTGGTGGCGCTGGTGGCGCTGGTGGCGCTGGTGGCGCTGGTGGCGCTGGTGGCGCTGGTGGCGCTGGTGGCGCTGGTGGCGCTGGTGGCGCTGGTGGCGCTGGTGGCGCTGGTGGCGCTGGTGGCGCTGGTGGCGCTGGTGGCGCTGGTGGCGCTGGTGGCGCTGGTGGCGCTGGTGGCGCTGGTGGCGCTGGTGGCGCTGGTGGCGCTGGTGGCGCTGGTGGCGCTGGTGGCGCTGGTGGCGCTGGTGGCGCTGGTGGCGCTGGTGGCGCTGGTGGCGCTGGTGGCGCTGGTGGCGCTGGTGGCGCTGGTGGCGCTGGTGGCGCTGGTGGCGCTGGTGGCGCTGGTGGCGCTGGTGGCGCTGGTGGCGCTGGTGGCGCTGGTGGCGCTGGTGGCGCTGGTGGCGCTGGTGGCGCTGGTGGCGCTGGTGGCGCTGGTGGCGCTGGTGGCGCTGGTGGCGCTGGTGGCGCTGGTGGCGCTGGTGGCGCTGGTGGCGCTGGTGGCGCTGGTGGCGCTGGTGGCGCTGGTGGCGCTGGTGGCGCTGGTGGCGCTGGTGGCGCTGGTGGCGCTGGTGGCGCTGGTGGCGCTGGTGGCGCTGGTGGCGCTGGTGGCGCTGGTGGCGCTGGTGGCGCTGGTGGCGCTGGTGGCGCTGGTGGCGCTGGTGGCGCTGGTGGCGCTGGTGGCGCTGGTGGCGCTAGTGGCGCTGGTATTGCTGGTAGTGCTAGTAGTGCTGGTAGTACTAGTAGTGCTAGTAGTGCTGGTAGTGCTAGTAGTGCTGGTAGTGCTGGTATATATTTTATTGCTTGTAACTTGTATGAATACTCATTTGGATTTGCCATCTGAACAGTGCAGGCAATTTTTAGTTCATAAATACATATAATTAGGATTTCAAAGAAACTAAATATTTCTCTAACATACTTTAAAACATGAAGTTACGCGCAATAATTAGGTAAAATCTCGCTTCAATGGCTGAAAATTTTCTACTGTCATCACCACAGGATTATACGGAAAAGGTTGATATTCCTGACCCCTACTATTTTTTTGTCTAAGTAATCATAGAAATGTCGGCACACACGACATTGTGGAAAACATTGTGGATTTGAGCTAGACTGTTAACTGGAGACAGCCTGTACTGAGGGGAAGGCAGCACTATACAGAGGAGGTGAACACTGTACAGGAGAGGTGAGCACTATACAGGGGGGGGGGGGGGGTGAGCACTATACAGGAAAAGTGAGCACTACACAGAGGAGGGCAGCACTATACACAGAGGAGGGCAGCACTATACAGCGGAGGTGATCACTTAGCCGTGTTCCTGAGATAGTTTGTAATGACTCTAGGCCCAACAACTATGTAGTATTGTCACCTGACACTAAATATTGCATTGGAGTTCCAAGATGTTCCGCTCTAAAACTAGCACTCAAATTTCAATGTTACTTGCGTCACTTTACCAACTCTGTCAGCGCAACAACAACTCTACCAGTCGAGACAAAACTCAACAATGGTGGCAAGCTAGCAAACAGCTCAAAACATTTCAATAAGAGTATATAAAACAAATACACAAAAATACTTTCTGTATCAAGCTCAACACAACATGTGTCATCAATGTTTCTGTAATCCACGCCTCAACAACTGTATCCAGTAACTGGCACTAGTCAATTTATTCAGACTGCCCCTGCTCCAACAAGAGCTTCCAATTATAAGCTGTATAAGTAATGCAGTTCATTCCTGTTCCAAATCGCAAAGTCAAAGATATATACTTGTACTTTAGTATACTAGTAGTGTTATATATATACTTGTACTTTAGTATACTAGTAGTGTTAGATATATACTTGTACATTAGTATACTAGTAGTGTTAGATATATACTTGTACATTGGTATACTAGTAATGTTAGATATATACTTGTACATTAGTATACTAGTAGTGTTAGATATAAACTTGTACATTAGTATACTAGTAGTGTTAGATATAAACTTGTACATTAGTATACTAGTAGTGTTAGATATATACTTGTACTTTAGTATACTAGTAGTGTTAGATATATACTTGTACTTTAGTATACTAGTAGTGTTAGATATATACTTGTACATTAGTATACTAGTAATGTTAGATATATACTTGTACATTAGTATACTACTAGTGTTAGATATATACTTGTACATTAGTATACTAGTAATGTTAGATATATACTTGTACATTAGTATACTAGTAGTGTTAGATATGTAGTGGATTTTGGCGGCTGAAAACCCACTAGCTGATGTCGGTAGCTTGCTGCCACCAGTTGTTATATTTCACCTGCTACAACAGCAGGGTCGGTATGCCACCGAGATAGAGTATCAACTCTACAACCAAAACGGAGCCCCCGGCTCAGACGCATTACTTCAGTGCTATCGAGTAATTAGACATTTATTCCTCCAGAGTAAGGCGAGTTAGTAAAAGGTGAAACTTTAAACAGTAACTAAAGACAAATGGTAAATGTTCTGCCTTTTATAGGCATCTCACAGGAAGTCACAGGAAGTGATCTTTGTCACAACCAATCACAAGAGTATAATAGATAATTAACCAATATACAGTCCTATAATAATAGATAGCGAATCACATGGCTAAGATAAATATGGTGCCATCAAAGGTAGGTGGGGTTATCAGGTAACTGTCCAATCAACGGCTTATGCACTTCCTGTCCCGCCTCTGCAGCCTTTGTATCAGCTCCTCATCCAGTTTAGGGGTAGTTATGTCCTGGATTCGTCTTCCTGAGTCTTTTAAGATACTTTGTGGTTCTCAGCCTATGCTGATTCATTTCCTGCCGGCCCGGCAAGGTCGGTAATGTGTCATACAGGGCCGGCATAGACCGATACAGGGTCGGCACTGTGCTTAGATGCAGGGTCGGTCAATCAGGTATGATTGATACGACCGTTTCTTTGTCTAGCTATTAGTATAGGGTGCTAGACTTAATAATAATAAGATTCGCAGGAGTGTATGCTATGAAAATCCACAACACACCTCTCTCCATTAGAGACATTCTCTTGTCTTTAATAATCCATATTCAAAACAAGAGAGCAAGTAGCTGGGAGTATCAACCGTACTCAGATTAAAATACACTTGTGAAATCTTTGTTCACCAAAATATAGAGGTCTATGGAGACTATGTCCATAGAGAGTAGCCATACCTCGGCCCTGGCGAGGTCTTAATATCTCCTTATCATGCATGTGGGGGTGGGGAAGGCCCGTCGGGCCGAATGATTCGGAGGAGGCAGAGCGGGAAAGTCTTCCTCGTATGTGCTGCTGTTGGCAACTTCGGCTTCTACTTGGTGACAGTATACTTCGCCGTATCTGGTTGGGGGGCCGGCATTCCGCCGGGGTCTTCCGGTAGTGTTTCCGGGGGCCGCCTCTCCTACGGGGGTTCCACTCCTTGGAGGGGTGTCGCAGACTGGGGACGCCGTCCGGGGCCGATCTCTCACGGGGGTCGGTCTAGGTGGACTCGCCAGGGTGGGCCGAGCCGGAGACGTAGGGATTTCAGTTGCAGGAGGATAGGTTAGGAGGTCAAAGAGAGGTTCCGTGTCGGGGGTTCCCGTCCTTCGTGGTTTCTTCCGTGTGGCACCCCTCATGTTTGGATGTCGAGCTGGCTCTAGAGCGGCGGGAGCCTGTCCTCTGGGATCGGTGCACGGGAAGTAGGGTTTCAAACGTGAACCATTCTGTACTGACCGTTGCCCGTGGCGGGCAATCAAGTAGGTGTGATTGTCGTAGGCTCCTTCGACTTCATAGGGGCCTACGAACTTGGCCTGAAGTTTATTGCTTTCGCCCTTGCGGCGCCGGCTATTCTGTAGCCAAACCCAGTCGCCGGGGGCAAACAGGGTGGGTTCTTCGCCCTCCTCTGTTCTTATCTTGGTCTGTTCTTCCCGTAGGGTCTGATGTACTTCTTCGAGCCGCTCCTTGAGCGACTGAGCATATACATGCACCGGGAGGTTGTCCGAGAGCGGGGGATGGTAGGAAATCTGGTCAGGTAGGCGGAGCTCCCTTCCTAACATCAAGAAGTTAGGAGTCTCGCCCGTCACCGTATGAGGGGTGGCCCGGAAGGCCCTCATGAGCTGTGGTAGGAGCAAGTCCCACTCATTGGGTTGTCTCTTGAGGAACAGTGACCTCAAAGAATCTCCCAAGATCCGGTTGTTTCTCTCGACCACCCCGTTGGCTTGCGGGTGGTACGGAATGGTCCGGGTTTTTTCTATGTTCCATAAGAAGCATAGTTCCTGCATCAGGCTGCTCTCAAACTGTGCTCCCTGGTCCGTGTGGACCTGTTCAGGGATTCCAAAGTAGGCGAATACCCTCTCATCTAGGGCAGTGGCTACCACGGCCGCAGTGGCGTCGGGCAGCGCTAGAGCATCCTGCCACCTTGTAAAGTGGTCTGTCAGAACAAGGATCCAGTGGTTCCCTCTCTCCGTTTCGGGCAGCGGTCCCACTAGATCAACCGCTAGCTTCTGCCAGGGGCGGCCGGCATACATGCGCTGTCGACCGGGATTTGATTGAGCTCCACCGCTCTTTGCACGCTGACATACTTCGCAGCTTCGTACCAGCCTCCGAGTGTCGGCATATATTCCTGGCCAGTACCAGGTTAGTAACAGCCTCTGCTGCGTTCTCTTCACGCCCTGGTGGGCCAGTACGTGTGTCTGCCACATCGTAGTCCCTCGCAATCCAGGAGGACACAGAGCACACCATCTGGATCTCTTGCTGACCACCATTTTGATTTCCAAGACACCGTCTTGGGTGATCCGCATGGACGACTGACGGCGAGCCAGGATTCGCAACTCACGATCCCCCAAGTCTAATTGCTCTTGTGTCAGTGTGTGGTTATTTTGAACAGCTCTATAGATCACCACCACTGGATGCCGTCCAGTCTGTTGGAGTTGAGACAGTTCTGTCCCTGCGCGAGGGACATTCCATCGATGTACAGTCCACACCGAATCTCCTCTAGGAGCGGTCCTTAGGTGGGGAGGTACCGGGGAGTCTATGTCATCCGGGGTTGATTCCTGGATTACCTCCGTCTTGGTGGGACCCCCGTCCCGCTTTTGGATGTGTTGGCATTGCCGACAATCATCCGGGCAGCGTCGGCTTAAGCCGTCGGCATTACCGTGGTGGGTTCCTTTCCGATGTTCAATGGAATATTGAAATTCGGCTAAGGTTTCAAGCCACTGGGCCACCTGGCTTGTGGGCTCCTTTTTCCGACAGAGCTAAAGCAGTGAGGCATGGTCCGTTCGCAGTTTAAATTTCTGCCCGTAGAGGTATGGGCGGAAATGACGCACTGCCTTCACCACGGCCAGAAGCTCCTTTCTGGTAACGCAGTAATTGCGTTCCGTGGAATTTAGGGTCTTACTATAGTAAGATATCACCTTCTCTTGCCCTTCTTGGATCTGTGACAGAACGGCTCCGAGGCTGTCGTTGCTGGCGTCAGTGTCCAGTATGTAGGATCCTCGTGGTTCGGGATATTCTAGGATGGGGGCGGTAGTCAGGGCGTCCTTCAATTGTGCCAAGGATCGTTCCTGCTCGGCTCCCCACTGCCAGGGATGGTTCTTCCCTGTCAACTTGGTGAGAGGTTTGGCAATGGTGAAAAATTAGGTAAGTATTGTCGATAATAACCGACAGTGCCGAGAAAAGCCTGGAGGTCCTTCAGCCCCTGGGGTGTGCTCCAGTTTTCGACGGCTGCGACCTTGTCGGGGTCGGTGGCCACTCCACCTTCACTGACGATGTGCCCTAAGTAACGTACTTGTTTTTGAAGCAGCTCGCACTTGCTGGGCTTTAGTTTCAGGCTAGCCCTTTTTAGTCATTCAAACACTTCTGCCAGCCTCTCCAGGTGGGTCGAGAAGTCGGGGGAGATGACAATAATATCGTCGAGGTATAAGAGTAAGGTTTTCCAGTGTAGTCCGTGGAGTACTTTCTCCATAAGCCTCTGAAAAGTAGCTGGGGCGGACGTTAGGCCAAACGGTAGGACTTTCCATCGGAATAGTCCGGCTCGGGTAGCGAAGGCAGATTTCTCACTAGCATCTGCGTCTAATGGTACCTGCCAGTACCCACTGACGAGATCTAGAGTACTAAAATATTTACTCCCTGCTAAGGCATCGAGACTCTCGTCGATGCGAGGGAGAGGATGAGCATCCAAGTGGGTGATGGCGTTGAGGCATTGGTAGTCGATACAGAATCGCCATGATCCATCCTTTTTCTTCACGAGAACTACCGGAGAACTCCAGGCTCTATGAGCGGGTTCTATCAAACCCTTCTTTAGTAGTTGAGCTATTTGCTTTTCAGCTTCTTCTTCCTTCTGGGGACCCAACCTATGTGGGGGTTGTCGTATGGGTTTAGACCCAGGTAGCAGAGGGATGCTGTGCTCCACGAGGTTCGTGCACCCTATGTCCTGGTCACCGGTACTGAATGTCGTACCGTACTGTTTGAGCAACTGGCTCAGTTGTTGTGCCTCCAACCGAGTTTTGCAGTGTGGCAACGCCTTTTGGTAGAGCTCCTGTGGATGCCCGGGTACCAGGTGACACGGGGGTCCTTCGGGTCTGCGTGCCGGAGGAGTGGAGTGTCCTGTCTCCGTGGCGGAGCACTGTCCTGGATCTAAGGCGGTATATTGGCCTATGGTCTGGCCAGCCTTTAATTCCAGAGGTTGGTCGGTGGGGTTTAGGCACCGCACCGCTAAACGGCCTTGTCCGTCGGGGTGGTTTACGCTAGTTGCTATTGGTGGGGCATCGGAGCGTCCCTCTACCATGCCTAGCGGTCGGTGGTTCTTGGCATTAAGTCTACACGTTAATGCGACCTCCGAGCAGGGGGGTATGGTGACGGTTCTCACCACCTGTACACTGTTGGTTAGTAACGTCCCTCAATGGTCCGTGCATGGAAGCGACTGACCGTTTATGATAACGGCGGCTTCGTCGATCCTCACGTGACACTGATGGGTGCGGCAGAAAGGTTTGCCGACAATAGCGTCCTCCCGTATGCGTCCGACAGTGAAAGTGACGTCCGCTTTGAAATCCCTTAGTCGGATGGGAAGGGTGATCGTCCCGAGGAAGGGGACGCGGGATCCGTCGTGCATGGTGCCATAGGGAGCACTTTTCCTAATGGTGCTTCTTACAGACGGGGGTAAACACTGAAATACGTGGTGAGACAGTAAGTTGTCGGGGTAATGACCGTCTATGAGCACTAGCAGGGGTTTTCCGTCTATCTTTCCTGGTAGGTAATAGTTATTAGCTAACTGGGAGTCCGTCGAAGGTGTAGGGATTCTTCCTTCTTTTTGACTCCGTTGCTGAGGGGTCTCAGCGTAGGGGGGTCTCTGTTCGCCCTGAACAGGATTGTGGCGTCGTATCTTGGCCAGCTGTTTGGCGTGCCTCTCTGTGCATCGGCTTTCTTTGTCCTTAAGCTCTTCAGGAGGGCTGGGCTCAGGTACGGCCGCTGGTGGTTGGCGACGCCGTCCCTTTTTTTGGACGCCCCTGTGGGTGGCACCTGCCTCTTTCTGGCCAGGGGCCCAGGCGGCGGGAACGACAACCGGAGGGGTGGGGTGCCGGATACCATCCCCCAACTTTTTCACCTCTTCTACCAGAGCCTGTAATGTCTCCTGAATCTTTGTCAAAGAGTCTGGTGCCGTGTCGGGTGATACTTTGTCGCCCGGTTGAACGGTACCGCTGTCCTGAGAGTTGGTAGTAGATGGTGTAGAAGGGGCAACGCCTTCGTGGCTGTTTGTTGTGTCCGTGTCGTCTCCTACTGTTCGCACGTGAGTAGAGCGCTCACCGTGTACAGTCCTGATCTGCAGGTACTCGTTGCCTGCTTTTACAGCATCTGCAAGGTCTGCTGGTCGTACCGCCAGGAGGTGCCTCTGCAGGTGCGTGTCATCAACGGTGAAACTGAATTTGTCCAGCGTTATACGTTGCACTGCTCTGGGTGGGAGGTCTTCGTATGCCAAACGAACCAGACGCTCCACCTCACTAGCGTGCTCTAGTAGGGAGGTCTTGCCAGACCTGTGAAGGCTAGTCAGCTTCGACATAGCTTCCCTGGGAGTAATACTGAAACGCGTTTTCAGCGCTGTGTATATCCCTTGGAGGTGTGGAGGTTTTCCACATTCCAATGCACTGCCTCTTAAAGATGCACGCAGGCGCAGCATGGCAGTTTGTTCCGTCCATTCGTTTGCTTCGGCCACCTCAGTAAAGCGTGCGATAAAATACTCAACGTCACCTTCACCTTCGTACCTAGGTGCCTTGAACTTTGGATGTGCGTTAGCATTGACAGTTTGCAACGCTTCCGTCAGACGGTCCACAGCGTTCAACTCAGGGTGGACAGCAGGAGCTCTGTCCACACTACGTGCTCTGTTGGCCGCCATTGTTACGACTAGAGGAAAGCTCAACTCGATAGTCTACAAGTGGGGCTGAAAAACAGGCTGCTGCGCCGGTCTTAGCGGTCGCAGGTTGGTAGTAAAAGATGCAGGGTCGGTATTGACCAGTGCAGGGCCGGTATAGATAATATACAGGGCCGGTATAGACAGTGCAGGGTCGGTATTGACTGATGCAGGGTCGGTACCAAGAGTATGCAGGGCCGGTCTGTCAAGAAATTGTCCGTGTAGTCTCAAAATATGATGTGTGTGCATTCGCAAGACGGAGTCTAGGCTCGACGTCGATTGCTGTGGCAGAACTGTTGCAGACGGAAGAGAGTCAACGCCCTTCGCAAAGTTATATTGCTCACGTGGTAGGGGAGCACTGCTGCAGTCGGAAGAAGTCAACGACTTTCGCAGGAGTGTCCGTTTCGTCCTGTACGGTGAATACAGGATCGGGATTGCTGGTTCTGTTTAGAGCAGAGCCAGGGTAAGCGTAGCTGAGTAGGGTGTGCAGTAGATCCCACTGTTGCCACCAATGTAGTGGATTTTGGGGGCTGAAAACCCACTAGCTGAGGTCGGTAGCTTGCTACCACCAGTTGTTATATTTCACCTGCTACAACAGCAGGGCCGGTATGCCACCGAGATAGAGTATCAACTCTACAACCAAAACGGAGCCCTCGGCTCAGACGCATTACTTCAGTGCTATCGAGTAATTAGACATTTATTCCTCCAGAGTAAGACGAGTTAGTAAAAGGTGAAACTTTAAACAGTAACTAAAGACAAATGGTAAATGTTCTGCCTTTTATAGGCATCTCACAGGAAGTCACAGGAAGTGATCTTTGTCACAACCGATCACAAGAGTATAATAGATAATTAACCAATACACAGTCCTATAATAATAGATAGCGAATCACATGGCTAAGATAAATATGGTGCAATCAAAGGTAGGTGGGGTTATCAGGTAACTGTCCAATCAACGGCTTATGCACTTCCTGTCCCGCCTCTGCAGCCTTTGTATCAGCTCCTCATCCAGTTTAGGGGTAGTTATGTCCTGGACTCGTCTTCCTGAGTCTTTTAAGATACTTTGTGGTTCTCAGCCTATGCTGATTCATTTCCTGCCGGCCCGGCAAGGTCAGTAATGTGTCATACAGGGCCGGCATAGACCGATACAGGGTCGGCACTGTGCTTAGATGCAGGGTCGGTCAATCCGGTATGATTGATACGACCGTTTCTTTGTCTAGCTATTAGTATAGGGTGCTAGACTTAATAATAATAAGATTCGCAGGAGTGTATGCTATGAAAATCCACAACAGATATATACTTGTACATTAGTATACTAGTAGTGTTAGATATATACTTGTACATTAGTATACTAGTAATGTTAGATATATACTTGTACTTTAGTAT
This sequence comes from Cryptosula pallasiana, assembly GCA_945261195.1. Lineage (NCBI taxonomy): Eukaryota > Metazoa > Bryozoa > Gymnolaemata > Cheilostomatida > Cryptosulidae > Cryptosula > Cryptosula pallasiana. The sequence continues at coordinate 41,467,175 of OX183136.1, forward strand.
ACTAGTAGTGTTAGATATATACTTGTACATTAGTATACTAGTAGTGTTAGATATATACTTGTACATTAGTATACTAGTAATGTTATATATACACTTGTACATTGGTATACTAGTAATGTTAGATATATACTTGTACATTAGTATACTAGTAGTGTTAGATGTATACTTGTACATTGGTGTACGAGTAGTGCTTGTACATCACGAATAACAAGCAGCACATCACATCACATCATGCTTAGTAACAGACATGAAAATTGTGTGAAATGGCAAATCAAGCAACAAAGTCACTTTCGCTTTTCTTGAGAGTTATCTCTCTTTTAAAAGAGTACCCAACTCTCATGTTGAAAATTAATTACTGTAAAATAACTTTACAGTGGGCTCGAATACATCTGCCTTTCTATGGTGGTTATCAACTTACAGGAGAGGCACACTAGGTTCTGGGAAACAGGTTGAGGGGTTTGGGTGTGTGTGGTGGGGGTAAGGTTGAGAGGGATTGGGTATGTGGGGTAGGGGTAAGGTTGAGAGGGTTCGGATGTGTAGGGTGGGGGTAAGGTTGAAAGGGTTGGGGTATGTGGGGTGGGGGTAAGGTTGAGAGGGATTGGGTATGTGGGGTAGGGGTAAGGTTGAGAGGGATTGGGTTTGTGGGGTGGGGGTAAGGTTGAGAGGGTTCGGATGTGTGGGGTGGGGGTAAGGTTGAGAGGGTTCGGATGTGTCGGGTGGGGGTAAGGTTGAGAGGGATTGGGTATGTCGGGTAGGGGTAAGGTTGAGAGGGTTCGGATGTGTCGGGTGGGGGTAAGGTTGAGAGGGTTCGGATGTGTCGGGTGGGGGTAAGGTTGAGAGGGTTCGGATGTGTAGGGTGGGGGTAAGGTTGAGAGGGTTCGGATGTGTGGGGTGGGGGTAGGGTTGAGAGGGTTCGGGTGTGTGGGGTGGGGGTAAGGTTGAGGTTGAGTCCAGTCTCATAGTTTCCTTTGATTATCAACTGTGTAGTGACTGGCATGTCTACTATAGGCAGAGGGGAAGGTTTATTCAAGTGGCATAGCACTTGTGTAAGCATGGGGGTCTAAGGTGGTGGTCTCGGCTGGGGTCTGGAGGGTGATCTAGTGTGGGAGCGTAGGGTGGGTGGTCTATGGTGGGTGGTCTATGATGGGTGGCCTATGGTGGGGGTATACTGTGGGGGTCTAGGGTGGGGGTTGTACAATAAGCGGAAGAAGTGAATCGGGCTAGGGTTGGACATGGGAGAGCTATGTGTAAAAACTAATTTATCACTAGACTTCCTCAGATGAGCAACTTGTAGGATAGCTGGCTGTAGTTTGGAATTATTTAAATTATTGGTAGCATTGAAATCGCATCAAGTGATGTCAGTGTATGTTTTGAGCAGACGACTGCCTGATGTCAGCGCATTTAATGGGCAGACAACTCCCTGGCCTTTTAAACTGACCTCAATCTAAACATGAAAGTGTATTGTGATGTTAAACTATGGCTTCACTATTCACTCCATGACCAACTCTGCGATGATGCAGTAAAAAGAAACAAATGCTGCAAACAGAACGACGAGCTTTGTATATGTATGGGCTACCTATTCCACTATTTATCGTAAGGGCTCAAGCATACAACTAGTTAGAGTGGCTGTGTCCTCAAGCATATGACAACAGAGTTATTGCCCCGCGAACATATCTGTACATGGCTAACTGATGCAAGAAGTAGTAGAATGGACTAAAGCCTGCAGTTGTAGGTTTGTAAGCACTGTAGTAAGTATATATATATGTAGTGGCAATTCAAAGGGTGTTTGTGTACATTGACTGAATAACGTCTGGTTGAAGAGGAATGCAAACTGGACAGCAGACATATTTTATATATCTGTTTTGTGACACTACTTTTGTGTGAGTAGGAACAACTTGTCACCAGCCATTAGAGTGACAGGCGTTGACAGGTGGCTGTGCGTTTGACCAAGCAAGCACCACATCATGAAGTTGAAATGACTGCGGTTTGTGAGTGGATGGAGAGTGTGTCAACTTAACCATCTCACTAAGAGTCTCTGATGGTGTGCAACTTATATTGGTTTCATGAAGTTTTGTTGTCTGGTATACTACATACAAGATGGGCTCCAGCAACGCCATCCGTTTATAACAACAATATACTGATAAGTAAGATGATGAGTATACCGATGGTTAATATTGATAAAGGATATATGGTGTTGATATACATATTAACACCATATATGCATGTTAATTTATAGATATGTACACATATGTATGTGTATCTGCATGTGTATACATCTATAAATTTGAACTATATATATATACTCAAAATATATAATATATTACATATATGCATCATACATATATAATACAAACCAAATTGATGTTAGTGTTATGATGCGTATATAAAAGGACATTTGTGTGATGGAGTGTGTGCATGTTATATGTGAAGCATAAATCATTCAACAACCACAAAGGAAAGCTGATTAATTCAAAATCACATCCCTTAACAAAACAGTGACCTTTGAAGCGTGAAGGAAGTCCGAAGCGTTGAATGCATTTCGCTGAGAGTAGTGTAGGATTGCAAACGCAGGCAGGCGCGGCACTAACCAACTACACCAACAGCTCTACTCGCTCGCTTATTGATTATATTTGTCTCATTTGATACTCGTCATCACAAGCTTGCTGACTGACCAGTTCATGAGCAGTGTGATTGGTCTACTGTTTGTGTAACAGACTCATCACCTCGTTCTCTATTATAGTAAGTAATACATATACTACATACATCTACTACATACATATACTACATACATCTACTACATACCTGTACTACATACATATACTACATACATCTACTACATACATCTACTACATACATCTACTACATACATCTACTACATACATCTACTACATACATCTACTACATACATCTACTACATACATCTACTACATGCATCTACTACATACATCTACTACATGCATCTACTACATACATCTACTACATACATCTACTACATACATCTACTACATACATCTACTACATACATCTACCACATACATCTACTACATACATCTACTACATACATCTACCACATACATCTACTACATGCATCTACTACATACATATACTACATACATCTACTACATACATCTACTACACACATCTACTACATACATCTACTACATACATCTACTACACACATCTACCACATTACATGCATACTACACACATCTACTACATACATCTACTACATACATCTACTACATACATCTACTACATACATCTACTACACACATCTACCACATTACATGCATACTACATTATAGTCCAGCCAGTTTTGTTTGCCATTCTCAAAAGATAATTATTTTAAATTACAATCCATTTGAAAACATTAGATTATGAAGCAAGAGCTGTGAATCTAATTGGGCGCCAGTGGTATGACCATCGCTTGTCATTTTGTATGTTATATGCTGTTCCATATGTATATAATATTATATGTCAAATCTTTGGTACACAAAGTTACATGTCATATCTACGTGTATGTAATGTTGCATATCATCTATATATGTACTCAATGATACATAAAATCTCTATATGTACCTATTAATGCATGTCATCTCTATGTGTACATGAAAATGTATTACAAAAAGTCTTGTAGAAAGTGATAGATAGTTTAAATAGAGATTTATTTAATCAGTTTAGTATGGTTTGTCTACTCCATGCTGATGTAACCCAAGTTGTACATTGAACTAAGAGTGATTTAAATGTTTGCCAAACTTGTCAAGTATGGACTTGGAGCATGGCTCTCTGACCTTTGGATAGAGTCACTCTAGAGTGATTGTGGTGCTATCTAATCTACAAGTGTAATTGTTTTGTTGTGACCAATCTATTTGTATTGCCCCTCAGAAACCTATTACAGTGGTGAATTATCACTTTCTGGACTGTAGTTGCTCAAGGAAGTGAAAGCACTAGTAGATAGTAAATTAACTAGCCATCTTTGTTGCTACTAGCCGCTAGCGGCAATAGATGGGGTAATATGCTAGTTGTGGTTAGTGGCTCGTGACTTGGCTACTAACATTTCAACTACATGCGTTGATTAGTGATCAATAGAAGCTAGTAGAGTAGTGAACTAGTCATATTGTAACGTGCCTTTATCTTACAGTAAGTGCGACATGTGCACACTACATGAGACTAGCAGCAGCTGTTATGGGAACATGTGATAAGGAAGTCGATGGCCAGGCGTGTGACACTAAGATACATCGCCATAACCGTATCAGTTATCTCTCTTGTCTATCTATTTCATTGTCGATACAATCCAGTTGAAGGTAAACACAGCTACATAGTCTGAACGCTTACACCCCTCCATATATATAGTCTGAGTACATACACAGTACTACGTGTATAGCTTGAATACATACACAGTACTACATGTATAGTCTGAGTACATACACTGTACTACATGTATAGTCTGAGTACATACACTGTACTACATGTATAGTCTGAGTACATACACTGTACTACATGTATAGTCTGAGTACATCTGCAGTACTATATGTATAGTCTGAGTATATACACTGTACTGCGTGTATAGTCTTAGTATATACACAGTACTACATGTATAGTCTGAGTACATACAATGTACTACATGTATAGTCTGAGTATATACACTGTACTACATGTATAGTCTGAGTATATACACTGTACTACATGTATAGTCTGAGTATATACACTGTACTACATGTATAGTCTGAGTATATACACCGTACTACATGTATAGTCTGAGTATATACACCGTACTACATGTATTTTGTAGATACTTTTATCATCAGTGGTAATGAGAAGCTTTCATCTCTCATGGCTGCCACTGACTGTGAGGTGTTTCATCTAATTACCATGTTCTTTAATGGTGAGTGGTTCATGCACACTATATACTGCATACTGCACACTACATACTGCATACTGCACACTACATGCTGCATACTGCATAATGCGTACTGCATACTGCACACTACATACTGCATACTGCACACTACATGCTGCATACTGCATACTACATACTGCACACTGCATACTGCACACTACATACTGCACACTGCATACTGCATACTGCACACTGCATACTGCACACTACATACTGCATACTACATACTGCATACTACACATTACACACTACATGCTACATACTGCATACTGCACACTGCACACTACACACTACACATTACACACTACATGCTACATACTGCATACTGCACACTGCACATTACACACTACACGCTACATACTGCATACTGCACACTGCACACTACACACTACACATTACACACTACATACTACATACTGCATACTACATACTACATACTGCATACTACACACTACATGCTACACATTACACACTACATGCTACATACTGCATACTGCACACTACACACTACATATTACACACTACATACTGCATACTGCACACTACACACTACACATTACACACTACATACTACATACTGCATACTGCATACTACATACTACATACTACACACTACATACTGCATACTACATACTGCATACTACACACTGCATACTACATACTGCATACTACATACTACATGCTGCATACTACATGCTGCATACTACATACTATCTACTACATACTACACACTACATACTACATACTGCATGCTACATACTACATACTGCATACTACATACTACACACTACATACTGCACACTATATACATATATATATACATATACACTATATATACATACTATATACACACTATTACATGGTGAATGAATTAGCTCAGAGTGAGTAGGGTAGAGGGAACTGCTCAGAGTGAGTAGGGTAGAGGGAGCGGCTACCAACTTTGACTGTGTCAATCAATACTGAGAGGTTAAGCTCGAGCTATCTTACAGTATTTACTTGCTCTGTATGCTTAAAGGGTTACCTTTGGCAGTGTTTGTGAGTGTTTGTGCAATGCCGGCTGATAAAATAGGTAGTTATAGGCACTTCTACATATCGAATAGCGTCTCCCTACTGTGTATCGATATGTTCCGATGATTGTATTACCAACTTGTACAAGCCATCCTCTATGTGTTATATGTTATGTATAGCAAAATTGTATGTTATATATAACCAGGCTATATGTTTTGTGTAACAAGGCTATATGTTATGTGTAACAAGACTATATGTTATGTGTAACAAGGCTATATGTTATGTGTAACAAGGCTATATGTTATGTGTAACAATGCTATATGTTATGTATGACAAGTTTGTATGTTTTGTGTAACAGGGCTATATGTTATGTGTAACAAGACTATATGTTATGTGTAACAAGGCTATATGTTATGTTTGACAAGGTTGTATGTTATGTATAACAAGGCTATATGTTATGTATAACAAGGCTATATGTTATGTATAACAAGGCTATATGTTATGTATAACAAGGCTATATGTTATAGGTTATGCATGGCAAGGATTTGAGAACTTCACTCTAAGGGATTTGAATGAGAGAGAGAAAGAATATCTACATGCCCTTCAGCGTAACCTCAACCATTCTTGTATCAAGAAAATTCATTTATTCTACTACAATCCAGCTGATCTGGAGGTGAGCAGCAGCTGCCATTTGTACTCATCTCTATGAAATGTTTGAGGCGTCTCTATGGAATTCTGTTGAAATTTCTATGAAACATTGTAAGCATTTCTATGTACTGCCATAAACACCTTTATGGAATGTTGTAGACTTCTCTATGGAATGTTGTAGACATCTCTATGGAGTGTTTTAGGCATCTCTATGGAGTGTTGTAAACATATCTATGGAATGTTGTAGGCATCGCTATGAAATACTGTAGACACCTTTATAGAATGTTGTGGACATCTCTATGGAATGTTATAGACATCTCTATAGAATGTTGTAGACATCTCTATGGAATGTTGCAGACATCTCTATAGAATGTTGTAGACATCTCTATGTAATGTTGTAGACATCTCTATGGAATGTTGTAGACATCTCTATAGAATGTTGTAGACATCTCTATAGAATGTTGTAGACATCTCTATGGAATGTTGTAGACATCTCTATAGAATGTTGTAGACATCTCTATAGAATGTTGTAGACATCTCTATGGAATGTTGCAAACATCTCTATGGACTGTTGTAGGCATCTCTATGGAATGTTGTAGACATCTCTATAGAATGTTGTAGACATCTCTATGGAATGTTGCAAACATCTCTATGGACTGTTGTAGGCATCTCTATGGAATGTTGTAGACATTTCTATCGGCTCACAAGATGATTGGTACTTTATCATTTTTGTTTATTTGTTTATTTACAGACATTAGAGACAAGTAATCTCACCAATAGACATAAGCTGGTGCTAATACGGCATACACAACTATTACATATGTCAGATTTCTATGTCTATGCATCCAAGAACTTAGTCAACAGAGCAGTCATTGCTGCCAATAGCGACATAAGTATGTTTGCCTATAGCACTAGGTATTGTGTGGTATATGTTATAATATATAGTATTTAATGTGTAGTACTAGGAATGGTATAATATACCCAACAGTATGCAGTACGTAGTAAACAGTATATAGTATACAGTATATAGTATACAATATATAGTATATAGCGCACAATATATTTGTAGTATACTAGATATAGTATTTATTATGTAGTTTACAGTATATAGTTTACAATATACAGTATACAATACATAACTCATACCATTAGTATATGCTAAACACCCCACCCCATGATCTCCTATGGTCGCCACAAGCTGTACTTGTCTGTGATTGGGTGATATATGCATTACATGTCTGTGATTGGGTAATATTCTTTCAGTTCTGGGAGAAGGTCTTCAACTCATAGATATCGATAGAATGAGAACAGAAAAGCAGCTGTTCAGTTTATCGAGACATGAAATGAAATGCAACACGACGTCCCATCCTCTACCTGAACCGTGCTCTAAAGAAGGCTACAAGACTTTAGGTATGCTTCAGACACTCTGCACCACTCATATATTTATTGTCTCAATAATAACCTATTCACACTCAATTCTCTCCAGAATATTGCTAATTTGGTTTTATTTCTAAAACCTTCTTTTCTCATAGTATAATTTCAACACACAATCTCACTCCTCCGTGTCCTATCTGCATGTCCTATTCCTAGACTTAGTTTTATACATTTCCTCTTCAACCCCCCCCCCCCCCCCCACATGTATGTTATACTCTCACAATCTAGTAACAAATATATACTTATATACATATACACTGTTTTAGCCTCCCACGACACGCATATATTTAGACTGAGCTCTCCACTCAATGAAACTTTGCTTCAAAAACTAGACTATCCAATCAATATGAAGTTTGCAGCAAACGGTAAGTTTTCTCTGTTGACAAAGACACAAAGACATGCAGTGCAGTTACATTGGTTGGCTCCTAGTTTGTATTAGATTATTAAAGCATTGCTAGAGGCATTGCTGGAGGCATTGCTAGAGGCTACAGAGTTCTACTACCAATGATATGTTATCTGTGAGATACGGGCATGTTTAGTATCATGATGTATTTCACCGAGGATAACAACATCGGCGATAGCTAGCTGATGAGCACACAGCAGTCACATGACTGTATGTTAGGTAGTCACATGACTGTATGTTAGGCAGTCACATGACTGTATGTTAGGTAGTCACATGACTGTATGTTAGGTAGTCACATGACTGTATGTTAGGTAGTCACATGACTGTATGTTAGGTAGTCACATGACTGTATAATAGGTAGTCACATGACTGTATGTTAGGTAGTCACATGACTGTATGTTAGGTAGTCACATGACTGTATATTAGGTAGTCACTTGACTGTATGTTACGTAGTCACATGACCCTATAGCAGACAGTCACATCGCAGCTAGTCACGTGACTGCATCGTATAGTCATATAAATGCATAGCAGATGGTCACATGACTGTTTAAAGACCCACTAGCCATGCCCAATGTAACATACTAATACGTGGTTCATTTACCCGTTGCAGGCTTGATTAGCGAAATGCGGAGAACTTTCAAGTTTGAGGTGCTGAACCCTTGTGAGACTGTTAAGACTTATCATAGGCACTGCTCCCCGGTAGTGGCCTCTAAGGGGCCAGCTTATTCACTCTTATCTCTGGGCTGGAAGAGGTCTGAGATAGAGAGATATGGATTGGCCACGCCCACTAATCTAGAGAAGCTCTCACACTAACACTTCTCATTAGCCTATAAATCTCATTTACCAGCATTGCCTATCAACATAACAACGATATAATTCTGTTTATTTGTGAACTGAAATTGATTATTTTTTGCTGTCTCACCATATCCACAATGTCAGGTATATACGTTACTATGTACATGCATGTACATGTCTATGTACCATATGGGAAAAAGTTTAGTCATATTTTACTATGTTATATAAAGCAGATGAACTATGTTATCCAGCAGTCAAATTATATTTATATTGTTGCATGAAGGATACTAAATATATCGTACTTGTAATACCTCTACTTTACCTGCAGCACTGCTTACAGCAAACATCACTGTAGGCTCACCTACGACTTTACCTGCAGTACTGCTTACAGTAAACATCGCTGTAGGTCAACAGCAAACATCGCTGTCGGTCAACATGTTCCACTATTTTGTAATCCATTCTATGTTGTATTCTACTGATTAACTTTTGTTATGAATGCTTCACTCTCCGCGAGACAGGTGAAAGTTGCTAGATTTCTCAGGTAAACATTGATATTATAGAACATCGATCGGGGGAAAAGCTCAGCTTTGCACTGGATAAATTTACTTGAATTCTTTTATTGCTATATAAAATATGAGTTGTGTGTAAATAAAGAATAGAATAGAGAGTTAAAGAGAACAGCTTTAATCAATATATCACAATATACAAGCCCATATTTATATTAGCGGTCACACACTGGCACCATGTTGGTTAGACGTCATCTGTCACACGCAGCCGATCATCTCATGTAAGTTTATTTCATTTTATTCTGTCGCCCGGTGGTAAATACAGATAATGTGTGCGCAGTTGTACTTTTTACATAAATAAACTAACATACCGATATATGTGTATGTATTTGTGTTCTACGTTAGTTCGCAAGTGAGTGCAGGGAGACAAACTGACAGACTAATATGGCAGTGAATCAAGTGGGACCACTTGATATTTTAGAAGAATGTTCTGGATCAATTACTGGAAAAGAACTTCTTTCAGTCTCAATCAAACATCCGTGGAAACTGCCACCAATAGCAGGTTGTACAATCGTCAAGTTATTTTGTGCTAGAGATCAGTGTGTGTATCAGGGTTTGTGCTAGAGATCGGTGTGTGTATCAGGGTTTGTCTTATACCATGAGTAGGATTATCTCTGTATTTACTATTTGTGTGGTTGTTTAGGCAGTCAGACAAGGCTACCCGGACATCTTGTGACGTCTGTGTAGTTGTGACTCAAGACAGCTACGTTCACTGTCACATTATGCGATAATCGGTAGCGCGATTATTGTTCAAAATTTGGATAACAAAATCAAGATTTGTTTTGCTGATTAGTGTCATTACTTCACATTTGTGATTGTTAGAACCGATATTGCACAGCTCTGATAGTATTAACCCAGCGCATTTCATTGATCAAATACACAGCCTGACATTGCTGTTAACTCATATCACCAGAGCCTTTTCTTCTACGGCCTCGCTACTAATAGCGCTTGTTCATTCACCAGTAATAACAAATAAACTGCTAATAATAAATGATTATTTTTTATATAATTTATTATATCAAAAGTGGAGTTTTTGGTTACTATTATTATAATAATTGGGATATTTGCTTTACTATATTACTTATCGCGTTGGTCGCTGTTCTCCAGTAAATAAAAAAAGTGAAACAAAATTTTAAATACGAAGGCAGTCACAACATATTAAATGGGGAGAAAATTGGCTTCGAAAAAATTGCAAATTGACTGCAAGTTTTGTAAAATGTTTAGATTGAAAATCTGCGATGTACATGCTGATTGGCTAGACAGGCCTCCAACCGTGAAATAGTTTACAAGCGCACAGTTTACACTTGTTAGCCGAATTTAGGTTCCACCCACTTGGTAGGGAGATCTGCTCATATATTACTACTTCCACCCACTTGGACAGTAATCGTGTAGTGTGCATAGAGCTTTACGCTCTCAGAAGAAAAGCCCAGGATTATATGTATTCGTGTTTTGTTACAAAACACAAATACATACAACCCCTTTTTTTACAGTTAAACCCCGTATTCAGAAACCTGTTCAAGATACTCAGGGCTCTTTGGTCCCAGAGGAGGAGTTTGGCTGCTGGCAGAGCTGTGAGATATTTGGCAATACAGTTTGTCCTCAGTGCCAACAGTCGCAAGTACAACACAAGTAGGTGATGTGATATTAGCCCTTTCACTCATTCTGTTCTATGTAAGTTATGGATCCAAGTCTATCTGCTGATGTAATAGATATTTGCTATAAGTAGAATACAGTTTAGTACAATCTCTATGAGACATCAGGATCTTTCTTCTGTTTAGTCCGACACTCACTATCTCATATTCAACCTTGACCTAGCCTCAGCACTTTGATAGCTTCCATTGTGTTTACTCGGCGCTCAATGTGTTGTTGTAGCCTGATGGCAAGAAATGGTCTGCAGATAAACCCGCTGCACATCAGCTCTAACACGGCAATGGTGGCGAGATTGCAGCAACTCCTACCCACAATGCCTCAGGTGAGAAAGCAGATATGCCTCATGTGGTGACAGACAGTGTCACTAGGGTTGTTCTCTTCTATAAATGACCAGCTAGATTGCCTCAGCGTAGATATAGGATTAGTGGGGTGGCTCCCAGAGCATCCAATGTGAATAGAGACTCTCCTGATTTCTAAGGAGGTCAGCGATGGAAGCTCTATATATGCTTGACTTTCTCCTGCAGGTGGAGATAAATCGCAAGCTGGCTAGCAGACAAATAGCACCGAATGCTTTAGCAGTGGAAATGAGCAGGCGTAGAAAAGCCCTCAGGGAAATTAGGGAGTTGAAGGAAACCAGATACGGTAGACAAGCTGCTGCTTGGCCACAATCTGATAGGTTTTATGCAGACATGGATGATTTGAGAAAAAAGATATACTTGGGAGTGATTCCAAAATCTCAAGGTATCCGACCCAAAACATCTCTCATGGACCGACTATTTCCTGCATTCATCAGTCCTAAAGTTCTTCTGCAGTCCGCTGAAAGCAAACCTCTAAATAAATCTTCAACCACCTCCTACTTTGAGCCTCCTCTGTTGTCTCTCGACAGCCAAAGTCCACCAAACAGCTTTTTTGCCGGGCAAAAATGTAATTTTCAAATGCCAACACCTCTTCCTGAAAACCCGCGCTACCTGAGCGCAATCGCTAGCCAAGGCCCCAGTAGAGGTGTGCAAGGCACTAGCCACAGCAGCAGAGGTTTGTGTGGGCTTGGCAACAGACAGGAGAGTATGCTTTCAAATGCATTCAGTAGATTGGACAGCGAGAGGGAAGCTTCTAGTACTAGCTTGTAGTGAGCTGACTCGTTCAGTTGTTACATCATCCATTGATCGCTTTTTGTGGAGACCTCTTCAGTAGACATGTTGACTTGCTGTAGATATTTGTATATTATATTGTACATTGTATCAGCTTCCAGTCTATATGACTGATTGATATGCCTTGATCTCTTCAACTGTTATAGTTAAACAGGGCATGCTTGGATACTGTTAATAAACAAATAGTTTTGATGAAGTATCAAACTTATATAGATGGAGTTATCTTCTCTCTCGTCAGACAAGTCCAGCTATGATAGGATGCAAGACAAGTTTTGTGTTATTATATCTGGTAAATAAGTGTAAAATAATTTGCAGGCGAAATGGAAGGTTTCAGTAAAAGCAATATTACTTACCCACAAGTTTGGTATCACACTTCCTGGTATCACACCTCCTGGTATCACACTTCCTGTAAACATTCATTCCTTCAGCTACTACATCCACGGGTCTAATAGAGACGGAATTGGTATGGATGCAACTTTTCCAGCTAACTCACAAATGCCCTTATGCGGTAATAGTTACTAATTGATACCAACAATTATTTCTCAAAGAAGCTCAGAAATCACTTCGTCAGAAAAAAATCTCTGTACGTATTATATACAGAAAATAATCTAGGCAAGTCAAATTAATACATTTCTATCATACTTGCTGTTCAGCTAGCACATGACCATGTGAATTCCTTTGAACATAAAAGTTAATTTGTATTATGTATAGTTTCTCAATAGCAGTCGGCCGATCAACAAACATATTTTGGTTTAATAATAAATGTAGACAATATCAGAACCGATTCTTTATATCGATAAATTATTATTTTGCCGTTAAGTGGATGGATGCTTTTTTACTTACACATAAAGGCTAAACCATCGAGCTCTGCTCTTTGATGGATTAAGAAAAACTGAATATCAAAGTTGGAAGTGAGGTTTTAATATTGCACTCCGCTCTCTCCTTTCCTCTACAGAAGTTCTGTTACTTTTTTAAGACGTAGCAGTAGGAAGGTCGGTGTCCCTGCAAAGCTGCAAGCATCAATCAATGCAACATTGGAGCTCAGGCTACATGAAGCTCACTAATAGTTGAAAAAAAGTTGGTCCATGTTTATCAAATATACAGAACCACCACGCACTGCCTCATTAGTCATTAACATTCAATGGGGAGACAAGTTCTGATCCAGAAAATACAAAGTCATTTGGTGTCATGATTGGTAACGATCGTACATTCAAGATTGATGTTGATCACGTAACAAACAAAACTTGTTCACTGATAGAACTGAGAAGATCTCAAGTACCCAAAGCCGCTCTGATAAGGTTCTACGTAGACTGAATACGGCCCATATTGCTCTACACCCGCCCACGATTGTTACCTATGACCAGTCAACAACAGAGAGAGCCAGGTAGGCTCATAGAGTGCTGCTAAAGGGTACAAACCTGTTAGCAGATGATTATGAAGAACGTGTCTTAAACCCAGGGATTGTACCAATTCTTTCTCCCTAAACACAACCAGCAGTAATTACGCCACGAGTACCACTGCCAATGCCAACCATTGCCTCCATACATGGGCCATTCAGTATAAACCCCCATACTTGGGCCATTCAGTATAAACCTCCATACTTTAGCCATTCCGTATAAACCTCCATACTTTAGCCATTCAGTATAAACCTCTATACTTTAGCCATTCAGTATAAACCTCCATACTTTAGCCATTCAGTATAAACCCCCATACTTGGGCCATTCAGTATAAACCTCCATACTTTAGCCATTCCGTATAAACCTCCATACTTTAGCCATTCAGTATAAACCTCTACACTTTAGCTATTCAGTATAAACCTCTATACTTTAGCCATTCCGTATAAACCTCCATACTTTAGCCATTCAGTATAAACCTCTATACTTTAGCCATTCAGTATAAACCTCCATACTTTAGCCATTCAGTATAAACCTCCATACTTTAGCCATTCAGTATAAACCTCTATACTTTAGCCATTCAGTATAAACCTCTATACTTTAGCCATTCCGTATAAACCTCCATACTTTAGCCATTCAGTATAAACCTCTATACTTTAGCCATTCAGTATAAACCTCCATACTTTAGCCATTCAGTATAAACCTCTATACTTTAGCCATTCAGTATAAACCTCTACACTTTAGCCATTCCGTATAAACCTCCATACTTTAGCCATTCAGTATAAACCTCTATACTTTAGCCATTCAGTATAAACCTCCATACTTTAGCCATTCAGTATAAACCTCTATACTTTAGCCATTCAGTATAAACCTCTACACTTTAGCCATTCCGTATAAACCTCCATACTTTAGCCATTCAGTATAAACCTCCATACTTTAGCCATTCAGTATAAACCTCCATACTTTAGCCATTCAGTATAAACCTCTATACTTTAGCCATTCAGTATAAACCTCCATACTTTAGCCATTCAGTATAAACCTCTATACTTTAGCCATTCAGTATAAACCTCTATACTTTAGCCATTCAGTATAAACCTCCATACTTTAGCCATTCAGTATAAACCTCTATACTTTAGCCATTCAGTATAAACCCCCATACTTTAGCCATTCAGTATAAACCTCCATACTTTAGCCATTCAGTATAAACCTCTATACTTTAGCCATTCAGTATAAACCCCCATACTTTAGCCATTCAGTATAAACCTCTATACTTTAGCCATTCAGTATAAACCTCCATACTTTAGCCATTCAGTATAAACCTCTATACTTTAGCCATTCAGTATAAACCTCCATACTTTAGCCATTCAGTATAAACCTCCATACTTTAGCCATTCAGTATAAACCTCCATACTTTAGCCATTCAGTATAAACCTCCATACTTTAGCCATTCAGTATAAACCTCCATACTTTAGCCATTCAGTATAAACCTCTATACTTTAGCCATTCAGTATAAACTTCCATACTTTAGCCATTCAGTATAAACCTCCATACTTTAGCCATTCAGTATAAACCTCCATACTTTAGCCATTCAGTATAAACCTCCATACTTTAGCCATTCAGTATAAACCTCCATACTTTAGCCATTCAGTATAAACCTCCATACTTTAGCTATTCAGTATAAACCTCCATACTTTAGCCATTCAGTATAAACCTCCATCCTTTAGCCATTCAGTATAAACCTCCATACTTTAGCCATTCAGTATAAACCTCCATACTTTAGCCATTCCGTATAAACCTCTATACTTTAGCCATTCAGTATAAACCTCCATACTTTAGCCATTCAGTATAAACCTCTATACTTTAGCCATTCAGTATAAACCTCCATACTTTAGCCATTCAGTATAAACCTCCATACTTTAGCCATTCCGTATAAACCTCTATACTTTAGCCATTCAGTATAAACCTCCATACTTTAGCCATTCAGTATAAACCTCTATACTT
Source organism: Cryptosula pallasiana (assembly GCA_945261195.1). Taxonomy (NCBI): domain Eukaryota; kingdom Metazoa; phylum Bryozoa; class Gymnolaemata; order Cheilostomatida; family Cryptosulidae; genus Cryptosula; species Cryptosula pallasiana. Next base: position 41,483,122 of record OX183136.1, read on the forward strand.
TAGCCATTCAGTATAAACCTCCATACTTTAGCCATTCAGTATAAACCTCCATACTTTAGCCATTCAATATAAACCTCCATACTTTAGCCATTCAGTATAAACCTCCATACTTTAGCCATTCAATATAAACCTCTATACTTTAGCCATTCAGTATAAACCCCCATACTTTAGCCATTCAGTATAAACCTCTCTACTTTAGCCATTCAGTATAAACCCCCATACTTTAGCCATTCAGTATAAACCTCCATACTTTAGCCATTCAGTATAAACCTCCATACTTTAGCCATTCAGTATAAACCTCTATACTTTAGCCATTCAGTATAAACCTCCATACTTTAGCCATTCAGTATAAACCTCCATACTTTAGCCATTCAGTATAAACCTCTACACTTTAGCCATTCCGTATAAACCTCCATACTTTAGCCATTCAGTATAAACCTCCATACTTTAGCCATTCAGTATAAACCTCTATACTTTAGCCATTCAGTATAAACCTCTATACTTTAGCCATTCAGTATAAACCTCCATACTTTAGCCATTCAGTATAAACCTCTATACTTTAGCCATTCAGTATAAACCTCTATACTTTAGCCATTCAGTATAAACCTCCATACTTTAGCCATTCAGTATAAACCTCCATACTTTAGCCATTCAGTATAAACCTCCATACTTTAGCCATTCAGTATAAACCTCTACACTTTAGCCATTCCGTATAAACCTCCATACTTTAGCCATTCAGTATAAACCTCTATACTTTAGCCATTCAGTATAAACCTCCATACTTTAGCCATTCAGTATAAACCTCCATACTTTAGCCATTCAGTATAAACCTCTATACTTTAGCCATTCAGTATAAACCTCCATACTTTAGCCATTCAGTATAAACCTCCATACTTTAGCCATTCAGTATAAACCTCTACACTTTAGCCATTCCGTATAAACCTCCATACTTTAGCCATTCAGTATAAACTTCCATACTTTAGCCATTCAGTATAAACCTCCATACTTTAGCCATTCAGTATAAACCTCTACACTTTAGCCATTCCGTATAAACCTCTATACTTTAGCCATTCAGTATAAACATCCATACTTTAGCCATTCAATATAAACATCTATACTTTAGCCATTCAGTATAAACCCCCATACTTTAGCCATTCAGTATAAACCTCTATACTTTAGCCATTCAGTATAAACCTCCATACTTTAGCCATTCAATATAAACATCTATACTTTAGCCATTCAGTATAAACCTCTATACTTTAGCCATTCAGTATAAACCTCTATACTTTAGCCATTCAGTATAAACCTCCATACTTTAGCCATTCAGTATAAACCTCCATACTTTAGCCATTCAGTATAAACCCCCATACTTGGGCCATTCAGTATAAACCTCCATACTTTAGCCATTCAGTATAAACCTCCATACTTTAGCCATTCAGTATAAACCTCCATACTTTAGCCATTCAGTATAAACCCCCATACTTGGGCCATTCAGTATAAACCTCCATACTTTAGCCATTCAGTATAAACCTCCATACTTTAGCCATTCAGTATAAACCTCCATACTTTAGCCATTCAGTATAAACCCCCATACTTTAGCCATTCAGTATAAACCTCCATACTTTAGCCATTCAGTATAAACCTCCATACTTTAGCCATTCAGTATAAACCTCCATACTTTAGCCATTCAGTATAAACCCCCATACTTGGGCCATTCAGTATAAACCCCCATACTTGGGCCATTCAGTATAAACCTCCATACTTTAGCCATTCAGTATAAACCTCCATACTTTAGCCATTCAGTATAAACCTCCATACTTTAGCCATTCAGTATAAACCCCCATACTTGGGCCATTCAGTATAAACCTCCATACTTTAGCCATTCAGTATAAACCTCCATACTTTAGCCATTCAGTATAAACCTCCATACTTTAGCCATTCAGTATAAACCTCTATACTTTAGCCATTCAGTATAAACCTCCATACTTTAGCCATTCAGTATAAACCTCCATACTTTAGCCATTCAGTATAAACCTCCATACTTTAGCCATTCAGTATAAACCTCCATACTTTAGCCATTCAGTATAAACCTCTATACTTTAGCCATTCAGTATAAACCTCCATACTTTAGCCATTCAGTATAAACCTCCATACTTTAGCCATTCCGTATAAACCCCCATACTTTAGCCATTCAGTATAAACCCCCATACTTTAGCCATTCAATATAAACATCTATACTTTAGCCATTCAGTATAAACCTCCATACTTTAGCCATTCAGTATAAACATCTATACTTTAGCCATTCAGTATAAACCCCCATACTTTAGCCATTCAGTATAAACCCCCATACTTTAGCCATTCAATATAAACATCTATACTTTAGCCATTCAGTATAAACCCCCATACTTTAGCCATTCAGTATAAACCCCCATACTTTAGCCATTCAGTATAAACCCCCATACTTTAGCCATTCAGTATAAACCTCCATACTTTAGCCATTCAGTATAAACCTCTATACTTTAGCCATTCAGTATAAACCTCTATACTTTAGCCATTCAATATAAACCTCCATCCTTTAGCCATTCAGTATAAACCCCCATACTTGGGCCATTCAGTATAAACCTCCAAGGTGCGAGAGATAGTCGTGAATAGCAAGTATTGTGCTTCCTGAAACATGAGCAAAACTGCGTGCCAGTAGTTCCTTTAACTTGTTAACATTATTGGATTCTTCAGTCTGTGCTTTCCATTTTTTCAATCTGTGCTTTCCATTTTTTTCAGTCTGTGCTTTCAGTCTTTTTAAGTATGTGTTCCATCAAAATTTTTTAGAACTTTTTTTAATGGAGGCCATTAAAGATTTTTCTTGTTTTGAAATAATTGTGCCTAGAAATTTAAAAAGCGTGCTAGTTTAGTAATTTATATCAGAATGGCCGTAGCAGACTGGTTGCCCTGGCAGAGATAATCAGAATAGTGAGTCTTGCCCTGGGTGAGACACCTAAATCAGACACCTAGATGTCAGACACCTGAGTCAGACAACCTGGGCTGAGTAAGTAAGCAGTAGAAGTCTGATATCATAGTTCAGACACCAAGGCAGCTTGATCAGTAGTCGGCGACAGACAGGCAGACAGTGCAAGTGAATGTTACTCAATAGTGATGTGGCCTTGACATCGCCAGAGTATAATATTACGCAGTAGCATACCTGGACCAAAGGTTTAAGAAAGACTGGGGTCCCAATGCTATGGCCAAGCCAGATATTCAAGTCACATCTTAGCAAAAAGATTAATAAAAACGCCCAAGTTCGAACTCCTACTGGCAGATAGTTGTCTAGCTCTAGCATTAACTAGCGAACTAGCACAAACTACTTCCTGTCACATGACTACATAGTTGGTTTGTTATGTCTGAAGCAAGCATATTTGCAATTTTTTTTAATATATATTGTTGTATATATAATATAAAATAATTGTATATACGTATATACATTTATATATATATAAAGGTTTTTGATATATATACAGGGATAGGACCAACTCTAAATAACATATTCAATTAAAATTCAAATACCCTCAAATCTAAACTTTCAAATTCAAATAAGTTTTTAATATATATATCACTTCAGTATATCTATGCATGAAACAGTCAGAATGTATGAAAAAGACTGACAACTTAGTGTGGGTTCTATGTGAGATCAATGATGTGTGGAACAGAGGCTGTTAGTGACCCTACACAAACGTATGTAAGTAATTGTTTTGTGCATTTGCATAGCGTGGCAGAGGGTACTTTGGGTTGGGGGTAGATGATATACTACCAAGTACCGCTGGAAAGGAATCATCGATGAGCAACTGCCTACAAACTACTTGGACTGGAGCAGCATTGCTGACTTCAGTGCTGACTGCATGGCCCTGCTCTATGATGAAGGATGGTTTCATCTCAACTGTGTATTTTCATTTAATCATTACATCTGTGAGAACCCTGTTTAAATATGAGCTTGATTTGTCTAGTTTTGTCTAAATATAGACATGGTCTGTCAAGCTTTTTTAAAATATAAACATGGTTGGTCTAGCTTTGTCTAAATATAGACATGGTCTGTCAGGCTTTGTCTAAATGTAGACATGATCTGTCAGGATTTGTTAAAATATAGACATGGTCTGTCAGGCTTTGTTAAAATCTAGGCATGGTCTGTCAGGCTTTGTCTAAATGTAGACATGATCTGTCAGGATTTTTCCAAATATAGACATGGTCCGGCAGACTTTGCTAAATACAAACATGGCCCATCTGGCTTTGTCTAAATATTAGAATAATTTGTCTAGCTTTGTGTAAGTATAGACATGGTCTGTCAGGCTCTTTATAAATATAGACACGGTCTGTTAGCTTTGTCTAAATATAGACACGGTCTGTTAGCTTTGTCTAAATATAGACACGGTCTGTTAGCTTTGTCTAAATATAGACACGGTCTGTTAGCTTTGTCTAAATATAGACACGGTCTGTTAGCTTTGTCTAAATATAGACACGGTCTGTTAGCTTTGTCTAAATATAGACACGGTCTGTTAGCTTTGTCTAAATTTAGACGTAGTCTGTCTAGTTTTGCCTGAATTAAAAAATTATTTGCCTATTTTCTGTTTGGATAGATTAATTCGTCTATATTTTGTTCAAATATAAATATACCCGCCCTATTTTTGTGCCATGATAGGTATAGCTGGTCTACTTTTGTCTCAATGTAAATATATTCTGTAGGTAGAGCGGATCTAGCTAGCTAATTTTTTTCACAATATAATGCCCGTTCTTCAAAGCTACCTTGAATAAAACTTAAGATTAGCGTTCCAGTAACAGGGTTGTACGTGTACGGTTGTATGTGTACGGTTGTATGTATACGCTTGTATGTGTACGGTTGTATGTGTATAGATGTATGCATATGGTTGCATGTGTAGTTTGTATGTGTACATTTGTTTGTTTGTTGTTGTACGTGTATGATTGTATGCGCGCAGTTGTAAATGTACGATTTTATGTGTGTGGTCGTATGTGTGTGGTTGTACGTGTGTGGTTGTATGTTTACAGTTGTATATGTACAATTGTATGTGTGCGGTTGTATGGGTGTGGTTGTAGGTGTGTGGTTGTATGTTTACAGTTGTATATGTACGATTGTATGTGTGCGGTTGTATGTGTGTGGTTGTTGGTTTACAGTTTTATGTGTGCAATCACTCAGTGTGTAGAAATAAAAGATAGCACAGCAACACACAACCAACACCAGCAATAGTCACCCCAATAGTAACTCGGACTTTCCTAGATCACATTTATCTATTTTGTCTTGTCATCTTTAACCTTGAGCTTACGTGAACCTACTTGGTACATTGAGTCTATTCATAACGATATACTACGAACTAAACAGTTTGCAGAATTCATTGACAGGCATTGCCTATCGAATGATAAACTATTAGACTACTTCGTGCCATGTGACTCTCTGGCTATGAGTTCCCTAGCTCTCTCTGGCTATGGGTTCCCTAGCTCTCTCTGGCTATGGGTTCCCTAGCTCTCTCTGGCTATGAGTTCCCTAGCTCTCTCTGGCTATGAGTTCCCTAGCTCTCCATCTGGCTATGAGTTCCCTAGCTCTCTCTGGCTATGAGTTCCCTAGCTCTCTCTGGCTATGAGTTCCCTAGCTCTCTCTGGCTATGAGTTCCCTAGCTCTCTCTGGCTATGAGTTCCCTAGCTCTCCCTGGCTATGAGTTCCCTAGCTCTCTCTGGCCATGAGTTCCCTGGCTCCCTCTGGCTATGAGTTCCCTAGCTCTCCATCTGGCTATGAGTTCCCTAGCTCTCTCTGGCTATGAGTTCCCTGGCTCCCTCTGGCTATGAGTTCCCTAGCTCTCCATCTGGCTATGAGTTCCCTAGCTCTCCATCTGGCTATGAGTTCCCTTGCTCTCTCTGGCTATGAGTTCCCTAGCTCTCTCTGGCTATGAGTTCCCTAGCTCTCTCTGGCTATGAGTTCCCTAGCTCCATCTGGCTATGAGTTCCCTAGCTCTCTCTCTGAATGTGTAAACCTGTGAAATGATGTACTAGTTTAGTGAACTACAAAAGTTCATGTTTATTAGGCTGTCTGTTTACTTGAGGCAGCATTGACTGTAAATAAGACCATTGCTACTCACAAGTCAACAATAAATAAATTTTACTTTTACAAACAGCTTGGAAACACAACAATAGCATTGAGAAGTTGTTTCTCATGTATGCTCTGGGCACCCATCAGCTAAGTCAAGCACACAAAAACTGTATAATATATTATATGTAGTGATAATCTAGCTTAGAAGCGTTGTGCTGCCTGCAGTGTCACAATTAAGGAAGGTTAGTATTTCTTACATACTGAGTGACACCTAAGGAGCGCACACAGTGCAATCCAACAAGAGCTAAAGAGTTTATTCCACCGGATACACACTAACAACAACACCTGTGCAAATATCAAGAGAATATACCATGAATGGAGTTGTGCACTCCTCGTACATATGAGGTCAGGTGGCAATGAGCAGCCAATAAAAACAAAGCCACTAGCAATCCATCATTTAGCAGGAAGAGAGAGCGGAGAGCTGCAGCATCAACTACCTCAACTACCTGTGAAGTAAAGCTAGCAGCATAGATATGAGCAGACCTTTCAGATATGGTGGTGGGTGTTATATACTACTACAGGTGTTATATGTGTGTTATATACTACAGGTGTTATATGTGTGTTATATACTACAGGTGTTATATGTGTGTTATATACTACAGGTGTTATATACTACAGGTGTTATATACTACAGGTGTTATATGTGTGTTATATACTACAGGTGTTATATGTGTGTTATATACTACAGGTGTTATATGTGTGTTATATACTACAGGTGTTATATACTACAGGTGTTATATGTGTGTTATATACTACAGGTGTTATATGTGTGTTATATACTACTACAGGTGTTATATGTGTGTTATATACTACAGGTGTTATATGTGTGTTATATACTACAGGTGTTATATGTGTGTTATATACTACAGGTGTTATATGTGTGTTATATACTACAGGTGTTATATATTACAGGTGTTATATGTGTGTTATATACTACAGGTGTTATATGTGTGTTATATACTACTACAGGTGTTATATGTGTGTTATATACTACAGGTGTTATATGTGTGTTATATACTACAGGTGTTATATATTACAGGTGTTATATGTGTGTTATATACTACAGGTGTTACATGTGTGTTATATACTACAGGTGTTATATGTGTGTTATATACTACAGGTGTTATATATTACAGGTGTTACATGTGTGTTATATACTACAGGTGTTACATGTGTGTTATATACTACAGGTGTTATATGTGTGTTATATACTACAGGTGTTATATGTGTGTTATATACTACAGGTGTTATTTGTGCGTTATATGCTACAGGTGTTATATGTGTGTTATATGCTACAGGTGTTATATGCGTGTTATATACTACAAGTGTTATATGTGTGTTATATACTACAGGTGTTATATGTGTGTTATATACTACAGGTGTTATATATTACAGGTGTTACATGTGTGTTATATACTACAGGTGTTATATGTGTGTTATATACTACAGGTGTTATATGTGTGTTATATACTACAGGTGTTACATGTGTGTTATATACTACAGGTGTTATATGTGTGTTATATACTACAGGTGTTATATGTGTGTTATATACTACAGGTGTTATATACTACAGGTGTTATATGTGTGTTATATACTACAAGTGTTATATGTGTGTTATATACTACAAGTGTTATATGTGTGTTATATACTACAGGTGTTATATACTACAGGTGTTATATGTGTGTTATATACTACAGGTGTTATATACTACAGGTGTTATATGTGTGTTATATACTACAAGTGTTATATGTGTGTTATATACTACAAAGCTATTATATACGTTATACAATACAAACTACTATATATGTTATACAATACAAAGCTATTATATATGTTATGCCCACACAAAACTGTGTTACAATTAAACAGATGGCCGAGATCCAGAGGGTCGAGGCTTTGTCCAGCAAGAGTATCTGCCGGCACAGCAAACTGTGCCCCCGCAGTATGCACCAAATCAGTGTTACCCACAACAACCGGCGTATGTTCCTCAGCAAGGCTACCCTATGCAGCAGCAGACCTATGGCCAGCAGACTACAGTTGTAGTAAACTCCTCAGCTCCAGCCATGCCTGTAGGTTTGAGTGCCACTTCCTGTTACCTTTGAGTGTGCTTGTGTGTTGATTTGTGCAAATCCAGCAGTGAGAAGCTTTGTGTGCGACAACACAATAGACGGGTCTCTGTGACATGCTCTAAATTGGCTATTTTATAAAACAAACTCATACTCTTGTTGGTCTATAAAATAGACTTATACATTTGTTGGTTTATAGAACAGACTTATACATTTGTTGGTCTATAGAAAAGACTTATACATTTGTTGGTCTATAGAACAGACTTATACATTTGTTGGTCTATAAAATAGACTTATACATTTGTTGGTTTATAGAACAGACTTATACATTTGTTGGTCTATAGAATAGACTTATACATTTGTTGGTCTATAGAATAGACTTATACATTGGTCTTACTAGAGATTCCTCATCTAATAGATTTTTTCATTGCTTACAGCTTCAGCATGCTGATCACATGGGTTTCTCTATATTCAGCATGTTGTGCTGCTGCTTTTGCATTGGCATCGCTGCCGTTCTCCAATCATGCTCTGCCAGGGAAGCAAATGCAAGAGGAGATGCTAATGCTGCCCAGTTACACAGCAGACAAGCGCTGACGCTGAACAAGGTGGCACTGGGTGAGTTAAAAAATGACAGCAAAGCATGCTACCAATCAATATTTATTAACCTGACAATGACTGATCGATTAGGGAATATTGATCAACATTTTTGCTGCCTGTTCATTCAGTAGGTAGTTGTATGTAGCGTCTGCAGCTGGCTGTGTTGCTGACAACCGGTCGAGACATACATGATGCATGCGCTACTGCTTGTAGGCATTGGAATTGGAACACATGCTATCTGGGTGGTCACCCTAGTGGTCCTGCTTGTCACTGGAGCGGCATTATTTGCGTCTGTATCCGATGACGCATCTATTGAGTTTGCAGACAGCTATGTGCATGATAGCATAACTCCCTTGTATTGAATTCCTTGAACATTTCACCATTGCAGCAGATACTGGCCTACTGTAGAGCTTGTTCGCTCTCAACATCTAGCTAACAATCTTTGTGTGTGAGCAACTGTTGCGCAACAGTAGCCGTCAGTTTCATATATCGATACTATCTTTTATGTGTTCACCTGAAGTATGCACAACTATTGTCTACAGTTCATAGAAGTCTTTGCAGTGAGTGCAACATATCCAATAAAAGCAACTGGCTATTGCTTTCAGTGTGTGTGCCAAGCATGCAGTTCAAGATTACAAATGAACAATTCTTGTTACTGTAAACTGATTGCACTGTTTGATGTGTCCACTGAGGATTATTCTATGCTAATAGAGAGTTTGGCTGACTACTTCCTCTTACATATATAAAAAGCTGTTATCCATCACACCACCTTGTGAGGTGAATATTGAAACCTCACGTTGTAATTAGGGATAAAATCCAAAGAAACTAACAGTACAGTATCAGAATAGTTACTGTTAGATATAGTATATAATACTTGTACTAGTTATTGTTAGATATAGTATATATTACTTGTACTAGTTACTGTTAAATATAGTATCTACTACTTGTACTAGTTACTGTTAGATATAGTATATAATACTTGTACTAGTTATTGTTAGATATAGTATATAATACTTGTACTAGTTATTGTTAGATATAGTATATAATACTTGTACTAGTTATTGTTAGATATAGTATATAATACTTGTACTAGTTATTGTTAGATATAGTATATAATACTTGTACTAGTTATTGTTAGATATAGTATATATTACTTGTACTAGTTATTGTTAGATATAGTATATATTACTTGTACTAGTTACTGTTAGATATAGTATATAATTCTTGTACTAGTCATTGTTAGATATAGTATCTATTACTTGTACTAGTTAGTGTTAAATATAGTATCTATTACTTGTACTAGTTACTGTTAGATATAGTATATAATTCTTGTACTAGTCATTGTTAGATATAGTATATATTACTTGTACTAGTTACTTTTAGATATAGTATATATAATACTTGTACTAACTAATGATAATAGTAAATAGTAACACAAATCAAAGATCGTGTTATTTTATATTTCAACTTCAACCAACAGAAATACAAACCGAATTCTCCAATGAGCTAACAAAACCACTAAAACACAACCATTTTAAAACAGTCTGAATGAGGAAGAGTTATGCAAATATTAATGATCTGTGATAGAGATGAGTTACATGCAATAAAACGTGTGCAAGTATAAAGCCAGCCATATTCAATTCTCACTACAACGTCGTACATAATACAATTAAGTCAATGTAGATTACATTGTTGTCTGCAATATCAGGTTCACACCAACATCTGATGTCCAACACCGATTATATCAAAATCTTTTAAAAAATCATTTGCACAGACTAAACCAGTAAAAACTTTAAAGACAAGTCCTTTCCGTCATAAATTAAAACAGCGGTAGGATTGTAAATGTTGCACTAAAATGTTGTAATTGGATAAACGAGGTAGACATTTTATTGGCCACAAATAGCACGGATGTCAGCCATTGCAGCCACAATCTTTTCACCAAACGCTCGAGAATTCTACAAATAATTCACATACAATATGATAGTTGAAATGTGCAAAGTACACATATACAACAACAATAGAACGTTTATAATACTTTTGATATAGATATATCCAACAACTGCACAATATATATAATACATGTGATATAGATATATCCAACAACTGCACAATATATATAATACATGTGATATAGATATATCCAACAACTGTACATTATATATAACACATATGATATAGATATATCCAACAACTGTACATTATATATAATACATATGATATAGATATATCCAACAACTGTACAATGTATATAATACATATGATATAGATATATCCAACAACTGTACATTATATATAATACATATGATATAGATCTATCCAACAACTGTACAATATATATAATACATGTGATATAGATATATCAAACAACTGTACAATATATATAATACATGTGATATAGATATATCCAACAACTGCACAAGTTATATAACCCTTATGATGCATACATACACCACAAATACATAAAATATATATTTATTACAAAAACTACATATACATACGGTAGCTGCACAAGAGATCTTGCTGGATACGTGAAAAAAGATCATATTTTCTCCAGCGATTATGTAGGAAACACCATAGCCATCGTCAGAGACGGGTCCAAAGCCACCCCCAGTACACACATGGTTTGGATACTTGGCAAGATTTATTTTATTCATCTGGGAATGTGGTGTCTGCAAATAACACATGTTGTCATGTGGTAACACATGTTGTTATGTAAAAGCACATGTTGTCAAGTGCCACATGTTGTAATGTAGAAGCACATGTTGTCAAGTCATAACACATGTTGTAATGTAGAAGCACATGTCGTCAAGTCATAACACATGTTGTAATGTAGAAGCACATGTCGTCAAGTGTCACACGTTGTTATGTAGAAGCACATGTTGTCAAGTGTCACATGTTGTTATGTAGAAGCACATGTTGTCAAGTGTCACACGTTGTTATGTAGAAGCACATGTTGTCAAGTGTCACATGTTGTTATGTAGAAGCACATGTAGTCAAGTCATAACACACGTTGTTATGTAGAAGCACATGTTGTCAAGTGCCACATGTTGTTATGTAGAAGCACATGTTGTCAAGTGTCACACGTTGTTATGTAGAAGCACATGTTGTCAAGTGTCACACGTTGTTATGTAGAAGCACATGTTGTCAAGTGTCACACGTTGTTATGTAGAAGCACATGTTGTCAAGTGTCACACGTTGTTATGTAGAAGCACATGTTGTCAAGTGTCACATGTTGTTATGTAGAAGCACATGTTGTCAAGTGCCACATGTTGTTATGTAGAAGCACATGTCGTCAAGTGTCACATGTTGTTATGTAGAAGCACATGTTGTCAAGTGTCACACGTTGTTATGTAGAAGCACATGTTGTCAAGTGTCACACGTTGTTATGTAGAAGCACATGTTGTCAAGTGTCACACGTTGTTATGTAGAAGCACATGTTGTCAAGTGTCACATGTTGTTACATATAAAACGTACCTGACTTGTACTGAGTCTCCACGGTTCACTGAGCACCTCACTAAGGAAAGGGGAGTCAACTCCCAAGTATTTAGAGACTACATAGAGACAGAACATATGTCTGTCGATTCCTGCAACACAATTATTTGACTATTAGATGAGACTGTACACAGTTATATAAACTATTACATAAAACTGTACACAGTTATATAATCTATTATATAAGACTGTACACAGTTACACTAACTGCTCTACCTTTGCCGGTCATGGCATCTCTGTATCCATTCTGGTGGGTGTCGCATGCTACTTGTAACAATTTCTTCAGTTCATCCTTGGACTTTTTTTCCTCACAAACAGCTTTCACAAACTCACAGGAGTCTATGGTGCATGATCGAACCGTCTCCGTACGACCCTCTCTAAACAACCGCGTCATGGAGGCCTCATATGTCAGACAAAACCTGCCTGCATCCTGCAATATAGCAAACATGGCACATAGAGCATACATAGCACATATAGCATACATAGCACATACAGCATACATAGCACATACAGCATACATGGCACATATAGCATACATGGCACATATAGCATACATAGCACATATAGCATACATAGCACATATAGCATACATAGCACATATAGCATACATAGCACATATAGCATACATGGCACATATAGCATACATGGCACATATAGCATACATGGCACATATAGCATACATGGTACATATAGCATACATAGCACATATAGCATACATAGCACATATAGCATTTATAGCATATATAACACATGTCAGATCAAAACCAACAGCTGAAGTCACAGACATAGATGAGTGACAAGCACTCATGTATGAGCTCAGTCATTTGGTCTATGTATATGCTATTGAGCACAAACTTACCCTGTAATACGCCAACTGCAACGCTAGCTGGATGAAGGCATCCGGACTCATCCGACACTTTTTAATGATACCCTTGCCAAACTGTTGGTGAACCTGTAGATAGTGTAAGTAGTGTAAGTAATTAGTGGTAAGTAACGAGTGGTAAGTAACCAATAGTAAGTAACTAGTAGTAAGTAACTAGTAGTAAGTAACCAGTAGTAAGTAACTAGTAGTAAGTAACTAGTAGTAAGTAACTAGTAGTAAGTAAGTAACTAGTAGTAAGTAACTAGTAGTAAGTAACTTGTAGTAAGTAACCGGTAGTAAGTAACCGGTAGTAAGTAACCAGTAGTAAGTAACCAGTAGTAAGTAACCAGTAGTAAGTAAGTAACTAGTAGTAAGTAACTAGTAGTAAGTAACTTGTAGTAAGTAACCGGTAGTAAGTAACCGGTAGTAAGTAACCAGTTGTAAGTAACCAGTAGTAAGTAACCAGTAGTAAGTAACCATTAGTAAGTAACCAGTAGTAAGTAACTAGTAGTAAGTAACTAGTAGTAAGTAACCAGTAGTGAGTAACCGGTAGTAAGTAACCAATAGTAAGTAACTTGTAGTAAGTAACCAGTAGTAAGTAACCAGTAGTAAGTAACTAGTAGTGAGTAACCAGTAGTGAGTAACTAGTAGTAAGTAAACAGCAGCAACTTTCATTACACGTATGCCAATGACCAAAAATCAGAGGGAAATGCACCTGAATATGCAAATCAACATCAGCAGCTATAGCCTGAGCTACTCTAAGGCTAGATTCAGTTAGATCAATACATTCAGCAGGAAGGTCCCACTGTAGACGTATGGGACGAAGCTCACGGGCAGAAACTGCTCCTTGGCAATGGCCATCTTCAGTATATCTACAAACAACAAGTTGATACCTGCTGTACCTGATCATTGTGGGAACAGAGCACACAAGAAATGATGGTCACACAAAGAGCGCAGATTTGTACATAAAAAACCATGTAATACTTTCCACTGTTTTCATGGTCAATCAGGCAAGAGTGTTTTTACAACTGCAGAAAACACAAATCAACCAATTGGGGAAACCAGATGGGCTAGGCCATAGGGTCAGCCATAGGTGGGTCACGAGTTCAAACCCCAGTCAGGTATGCTGTGTTTTTCTACAGTTACAGAAAACACTGATGCTTGATTGACTGTGAAAATAGTTGTAACAAAATTGTGATTGTGAGAGATGAGCCATTTTGAGCGAATGGCTTTATAATCTTTATAAGATCTATGAATTCTCTCTCATGCACAAATAATTCTCTCTCATGCACAAATAACTACTGCATGCAAATGTAAGATCTTTCCATCAACACTTGAGGCGCTAATGCAATATCAAATCAAAACACTTTTTAGGGACTCGACAGAAAAAATTGTTAAAAATACTGATTCTCAAATGTTAATGGTGGCATAAAACAGATCAACAGAAAACCACTACAACGGTGACAAAATAAACATTCAAAGTCACAGAAAAACTGTTGATGGGTTGCTATACGACTTTAAACTTATGCCGTGAAAATATCAGAATTCATTTTGCTGTAGATAAGCACTGGCAGCGGCAGCAACTCATCAACAGTCTCCCTGTGAAGAATGAAGTAATAAGCAGTTAAAATGAAGAAGTGCAAGCATAACTGATCAGCTACTTGAGGGAAAGTTACTATAGCAGCATGCGTGATATTAATGTAATGTGTGATAACTCCTGCCCCCAATCTATGGCTGACTAATTTACACAGTGAACGAAATCATTTTATGTGATAAAGCAAAGTACCAGATGGGAAGATGGGAAGAGGGGGTTTGGTGACAAAATGTAAGGGGTGTAGAGAGAGATGTAAGGGGTGTAGAGAGAGATGTAATGGGTGTAGAGAGAGATGTAAGGGGTGTAGAGAGAGGTGTAAGGGGTGCAGAGAGGGGTGTAAGGGGTGTAGAGAGAGATGTAAGGGGTGTAGAGAGAGATGTAAGGGGTGTAGAGAAAGATGTAAACGGTGTAGAGAGAGATGTAAGGGTTGTAGAGAGAGATGTAAGGGGTGGAGAGAGATATGTAAGGGGTGTAGAGAGAGATGTAAGGGGTGTAGAGAGAGAGATGTAAGGGGTGTAGAGAGAGATGTAAGGGGTGCAGAGAGAGATGTAAGGGGTGTAGAGAGAGATGTAAGGGGTGTAGAGAGAGGTGTAAGGGTTGTAGAGAGAGGTGTAAGGGGTGTAGAGAGAGGTGTAAGGGTTGTAGAGAAAGATGTAAACGGTGTAGAGAGAGATGTAAGGGTTGTAGAGAGAGATGTAAGGGGTGGAGAGAGATATGTAAGGGGTGTAGAGAGAGATGTAAGGGGTGTAGAGAGAGATGTAAGGGGTGTAGAGAGAGAGATGTAAGGGGTGTAGAGAGAGATGTAAGGGGTGCAGAGAGATATGTAAGGGGTGTAGAGAGAGGTGTAAGGAGTGTAAAGAGAGATGTAAGGGGTGTAGAGAGAGGTGTAAGGGGTGTAGAGAGAGGTGTAAGGGTTGTAGAGAGAGGTGTAAGGGGTGTAGAGAGAGGTGTAAGGGTTGTAGAGAGAGGCGTGAGGGGTGTAGAGAGAGATGTAAGGGTTGTAGAGAGAGATGTAAGGGGTGTAGAGAGAGATGTAAGGGGTGTAGAGAGAGATGTAAGGGGTGTAGAGAGAGGTATAAGGGGTGTAGAGAGAGGTGCAAGGGGTGTAGAGAGAGATGTAAGGGGTGTAGAGAGAGGTATAAGGGGTGTAGAGAGAGGTGTTAGGGGTGTAGAGAGAGGTGTAAGGAATGTAGAGAGAGGTGTAAGGGGTGTAGAGAGAGATGTAAGGGGTGTAGAGAGAGATGTAAGGAGTGTAGAGAGAGGTATAAGGGGTATAGAGAGAGGTGCAAGGGGTGTAGAGAGAGGTGTAAGGAATGTAGAGAGAGATGTAAGGGGTGCAGAGAGAGATGTAAGGGGTGTAGAAATAGGTGTAAGGAGTGTAGAGAGAAGTATAAGGAGTGCAGAGAGATAGCCATGTTCAATTAATGATGCTACACGCTATAGAAGTAGCTCTACTGGTCGTTGTTGGCTACTCGCACACAATCGATGCCCCCCCACCAATTACTGCCAGCGAGCACACAATACCCATAATGCTCCAGGTCAAGACCTATATACTCCTCCCACATCTGAGAGTAAATGGGAGCATCAAAGCTAAGGGAGAGAGAAGATAGACAGTAGATTTTACAAGCACACTTGTTATATAGAGGACAGGACAAGCACATAAGTTGAGTTCTACCCAAAACACTCTAAATCCAATGCAACAAACTCCTCCCAAGCCTGAGCTATGATTGGTGCATCGGCCCTGCCAATAAAGAGACAACAAACAGCGGTAAGAGTGCAAACGTAAAGGGTACACCAAAAGCCTGAGCTCTCCGTACACTAATAGCCTCAGTTCATTGTATCACGTGGTTGGTATAGTTAGTGTACAGAGAGCTCAATGACAAAGTTAAGCAAAGCAAAACAAAAAGAGGTTACGGTGGAAGAGACGGTAGTAGAGCATGCAACAGTTAGCATTGAACGCCTATTCCATCTCACACTATCTCTCACCCTACCATCTCTTACCCTAATAGCAGAGAGTCTGCAGCGAATGCATGCTCCCATACCTGGGCCATGATTGGTGCATCAGCCCTGCGTATGGTATATATAGTAGCATAATGTAGTGTATAGCTTGTACGTTATATATAGTACATCACTTGTATATTATATATAGTATATCACTTGTATATTATATATAGCACATCACTTGTATATTATATATAGTATATCACTTGTATATTATATATAGTATGTCACTTGTATATTATATATAGTATATCACTTGTATATTATATATAGTATATCACTTGTATATTATATATAGTATATCACTTGTATATTATATATAGTATGTCACTTAAAATACTTGATTCTTTAGACTTCTCAATTCCGGTACAAAATACATATATATAGTGAAACCCGTATAAATCGATGCCGTAGAAATTAACAAACTGGTTTATTCAATGCCACAGTCAAGGTCCCAACACTTACACATTGAAAATAGTTTCACGAAAGCCGATATTGTCATCTCTAGTTCGATCAATAAATTTTCACTGCTCTTTTTTTCTTAACAAGTTTTCACGCAAGATCCGTGAAAAGTCTTAAATAAAGCATGGTATTTGCAAACAGAGTTGTTCTATTGCAGTGAATACCAGAAATTTTGTCAACCGTAGAACGCACGCTACTAAAATCACATAATCAAAGAGTTATTTACTCTTGTGACTGACAATTTAAATGTACTCACTACAATACCTGAGTAACTTCAACACGTGAGTTTTTGATTAGTGAAATGTGTTCAGTCTTGGAATATAACAAAGATCCAAGGCTATCTATCAACCATTAATTATAAAAAATCAATGCTATCTAAACACGTTAGTTCAGCTAGATAACAGGAATGCAGCTTATATCCGTAAATTAGTAATTATTGTTGGTACTTTAAATGATCATTGCCATTAATTGATAAAACATAACACCAATCGACAATGATTTTAGAAAATAAAAAAAGCAAACTTCTTTGTTCTTTATTATTATTTTGATTAGCATCAAAATAATAAATTATTAAAATAATAATTATTATCATTAATCAATAACGGTAGTTCAAGTTGTCATTATTCTTAAAATTTATTCACCATGTAAGTGAAGTGAAAGAAATCTCTGGAATCCATATTATTAGATACAATACCATTTATTATTGTTATTTTTATTATGATTATTATTATAATATCTATATTTATTATTATTTATAGTCTCCTACGGTATGTTTGGGCAATTTAATACAATCTCTAATTAGATGGGTTGTTCTTGGCCTTTCAACATCGATTTATGCAGGTTTCACGGTACATACATATATACATATATGCTAAGAGATAAAATAGTAAAAGATGGTAAAACTATTGGCTGACTACAAATTGTTTCATGTGCCTATACATATATATGGTACATGTCATGTATATAAATACAATACATAGTACACAATATACTGTATATAGATGTACATACATGGTACACCTATATACAATATATAGTACACAATATACTCTATATAGGTGTACATACATGGTACACATCACACAAACTTTGCACACGGTATATAGAACCTACCATGAATGCTCTGCATTAAAACCAACCCTAGCATTGGCAGATACCACCAGGGTGAAACTCTTATCAAACCACCTGTTGTGGCAGGTGCCATGAAGCATGGCTTTAGCAAATCGGTTCAGCTCACCCTCATTATCCTGTCAGAGATGTATGCAGGCTGAGAAGACATAATATGGTACATGTTGTAGGGGTAGATCTGTCATATAACGATCAGCACAATGTTTATTGTATGTGTGGGAATAAACAAAGGCTATACACAAAACAAATCAAAGGCTATAGATGGAAAAGAGGAGACGACTCACGGCCGAGTAGTCATAGTGATCCTCGTCAAGCACAAGGACAAAGGAAGACTTCTCCACAGCAGTGAGGGAAGCCTTGTTGACACCAGTGGCAAAAAACTCTTTCCTAGCCTTGGCCCAAGGAACTCTTTCACCAGCAGTAAGGGCTGCTAACTTATCCTCCCCAGCTAAAGCCTCACTCTTGTCATCTATGATCTCCTGGAACATTCTGTAACCAGAGGCATGCAGGCTATGAAGGGCCCCAAGGCAGCGGTAACACAATGGCAGGAACAGCGGTAGCTGTCAATGAAGTAAACATTAGTAGTGAGCTGACCTTTCAAAGTCTCGCTGATGCATGAGATGGCCGTGATCATGTGTGTATACCTTGTAGTACCTGCCTCGGCTGATCACTGTAATATGTGTCACGCCATTGACATGCTCCAGAGTGTCTGTGGCAGTGACAAAACAATCTCTGCGTCAGAGGGAAAGTTTGCACATTGTACAATGGTGTTTGGTAGTAGCATTAGCTGCACACAACAACATTCTCTCGAGTGCACTACTATATCTGTATCCACAAATCCCTAGCACACTGCTATATCTGTATCCACCGCTCCTACTACACTACTATATCTGTATCCACCCCTACCTAGTACACTACTATATCTGTATCCACCCCTGCTTGTACACTACTATATCTGTATACACCCCTGGTAAAGCACTCACCTGTTTCCACTCCAGGTATTCTAGTGGTGTTGAACAGTCTCTCATACTGTACCGAGTCAAGAGGTACAGTCTTATTTACTAGCAGCTGGAAAATAATACAACAACAACATGCTTGAAGTTCGCATGTTTTCATAGAATGGTGTGTTATTATAGGTGTTGTGTTACACATTGTGTAGTATGGTGTGTTGTAGGTGTTGTGTGTTACATCAATGCACGTTGAATGAGTCACAGCACTTACTGGTTCCAGGGTTTCGTGTTCGATCTTCTCTCTAAACTGTAGAAACGCATAGACCATATTTCCCGCCCTCGCTGCTTGCCTGTTTGTGGGTTGTACAAATATCACATCCTGTAAAATATTGTGGAGACAACTCTTTAGATGTTTGCTTCATGGTAGAATAGCAACTTTGACCAGACTGTAGTAATTAGAGCTAACCATGATAGGAGACCAACACTCACCAGACCGTAGTAATTAGAGTTAACCATGATAGGAGACCAACACTTACCAGACCGTAGTAATTAGAGTTCACCATGATAGGAGACCAACACTTACCAGACCGTAGTAATTAGAGTTAACCATGATAGGAGACCAACACTTACCAGACCGTAGTAATTAGAGCTAATCATGATAGGAGACCAACACTCACCAGACCATAGTAATTAGAGTTAACCATGATAGGAGACCAACACTCACCAGACCATAGTAATTAGAGTTAACCATGATAGGAGACCAACACTCACCAGACCGTAGTAATTAGAGCTAATCATGATAGGAGACCAACACTCACCAGACCATAGTAATGAGAGTTAACCATGATAGGAGACCAACACTCACCAGACCGTAGTAATTAGAGTTCACCATGATAGGAGAGCGCCCTCTGAGATAGACGTACTCTTCCCACCAGTCAGTGACATAGTTAGTAGACCACCAAGACTTCAGTATCAGGTAACGCTGTAGCTTGCTGCCGATACCTCCAAAGAACTCTTCAGCCAACTTTGACATCCTCTCATACTCGGTATCGTTGAGTAGCGGGCGTATGGACTTCAGATACTAGTATCAACAAAAACCAATCATTCCATTGGCTGGGCGGTGTTTTGGGGTATGGGGTGGAGAAGGCATGAAGCTATTAAGAGAGATATATTGGCTTAGCAATTATGGACCTCATTTGTAGAGTCTTTTTAAGCAAAAAAAACCTGCTAAGATTTCCATTATAGTTATTTACGCGGTATGCAAATAATTCATTGCTAGTAAACTGCTAGTGTGTTGAAAGGAAATCACGAGCAAATAACTTCTGTGGCAGCTAAAGAAAGTGAAGTAACAGGCATCTAATAATGGATGCATTAGTGATTGGTGGTTTGCTGCGCTCAAAGCATTGTGTGAGTGAGCTCAGCTGAAGGAACAATGACATTGGGTTGAAGGAGAGTTACCGGCAATAGAGCGGCAATACCAAGTCAACGACCTGTCAACCACCAGAAGAAAGCGCACTAACTTGGCTAGAGCTTGGCCCCACCTACCACAGACTGACACATGTATATAATATTGGTAGTGCAGAGGTTAGTCTGGTAATTTAATCACCGCGGTCAAGAATAACAGATATGTTTCACTGTCAGTTGATTACCTGCACACTTGCAGATTACATCAACACAACATAAGGGGGACACAACCTCCTACTAATATTCAGCACTATGTAAAAGCCATTTCTCACTATGGGTTTCACGGCTATTTTAGTCTTGGCTCCACTTTTTAGCAGGCATAAAATGGTCACCACCAATGCACAAGCAGTCAACGTAACGCGTGCTTTGATGGGAAGGAGAAAAGGAGAGGAGTAAACGGGGACAATGAAGGGATGGGGGGGGGGGGGGGGGAGGTGAGGGAGACACAAGGTTAAATGTGTGAGAGGGAGAAGGCTGACGGAGGCATGTCAATATGAAGGAAGAACAGAAAGGGAGGGCGGACAAGGAGAGATG
Organism: Cryptosula pallasiana; assembly: GCA_945261195.1. Classification (NCBI taxonomy): domain Eukaryota; kingdom Metazoa; phylum Bryozoa; class Gymnolaemata; order Cheilostomatida; family Cryptosulidae; genus Cryptosula; species Cryptosula pallasiana. Next base: position 41,504,414 of record OX183136.1, read on the forward strand.
GCACAAAGAAGACTACACACACAATGAGCCTTGGTATGAGGGAGACAACTTATTATACTCGTGAATAAAGAGTGAAAAGGCATAGGGACAAAGAACTTGTTACATATTACATAATATCACTTGCTGATGCATGTCTGCCATGAGCCTACCAGTCTCTCTCCATCAACCAGTGAACCATAGCCAGCGCTTGCTGACAACTGTGGTACTGTCTAGCAGTGCACAGTACTGTACTGTAGTACTATACAATACTATGCAGTACTATACAATACTATACAATACTATACAGTACTATACAGTACTATACAATACTATACAATACTATGTAGTACTATACAATACTATGCAGTACTATACAATACTATACAATACTATGTAGTACTATACAGTACTCTAGAGTGCTGTACAGTAGCTACTGCATTACTGTTCATTTGGTCCTATCATCATCCTATTACATGATCCATTTAAAACTATGCATTTTATGGCTTAATAATTATATTACATAAACATAATAATAAAAATAATAAATAAACGTAATAACAAAATATGATAAATATATGAATTGACTGAACAAGTCAAGAATCTGGTTAGAGAATGGTAGATATGACAGAGAGACCCACAGCTGTCTGAGTAGGGTATACAGGCAGCTGATGTGACTTGTATTGAAGGGTCAGCGCCCTGTATAGCTGCTGACGCAAAGACTTGTAGATTATAAATTCGTGTAATACTTCATGCAATTCGAAGGAACATGCAGACTTATAACCTTTCTAACAGTTCAATCACCAGATCTGATTATATATCGCATAACATACAAGTAATATTACTAATATATAACATACAAGTAATATTACTAATATATAACATACAAGTAATATTACTAATATATAACATACAAGTAATATTACTAATATATAACATACAAGTAATATTACTAATATATAACATACAAGTAATATTACTAATATATAACATACAAGTAATATTACTAATATATAACAATCAAGTAACACAACTGGCATATAACATAAATACGAACCCTTTGGCGTGTAGAGTCGAGAGACGGTACAGGCAGCTTGGGCAAGGCAGACTGGAAGCTATAAAGCAATGGATTGGCTCCGTTGAGAAGTTTCACCAAACCCACCCACAGCTTGTTTGGTAGACTCATGCGTCCGTGTGCAGAGTACATCCAGGTGTGGTTGAGCAGTAGCATCTTTAAGGTGTAGCGCCACACGAGCACACACAACACCCATACGGATATACCAAAGAAAAGCGCTGCTATAACCTCACAAGAGTCATGGACACATCTGTAATAGACATGAGGTGCTGCATTTCATACATAGACGTAGAGATTGTAATACATAGACATGTAGAATGTGATTTATAGATATAGCCAGTGTAAAACAAAGATTTAAACAGTGTAATGCATTGATACCTAGAGCGTATTACACAGACATAAAGCTCAACAACTCGCTAAAAGAATTTGCCAGTGAAGGGTTAAGAATGTAACAGTTGCGCTATCCCTCTCCGCCCTCCACAGAAAGATGCTGTAGGATCTTTCGGTCTAATACTGACACGCACACCTAGAAACAGGCAGGCCCACATTCCTACAGACACGCCCACATTGGCAGAGCCGGAGTTACAAGTAAACTGCTTATGTAATTAAATGTTAAAAAAGAGTCCAAAGTTCAAAAGTAAATTCCGGATAAACAATTGAATGTGGGTGAGTTCTTTCTGCTGGCACACTGCCAACACTGCTAGCGATATCTATAATGTCATGGCTATTTACATCCTGCTTGTTTCACTTATGAATAAGGGATAAATGCAATACTCACGCATGTTGCACAACTGCTTCACAGTCACTAATGACTTCTTGCACACATGTAGTAAACATAAACAATAAACAAAAGTGTGCGTAGTATACAGTAGTGTACAGAGAGCGGACAGTAATGCATAGAGAGCGCACACTCACTAACTACGTGCACTGCTTAAAGTACTATGAATACTGATAACTAACCATTATTAGACTGCCAGCTACAGGATCAGCACATGCTAAACAGGTTGTAATCTGTTCAACAGGTTGTCTACTTGCTCTGATATTTGACTAGGGCCGAATAATTATAATAATTAGCAGAACCAACAACACTAGCTGTGAGCACACTGCAAGTATGCATAGGTAGTACAAACTCTATTATGCGCATTACATACCAACATATGACAGGGCCAAGGTCAGGGAAAGAGATAAGAGAAATGAGATTGTGGGGAGACGATCGCACAAAGATAAGCCATTATTTATGACATTGGAAGCAATGCAAGCGAATTCCATAGTGTCTGGAGGGCATTACTATCACCATAATGCTACTGCAGCTCTACAGCATGTCAACTTACTCAGGAAAGAAATTAGCCACAAAACCTATAGTTCCATAAGAAAGGTCACGTCCACTGTAGAGCTGCAGACCCATCACTACGGCTGTGAGCAGGAATAGACTGACTGGCGGAGCAGGATAGAGAATGTTCACACAGCGATTCTACAAACAAAGTGCCATCATTTCAGTCTGAATTAAACACTCTATAAGAATTTATTCTTGAGTTGGTTGGAGCTAAAGGCTCATACTAACCTTAAACCTAATAAAACGAAGCTTCCATGAATGGAGTCCACTGTACCAGACAGCCTTTAATGCATCATGGTTGTATCGCACATCAACTCCTTCATGAGTGACATTAAATGAAAATGCCACGGCTGCATGTGCTTCCGCCATTTTTCGTCCCCAGAAAGCTCTTATCTTGAGTGCGTCTTGCCAACTAAATCATAGTTATTATTCAAAGTTAAAAAACAACAAAGTATTGTTATTGGTAGAAATACCCTATAACAATCGTTAGTAGTGAAAAACAGACCGACAACAGTAGATTTATTACTTTTAATTGCAGCAGCTGAGCATCTGCAAAACTATTACTGCCTACTTGACTTCTTGGCACTAATATTATATATATAAACATACAATAAATATAATGATAACTCACTGTGGAAAATGTGAGACTACGCTGATGGGTGAACAAAGTAGAGTATTATTATTATGCGCAAAGAACAAATAATATTTTACTACATAATCATAATGATGATAATTAACTACTACTAACTACTACAACAATTTTTCTATACATACTACTACTATCTATTATTATATAATAATAATGAATTAGTAATAATATATAGTTAATAATAATAATTAATAATACTGCAGCAGCAGCTAGCTAAATAAATAATAATAATTATATATTTTTTATATTATTATATCGACAATATTTTTACAATAATTAATACACATATAATTTTATCTCAATAATCATAGTAGTCATTCGTCATCGACGATGATGATGATTGAACTTGATCATCGTCAATCAACAACATCAGCATCATCACGATGATGTTGATGATGAAGAGGAGCAGCAGCATCAGCAGCAATCAAGAAAAAAGTGGTTGCACAAAAGAACCAAAGTTGATGGCAACACCAACTACTTAATTATTATCGGCAGCAGAGGTACAGTGTTTAAAGAAAATGAACACAGCACTTTCCATCACAAAACTACTCAAAATGAGTTATTTCAAACTTATTTTGGTGACCAGCAGTCCTGGCAACGACTCATCTGGTGGACTTTGGTCGTTATCATTGCTCTAGCTCTTCAAAATATCACAATAACGAGAGGTTTTACGTTGCCTCGTATTGAAATAAGCTCTTAGGTTAACATTGGACTCACGAAGTGGCGATGCAGGAAATAGCAGTTGAGTACCGCCAAAGTTCCTCTGCCACTGATCTCTCCGATTTCTTAATGTGGATTATGATTACCTATTAATGTTCGTTTACAGTAGAGCTACTGTCCTCAAGTCTATCTGTGGGATATTCCTGCGAGCTAATGATATCTTTCTGCAATAAATAATAATAATAATAATAATAATAATAATAATATCTTACATCGTACGTCTTACATCTTCTTTAGTAGAACATACAAGAGCCGGTTTCGGCAAGCGGTATGCCTCATATATATATTAACTGTTTTTATTTTTGGATTAGACTAGTTTAACAGTTTCGCTAAATAATATATTAGTAGTAGTAGTTAGCGTTCTAAGAAAAAGAAGATGATGATGATGTCGCAGTAGTAGTAGTGGTAGTAGTAGTGGTAGTAGTAGTGGTAGTAGTAGTGGTAGTAGTAGTGGTAGTAGTAGTGGTAGTAGTAGTGGTAGTAGTAGTGGTAGTGGTAGTAGTGGTGGTAGTAGTGGTGGTAGTAGTGGTGGTAGTAGTGGTGGTAGTAGTGGTGGTAGTAGTGGTGGTAGTAGTGGTGGTAGTAGTGGTGGTAGTAGTGGTGGTAGTAGTGGTGGTAGTATTGAGTAGTAGTATTGAGTAGTAGTATTGAGTAGTAGTATTGAGTAGTAGTATTGAGTAGTAGTATTGAGTAGTAGTATTGATTGAGTAGTAGTATTGATTGAGTAGTAGTATTGAGTAGTAGTATTGAGTAGTAGTATTGAGTAGTAGTATTGAGTAGTAGTATTGAGTAGTAGTATTGAGTAGTAGTATTGAGTAGTAGTATTGAGTAGTAGTATTGAGTAGTAGTATTGAGTAGTGGTGGTAGTAGTATTGAGTAGTGGTGGTAGTAGTATTGAGTAGTGGTGGTAGTAGTATTGAGTAGTGGTGGTAGTAGTATTGAGTAGTGGTGGTAGTAGTATTGAGTAGTGGTGGTAGTAGTAGTATTATGTTGGATTTCAACTCACGTACTGTTCTTGGTACAAAAAAAAACTGTTGTGATATATATATAGACTCAGAGGTCTTGGCAGCATACAGTCACAGTGGGAGGATCCCCTCTTCCAACAGCTCTTGTAATTGTATTGTTGTACCTAATCTTTCATACATACACATCATTCATTATTATTAGCTCATCATCATCACATTTAGGGGCAGAACAGGCGATTTATTGCGATAATACTCTTGGGAACAAAAGGTAGACTATTTTTGTTACTTAGATAGGAAAATAACCTGGGCTACGCCGCAAAATAGGCAGTTCTGCACCTACCTCAATAATTGCAGGAAATTAATAATGAATCGATAATAAAACAATGTTAGTTGACGAGCACGAACAATAATAATAATTTATTATTCTCATATTGTATGAATGATTAGAAACCGTAGAGATAAAAGTTTAGGAGAATAAATTACAATAATTCTGTATTTTTATTGTTGTATGTATATTTAATAATAATAAATAATATGTACATATTATATTTATATGTATGATCTATATTACAGAGAATAAATTATAATAATGATATAGCAATTAATAAGTTAATAATAATAATTAATTGGGAAACGTGCCGCCTGAGAAAGTCTTCAAATAGCGAGGAACCCCAATTAAATTACGGGGCTTTTGAGATTTCGTCCATTGGTTTATTATTATACAAGAGCGCAGCCGTATGTTTTTGGGTTTCTCCGGTAATATAAAGTTTGCTCGTGTTGCAGTTTATCCCTAATAATAATAATAACAGAGATGGGGGCAAATCAAAAAATTTTGCCTCAAGTCATTTTGAAAAAAATAGACCAAATCAAATCAGGGGCGCGAGAAATTGAGGCAAATCAGTGAAAATGCCAAATCAAATATTTGCATTTGATTTTCAAAACTGTTTTTTAAATAATTTTTCAAAACAAGCATTGTGAGCAAAAACAAGCACACAAAAGCAATTATTTCCATCCTCTCTGCATTAATAGTTATGGGAAGAGTGCCTAATGTTCAAAATCCTGTATAAAAGTAGGTTGACATAAATGGTCACTGTTGACATTTTTGTGGCTCATCTCCAAAATTATTTCGCAATTACCTTACTGTACCATATAAAAATTGAACTATTACAACTTATTCACCCCTTTACTAGGCAGTCACCACAGAAGTGAGGGTTGCATACGACAGCATTGTAAACAAGCCATTACAGCTTTGTGCCCTTCTACTTAATTTGGATGTTAATTAGTCACATGAAAATGAGTTTATGGTAAAAAATAAATCTGAGTTCAACACTATGCTCAATGCACTCATTATCTCTATACCGGCACTGAAATGTGAATGTATATTGGTATATTTTCAATGACATATGCATATTTTTAAACTTCCAAAAAATACGTTTATTTTCTTGTTGTATCTGCACGAGGACGACTAATGGAAGAGTTCACATGGTTTAAAATAATATGCATATACACCATTTCATTTCTAATTGATTAATTACTTTCCTTCCTTACCTGTAGTAGCTTTCACACACTCGCGCTAGAAAAAATAATCACAGGTGATATATGAAATAAAAATATAATGATTTATTTTCATAATAAAGAGTATAAATAATTTTTTTCAGGTAATTTGCGACAATTTCCAATAAGTTTCATATCAGAATTAGTGCATCTAAAATAATGACTATACAAGTTTAGTATTCTGACAGATATAATGAATATATGCAAAAGGAAATTGAGAAGTTAAGAGCTGCACAACTACATGACTAAAACCTTGTTCAATTGGTGGTTCTTGCAGCTATCAGATATTACTTGGATGTGACACGAAAGCATATAGTTTTTTTTATATCCATTGTAAAACTAAAAAAGTAAGAGGTTCTACAAAAATGTCATGATGTCATTACTGCAGATAAAATAAAGTATGAGTTGATAATGAAGCATAAAGTCTTGCGATGTAGTTGGTTGTTGCCGGACAGTGGTTTGTATCCAATAAAAATATTGCTGATCAGCTGAGAATTACAAAACATTCCCGCCGGTGAGGCATACCGCGAGATAGATGAAATATAAAATAGCAATAGTTTAATTTATAAATTCAAATTATTTCTTGCGCTGGTGTTCACATTAGTACACAGGGTGAATTACTTTCTAACAAAAACATTCGAAGATATTAGAACACTGGGTAGAGCTATACTACGCTTATCCACTAGAACATAGTCATCATGTTTAGTACATAGATAGTTCATGATCAAATTCATCACCACTATCTCATCTATGTGAAGTGTCTTCATTCATCTTTGTATATTTCCTCATTAGCCCAAACTGCATGTTGGGGCACTGCATTTTCAACTTCACGAAAAGAGCAACTCATTTCACGGGAAGAATAAATCTTGGTGCATATAATTTTTCGAGTATTCAATCTTTCTTGAAAAAAAATCCACAGGGTAGCCAGCACATATATCCAAATCTATAATATAGCAAATTTGGATATGATTAGAGTAAATGAAATTAATTATGCTACTGCAATCTAAATCAAATAGCATAGCATATAATAACAATGCAATGGCAAATAACAATAACACTTACTAATGTTAACCTAACATGTAATAAGCCCCTTTCATTGATTACCAATCAAACTACTATCAATTTATTGGGTCAAGCTGTATGAACTGCCACACTTATGCTCTGATAAGTAAATTTAATCAGTAATGCCATAAAAATATTTTTGAAAATGATAAAATAAAATGTTTTTGAAACAGTGCTATTTGCCCAATACTGCTACAATAAATTCAACGTATTTAATTTTTATTCACTGATTAATCAATAATTAAACCTATCAATAGTATTAATTTTTGTTGACTAATAGTAATTACTATTATTAGAAAGAATCTATAATCAGTACAATATGTGCAATAATAATTAAAAATAACATTCTTATTATTATAATAATTTTATAATTGTTGTTTTTGTGGTGTATTGTTTTAATCACTACTAAACTTCAAATTTTATTATTTTCATTCTACATACTTACATAGTAATTCTTTACTTTCTGCTACTAAAAACAATAGTCCTATTTAATTATCGCTATTAATTATTATAAATAATCATTATTATCATTGCAACAATACTTTATCATCATTATTAATTATTGTTATTACAGTACTTAAAGTTACTGTAGCTACACGGTTGTAATACTACTGAAGAAAAGTTTTTTTCAAAAGAGTAGAGGTGGTGATAACAACAACACAACAATTTTTACAACAATGTGATAACTAACTACTGTTATTAGTATTATGATCATCTATAATAATATAATAATAACTATAATTGTTTTGATATCATGAACAATTTATATTATTATTATTCTTAATTTATTCAGCCTTGAATAACAATAATTATTACCATTATCATTACGTGGATGAATTAATGCCATGACAATTATAATAACGATAAATAATAATAATCGTTATTATCATTCATCATTATTATTATTTATTATTGTTGTTATTACTATTAATGACTACTATAACTATTTTATGGCATTGATTCATTCATTCATAATAATGATAATATATAATATTATTCTACTACAGTAGTTAGTAACCAAACATACCACTTACCTAGTACACATTCTCAAACATCCGTTTGTCATGTTCGTACCAATGCTTCATTTCAGGCCATTTTTGAATAATTGTACAGAATTGGTTAGCCAGGAGCATATATTGGTAATAACAACAACATCATTAACTCAGGTGATATTGCGTAACTATAGACTGTATTTTTAGTCATGAGTCATCTGTTATCCCACCCAGTGATCTTTTGCTACTAATTTTAATAAAGATAAAAAGGTAACAATACTATGATAATTTTGCATTAATCATCAACAAAAAAGTTAATTTTTACCAAATGATTTGAATCTGAAAATCAAATATTTTGCTCAAATAAAAAAATCAAATCAAGTCAAATCACTGAGGTAGGCAAATCAAATCAGCAAATTATCAAATCAGCTCATTTTGATTTGTTTCAAGTATTTGAATACTCAAATATTCGAGTCACCTGTGATTTGCCCCCATCTCTGAATAATAATGAATAACAATTATAGTAATATATAAATAATGATAATAGTAGTTACATTAACCTGCTTGTGTTTTTTACTATGATGATAAGAGACTCTATAATCATCGCGCTCATAAACAATAATATATTTAATTATTATTATTTAGCTTACAGACTGATTTGTTGTCCATCCCTAGGTGTAAAAATTATTTGTGTACCACCAGTGGTTGCCGCATAAAAATGGTACCTTTGCTTAAAAAAACATGATTTGAAGTCCCACTGCCAAGCATTGCCGACAACGAAGTTAGCTAATGGTAAGACATATGAAGTAGTTTTTGGGAATGGCTCTCCAGTAAAGTTTTTTTTTTCCACATAATGTAGCAAGTGCACAGAAAAAAATCACCATTGAAAGTAGTATCAAATTAAAGAGTATTTGTTGCTCATTCTGGTGATACAAAGTTTTTTTCCCACAGCTAATATTTCTGAATTTCCAGACTTTTTTAAAAATGTACTCTTAGCTAAAAAAAATATAATACATTCTTGTCTAATCCGCAAGCCACAAAAAAATGTTCAACAATGCGTAAAATAATTTTTGTGCTAGGTAATTGTGCTAGGTAGTTGTGCTAGGTAGTTGTGCTAGGTAGTTGTGCTAGGTAATTGTGCTAGGTAGTTGTGCTAGGTAGTTGTGCTAGGTAATTGTGCTAGGTAGTTGTGCTAGGTAATTGTGCTAGGTAGTTGTGCTAGGTAATTATGCTAGGTAGTTGTGCTAGGTAGTTTTGCTAGGTAATTGTGCTAGGTAATTTTGCTAGGTAATTGTGCTAGGTAATTGTGCTAGGTAATTGTGCTAGGTAGTTGTGCTAGGTAATTGTGCTAGGTAATTGTGCTATGTAGTTGTGTTAGGTAGTCGTGCTAGGTAAAGTAATGGGAGACTTTCCACATTTCTGGGAAACTTTAAATTTCAATCCGCAACATGTCAATAATCTGTACGCAGCATATCAATAATCTTTACACAATATATCAATATTTTGTACGCAATCAATCTTGACCGTTTCAATTTTAGATTTCCATCAATATTGTCTTGCATTTAGTCATCTGTAGTTCCTTGCTTAATTCCAAGCAGGTACACTTCCCATTAGCTATTTTTTATGACGTACTGCAGATTTTTGCATGATATTGAAGTTGTCTGCTCTCATCAATGTAAGACAACTCCGAACTTAATTGTAAAATTTACTTATAAAACTTTGATTGAATAGAAGTTTTGAAGTGACGATTGTGTTGCACTTGACCACGTAGTTGTTGTAACTGTATGAACCATTTAGTTTATCCTCCATCGTATGATGTCTACTGAGATATAGAATGCTTTGTCTTCTGTCGTGCACATTCTCTTTATTCTGTAGGATATCGCATGTCTATTGCAGCGTACCATCAAAGATGGAAAGGGTGAGTGAGGCACACACTGCTGAGTGTCCAACAGTCAGTGACAGTGCCTCATCTGCTCAGGCGTCTACCCAACAGTCAGATGAGGTCAGCGGTCTCCCCGACCACAAGGTGTACCTACGTCAGCGGTCTAGGGAGCTGCTGGAGGCACAGTCTGGGGTTGACGAGTGAGTTCCTATCAATACAAGTAATAGCTAACCCTAAACCTGTCTTCTGTCAGTCTCGTCTGATGTGTAGATAACTCCAAGCATCACATACATGGGCTTGTGGTTGCTTGCAGATAGTCTTCTATAACATTTGTCACTTGTCACTGGAAGTGTTTTAATGAGAATTCAACATTCAAAGTTAGTAGCATTATACATTCAGCTCTCGCATGCTGCCTTTTGACCTGCTGTCTGCATGTGCTGCCAAGTAGAGCAGGTGCTGACATTCAGTCATACGTAGTTTTATTGTATGCGTGCATGCAGATGCATACGTTGGTTACCTACACCTGTTGGGAAACCACTTAAATAACCAATGGGGTTTAGGCATTCCATCAACTAACCAATGGGATGTTACGTGTCTCTCTGTGGTTGATAATTGCGAACACTGGTGAGCAATGATTGTGGTATGTGGTGAAGTGTGGAGAGGCCGTTGTGTGACCAATGTGACATGTAGCTGTATTATACATCTGCCACAATCCATCCCACATTCCTACCTCTCTCTACCTTCTCTCTCTCTACCTTCTCTTCTACGAGTACAGCTCTAACTACTCAGTGCTGCCGCTTTCTATCAAACTAATTGTCCGCTCTCGTCTCAGCTGACTTGCAATCCACTTCCCGGTGTCATTGCATCTGGAAAGGGAATGCAGCATTACTAGATATTAAGACCTCCACTTGGTTGGTACAAGCCTCCGACCTTGAGCTGTTTTGACTTGTTTGTCAATGGTATTGGTTTGCAGTCAGCAACTGGATGACCTTGCCTTTGCTGTGGCAGCAATTGCTGACCTAAGCATTATGCCTAGAGAGTCCATTGTATGTTTTTTCCGGCTACTCATGTCTTAGGCAATTGATGCAGGCGGCGTTGTAGATATTGCTTATATAGCTAGACTACAGTCAAATAAATATAGCTGATGCGTTGTGTTGGTGGCTGTGTTTGTTTACCAACTGTTAGATGGTGTGCTACAGCCTTCCACACCTCCCGCTACTCTATATGAATACTTCCAAACCAAACCTAATTCATCACTTGTTGCCAAGGCTCTATCAGAAGGCAAAACATTTGACACAGGCCATCGATCTATTGATATTACTTGTTTTGCACTCAGCTTACACCAAACATTCCTCACTAATGTGGGTACAGCTATAACAGTGGACCGTGGTCAGTGGACTGGGCTAGTTGGGGCCTAAAGTTTACCTTTCGTTGTCTTTTACTGAACACTAAAAGACTTTTATTGTTTGTTTGTGCAGGCGTCTGTTTCCAAGCGTATTCAATGATTATGACTGTCTGCTCACGGTAACCTACTCTTGTGTACTTACTTTTGTGTACTTACTCTTGTGTACTTACTCCTGTCTATTTACTCTTTTGTACCTACCTACTCCTTTGTACTGACATATTACAATAGAGTGTTTATTTCTACACCACATGTAGATGACACAGTGCTGTATCAATGCACGGTGTGTAATTGTCCTGCAATCAGGGCTAATGATACAAACAGTATCAGTTCCTGCTGTGGTGTATCGCTGCCTGTCACAGAACGGTATCCAATGAAGCAGCGCTGCCTTTATCATCATCTTTGTGGTCACCTTTCATTGGATTATATAGTAACTCTCGAGCTCATCTGTAGCTCCAGTTCCTTGCCTGTCTTATCAGTTGTCTATTGAGCCGCTGGTTACTGATGCGTGACGTATTGTTGTGTAGAGCCCATGCTACGGTGATGGATACATGGCACCATGTCAAAGGTTAATCCATTCCTCTAAAGTTATTCATTTCTATCCGTTCATCTGATTCACACATGTTTGTGTAGCGTCGAGTCGAGTAAAGTAGTATTGTATTGTTGGTACATCTGCCGCGCGCATCTCTCTTCTGCTCTATACTTTCTACTGTTTACCGTCTGCTCCCTACGCCTATCGTCTACTCTCTACTTCGACTATGAGTTATCCTCCAGCCAAAACCAAGCTACAACGAAGACGGACGGTACATCATATAGAGCACAACTGTATACCAGAAGAAATCACCTGCATACAGATGTCTGACCGCGCTGCCACTTACCCTCCCAACAGACAAGACCTTAGCCACACATTCAAGGATAAAGGCTTGACTCGAAAGACTGGCCAAGCGAGTGAGAGTGATGAGGCTGTAGAGTATGATGTTGGCAGCAAAGAGAGTCTTGCTACATCAGTGTCTGATGAGCAGTCAGACCTATCCGACTGTGACAGCGGTTTTAGTGGGTCCAACAAGGAGTGTCACAGCAACGAAGACCAATGGTAGGGCTTTATGTGTCTCTCTCACCTGTCTCTATGTCTCTCTCACCTGTCTCTATGTCTCTCTCACCTGTCTCTATGTCTCTCTCACCTGTCTCCGTCTCTCTCACCTGTCTCTACGTCTCTCTCACCTGTCTCTACGTCTCTCTCACCTGTCTCTACGTCTCTCTCACCTGTCTCTACGTCTCTCTCACCTGTCTCTATGTCTCTCTCACCTGTCTCCGTCTCTCTCTCACCTGTCTCTATGTCTCTCTCACCTGTCTCCGTCTCTCTCACCTGTCTCTACGTCTCTCTCACCTGTCTCTACGTCTCTCTCACCTGTCTCTACGTCTCTCTCACCTGTCTCTACGTCTCTCTCACCTGTCTCTACGTCTCTCTCACCTGTCTCTACGTCTCTCTCACCTGTCTCCGTCTCTCTCTCACCTGTCTCTATGTCTCTCTCACCTGTCTCCGTCTCTCTCACCTGTCTCTACGTCTCTCTCACCTGTCTCTACGTCTCTCTCACCTGTCTCTATGTCTCTCTCACCTGTCTCTATGTCTCTCTCACCTGTCTCTACGTCTCTCTCACCTGTCTCTACGTCTCTCTCACCTGTCTCTACGTCTCTCTCACCTGTCTCTACGTCTCTCTCACCTGTCTCTATGTCTCTCTCACCTGTCTCTACGTCTCTCTCTCACCTGTCTCTACGTCTCTCTCACCTGTCTCTACTTCTCTCTCACCTGTCTCTACGTCTCTCTCACCTGTCTCTACGTCTCTCTCTCACTTGTCTCTACGTCTCTCTCACCTGTCCCTACGTCTCTCTCACCTCTCTCTATGTCTCTCTCACCTGTCTCTACGTCTCTCTCCCCTCACTCTGCGTTAGATTTCATACTCTGTAGTTCCTGTGTATATAGAGCAGTATGTGATAGTATGCAGGGATGATATGTGCTTAATCACGACTGATTGTATCAAAATGCTGTCCCCATAAAATTTTCAGAATATTTTCAGCTAAAGAATTGTTTTTGTATATAAATGTAGCTTCTAAAATATAAATAATTGAGCACAACCTTTATATTATTTTTACTTTAAAAATATCTATACGATAAAGTATATGATATAGTGTGTAATAATACGTAAAACATAATATAAGAAATGTATAACAACATGCTATTTGTTCATGCAGTAGTCATGTGGTGATATTGCATACCCAGTTTCTAAAGAATTGGACCAATTTTTCAGCTGAAAAAGTATTTCGTATTTTATTGACCAAAGAATAAAACTAGAGGAATAGAACTTTTATTTGTAACAAAAAACACTGCTGAATCGCATTTTCGGCATTGTTGTTGTTGTGCTTAACAACAATGAAACAACAGATCTGATGAAAAAGTCTTTATTTAGAAAAAAATTATATGGGTTAGAAATAAAATTATTAACATTTTCAAATGAATTTAAAGAACAGTCATAGGCAAACTAATAGTTCTTTTGAATTTATTTGACATTGACTATATGGCGCTTTTCACGGCAAGAACTTTTATCAAGTAGACAACTCCAAGATTAAAAAATTCGAAATGTTTCCGTGAAATCAATTTTAAAAATATATTTCACTTACATTTCATTTTGCTGCCAATCAGTATAATACAATTGGTGCTTTGTGTAACTTGCCCACAAATTTTGCCCAGAAATTGGACTAATATGCAGTAAAAGCGGATGACTCAATAATTCTAGTGAAATCCGTGTTTTCCAAGGCTCTATTCCTTGTCTTAGTACAAGCCTATTTACAACCAGTGTGTAGTACTACAAAGTCCAACTACATTGCTACTGTTTATTAGTGGCGGTGAGGTAGTGATGTTTGTTTTGTTTGTTACCGACTTTGTTGTATTTATTGCTGACTTTGTTTTGTTTATTGCTGACTTTGTTTGTGCTGTAGTTTGTGAGAGATCTATTTCTTATATTCTTTGCAGCAACCCCATTCGCCTTTCTTTCTCTCTCCCTCCACTTCTTTGAATGCCCTATTATATCCACCCGCGTACACGCTTACTTTATCCACTCCTTTGAATACCCAATATATCCAGCCTGCCTTGTCAATGCTTTCTCTATGTATCACAGAACATTCACCCACAACCAACCATCACCAGTTCTGTGCTATCTATAAATCATAGTTATTACTGTGTACAGTTTGTCCTGTAATATTTTATTTACAACTGCTGCTATATAATTATTGGAGTGAATGACACTGGGGACTCATAACCCGTAATATCCAGCAAGTTGTAGCTATCACTGCTGTAGATTGCACTGCTGTAGATTGCACTGCTGTGGATTGCACTGCTGTAGATTGCACTGCTGTAGATTGCACTGCTGTAGACTGCACTGCCGTTGATTGCACTGCTGTAGATTGCACTGCTAGCATTCACCTAACTAGAGTATTCTTGGCCTGCTTGTCAAACGGAATGCAAAAATATTGGATGTTTATAATTTGCATATGTAATCGAGCCCTATTATTGCACTATCCATGTGATTTAATCAAATGACATGTATAAGTACCGTTAAATGTGTCATAGAGAAGATAACTCTTGCTAACATGTTTAACGTAGGTGAGGTTGACTCGGTATGAATAAGTTGATACTATTTTGTAAAAAAAACAACTCTACCTTGATGTATTATTGGACCATGGGACGCAATACCACCGCAATGCTTTTGGTAATGTCTGATGAGTCTGTTAGCATGTCAGAAATGCATATCACCTGCTATCACTTGTCTCTGCTGTGTATCACCTGCTATCACATGACTGCTCATGTTGTTGTGTCAGCTAGCACCATTCAGTGCCGATAAGCTCTCTCACAGCCGATATCATTGCTCTGTTTTGGCAGCCTCTCATCATGTTTGTTGTGAATGTAAACCAATGATGCAGAGCATCTCGCATCATTCACCGCATCATTCACCACAATCATTCATAATATTTATGTTATTGTTGCATTCTGGGATAGAATTAGCTAACCTTTGACCTTACTGTAACCTATTACCACAACATAGATGTTGAATGTTAAATGAAACTCTACGAGTGACCAAAGCAGTAAGTAATAGTTACCTATGAATCTTATATGATGAAAGGCCTGGTGATCCACCGAGGCTTGACGAGGCGATCGCGACCGCACCCTCGTGTGTGCCGTACGGCCGACTGCTTTTACTCTGGCCCGCCGTTTACCTGCGCGGTTGATAATTAAATGTTGTAAACTAGTAGAAATAAACTGTAAACAATAGACCCACTCTAAGCTTTTGTCAAATCAGAACCATTTTACCAAAAATACTCAATCACCAAAGGGCCCAATTACCAATGGCAACTGCTACAAGGTACATTATGGGCTACTACATTATGGGCTACTACATAACTAGCTACTACATGACTGGCTACTACATTACTGGCTACTACATTACTAGCTACTACATTACTAGCTACTACACTACTGACTACTACACTACTGGCTACTACATTACTGGCTACTACATTACTGGCTACTACATTACTAGCTACTACATTACTAGCTACTACACTACTGACTACTACATTACTGGCTACTACATTACTGGCTACTACATTACTGGCTACTACATTACTGGCTACTACATTACTGGCTACTACATTACTGTACTACTACACTACTGGCTACTACATTACTGGCTACTACATTACTGGCTACTACATTACTGGCTACTACATTACTGGCTACTACATTACTGGCTACTACATTACTGGCTACTACATTACTGGCTACTACATTACTGGCTACTACATTACTGTACTACTACACTACTGGCTACTACATTACTGGCTACTACATTACTGGCTACTACATTACTGGCTATTACATTACTGGCTACTACATTACTGGCTACTACATTACTGGCTACTACATTACTGGCTACTACATTACTGGCTACTACATTACTGGCTACTACATTACTGGCTACTACATTACTGGCTACTACATTACTGGCTACTACACTACTGGCTACTACATTACTGGCTACTACATTACTGGCTACTACATTACTGGCTACTACATTACTGGCTACTACATTACTGGCTACTACATTACTACATTACTGGCTACTGCATTACTGGCTATGCTACTTGGTTTATCGAGCAACTTGTTCTACATACCAACAAATCAATGGTGTTGTGCCAAGGCTTTATATAGCTGTAGATTTAGCTATCAGTTTGTGGTAACCAGTTAATAGATATACTATGTTGTTGTTGTTGTTCAGTGTCACAATACAGTCGTTTGCCACACACATATAAATATTGTGGACTGTGGTTCCGAGATAATCACTTTCTCTGAATCGTTGCCGATAAAGGGCATGTTATTGTTCGCAGTAGGAAATGTGATGTCAGCAGTGCCTTCTTGCTTGTAATTAATTAACTCCGTAAGACAACTTTTTCATAAACACTGGCAACTTTGTTTGTGTGATTGTTTGGAAGTACATGTATGTTTTTTGTAAGTCACTTGCCTAGCCCTCACTGAAGCTGGCCGATGTCTGGTGCACCGGCCACATGTGCTAGTACTCACCATTGCAATAGTCCAGGGATATGACTTGCATTCTCATTCAATTAGTAATTGCTAATGTATGTCAGAGGCAACTAGCAAATACAACATGATAATGTATGTCTCAGTTGTGGAAGTGTGTGTCAATGTTTTTAATGAACCTCTTTCCTTTTTCAACCATTGAAGGTCTTGTGAAATGATTACTGCCGGGACAAAATACTTCGGAAATCTTGGTATATCTATAGTTTACTGTTAGTAACTTGATATGTCTATAATAGTTTACTGTTAGAGACTTGATATATCTATAGTTTACTGTTAAAGACTTGATATATCTATAGTTTACTGTTAGAGACTTGATATATCTATATTTTACTGTTAGAGACTTGATATATCTTTAGTTTACTGCTAGAGACTTGATATATCTACAGTTTACTGTTAGAGACTTGATATATCTATAGTTTACTGTTAGAGACTTGATATATCTACAGTTTACTGTTAGAGACTTGATATATCTATAGTTTACTGTTAGAGACTTGATATATCTACAGTTTACTGTTAGAGACTTGATATATCTACAGTTTACTGTTAGAAACTTTAGATGACTATGATGTACTTGCAGGGACTTGAGACGTAGAAGCACCTCAATGGTAGAAGCCAAAGACCAGACGTACAGGAAGCTAAAGGAAGAGCTGATGAGGGCGCAGGGAGAGCTGCAGCTAAAAGACCAAGAGTGTGGTAAACTGGAGAGGGTGAGAGATCAGATGGAGCAGGAGCTTGAGGAGCTGACAGCTAGTTTGTTTGAGGTGTGTTACAGGGCGTCATGTGTTAGTCTGTATTCACAAAAGACTCTGGTTACTTCATGTAATGTTTCCCATTTGATTGTAAAATAAATAATGTGTTGTTTTCTGTTCGCATCAGTCAAAGCACACGCAATTCAGATCTTATAATTACCGCTTTAGAACAAAAAATATTAATAGTAAATCATGACAGTGTCTAATTTTTTAAATCGAACCGTGTAAGTTTTTTTTGTCACGGAAAGTTTTTACAGGTTATGAGTTATGTTGGGTATAAACCAGTGTGTGTGTGTGCTCAGCTCTGGCACATTCACCTACAATGACAAAAGACATGGACTCACTTGCAACAGCTCCAAAATGATATATTAATTTTTTTGCAATTATATTCTTTAACAAAAAAAATTTTTAAAAGGCGTTTTTGTTACGCGAACAGGCCAAACTTTTCATAGGGCAGAGATTTTTCAAAGATGAAAGCAATACTGTGCTCCAGTCATCATCCATTATCTGTATGCTGTCTATGGGTGGCTATGAAAAGAGCACAACTTCATTACATTGAATGAATAGAGCAAAGCAAGTCTAGTACCGCAGTCTATGCTGATCATATGATAGAATTGCTGTGGAATTCCTATGATGTGCTGTTTTAGTGTGGATAAGCGTATTATGCTATACCTACGTGTTATAGTATTATATAGCATTATATGCATATAGTAATATATGTACATATATATGATATCACATAGTATTATATGTATATAGTAATATATGTACATATATATGATATCGCATAGTATTATATGTACATATATATGATATCACATAGTATTACATGCATATAGTAATATATGTACATATATATGATATCACATAGTATTACATGCATATAGTAATATATGTGCATATATATGATATCACATAGTATTACATGCATATAGTAATATATGTACATATATATGATATCACATAGTATTACATGCATATAGTAATATATGTACATATATATGATATCACATAGTATTACATGCATATAGTAATATATGTACATATATATGATATCACATAGTATTACATGCATATAGTAATATATGTACGTATATATGATATCACATAGTATTACATGCATATAGTAATATATGTGCGTATATAAGATATCACATAGTATTATATGCATATAGTAATATATGTACGTATATATGATATCACATAGTATTATATGTATATAGTAATATATGTACATATATATGATATCACATAGTATTATATGTATATAGTAATATATGTACATATATATGATATCACATTGTATTATATGTATATAGTAATATATGTACATATATATGATATCACATTGTATTATATGTATATAGTAATATATGTACATATATATGATATCACATAGTATTATCAGCATATAGTAATATATGTACATATATATATGATATCACATAGTATTATCTGCATATAGTAATATATGTACATATATATGATATCACATTGTATTATATGTATATAGTAATATATGTACATATATATGATATCACATAGTATTATCAGCATATAGTAATATATGTACATATATATGATATCACATAGTATTATCTGCATATAGTAATATATGTACATATATATGATATCACCTAGTATTATATGTATATAGTAATATATGTACATATATATGATATCACATAGTATTATATTTATATAGTAATATATGTACATATATATGATATCACATAGTATTATATATGTATAGTAATATATGTACATATATATGATATCACATAGTATTATCTGCATATAGTAATATATGTACATATATATGATATCACATAGTATTATATGTATATAGTAATATATGTACATATATATGATATCACATAGTATTATATGTATACGGTATCTAGTATTATACGTATATGATATTATTGTCTCCTTGTATGTTGCAGGAAGCCAATAAAATGGTACAAGATGCAAATGTTAAAAGAATGCATACGGAAAAACTGTTAAAGGAAGCGCAGAGCAGCGTAAGAAGTCTTGTCACGTTTATTTTTGGTTGCTTAGCGACTAATCCTTCCTCTTAATCCTTCCTCATATTCCTTCCTCTTAATCCTTCCTCGTATAGCTACTTCATGAGTCCCTGTATACTGGTATCTAACCTCCCCTAATGGCATAGAATTGTACACTGTAACTGCCATAGAGTGGTGGCATAGAGTTGTATGCAGCTAGTGTCGGTTGTAGATTGAGGTGCTCAATGCAGAAGTACAAGCACTGAAAGCTCTGGTGCTCACGTCGACTCCTAGCGAACCAAACAGACATCTGCACCCACAAATTGATAGAATGTCTAAAGAAGGTTGGTTGTTGGTTTGTTGATATCTAAGTGCAGACTGTCACTTGCCTATTGCACCATTCTATCAATTTTCGTTGCGAATTGCTAATGTATCGATTATCACTTGCCAATAGCTACTGTATCAATTGTCACTTGCCAATTGCTAATGTATTAATTGTCACTTGCCAATTGTTACTGTATCAATTGTCACTTGCCAATAGCTACTGTATCGATTATCACTTGCCAATAGCTACTGTATCAATTGTCACTTGCCAATTGCTAATGTATTAATTGTCACTTGCCAATTGTTACTGTATCAATTGTCACTTGCCAATAGCTACTGTATCAATTGTCACTTGCCAATAGCTACTGTATCAATTGTCACTTGCCAATTGCTAATGTATTAATTGTCACTTGCCAATTGCTACTGTGTCAATTGTCACTTGCCAATAGCTACTGTATCAATTGTCACTCGCCAATTGCTAATGTATCAATTGTCACTCGCCAATATATCAATTGCTAATTGCTGTTTCAGCTCCGGCAGAGAGCAGTTTAGCAAAGAAGCTCAGCTTCAAGAAAACCCACAAAAGATCCACAAGTCACCACATCACTAAAGCAAACCCAGACTTTGTGTTTGATGCAACGACCCCTGCCCCTGGACCCCCCACGAGCAAGAACCTAGTATGTCCATCTATTTACCAGTCTACTAGCGGTGTACTAGCGGTGTACTAGCGGTGTACTAGCGGTGTACTAGCAGTGTACTAGCAGTGCACTAGCGGTGTACTAGCGGTGTACTAGCGGTGTACTAGCGGTGTACTAGCGGTGTACTAGCAGTGTACTAGCAGTGTACTAGCAGTGTACTAGCGGTGTACTAGCGGTGTACTAGCGGTGTACTAGCAGTGTACTAGCAGTGTACTAGCAGTGTACTAGCGGTGTACTAGCGGTGTACTAGCAATATACTAGCGGTGTACTAGCAATATACTAGCGGTGTACTAGCGGTGTACTAGCAATATACTAGCAGTGTACTAGCGGTGTACTAGCAGTGTACTAGCAATATACTAGCGGTGTACTAGCAATATACTAGCAGTGTACTAGCAGTCTACTAGCAGTGTACTAGCAGTCTACTAGCAGTGTACTAGCGGTGTACTAGCGGTGTACTAGCGGTATACTAGCAGTGTACTAGCGGTGTACTAGCGGTATACTAGCGGTGTACTAGCGGTGTACTAGCGGTGTACTAGCGGTCTACTAGCAGTGTACTAGCAGTCTACTAGCGGTGTACTAGCGGTGTACTAGCAATATACTAGCGGTGTACTAGCAATATACTAGCGGTGTACTAGCAATGTACTAGCGGTGTACTAGCAGTGTACTAGCGGTGTACTAGCAATATACTAGCGGTGTACTAGCGGTGTACTAGCAATATACTAGCAGTGTACTAGCGGTGTACTAGCAGTGTACTAGCAATATACTAGCAGTGTACTAGCAGTCTACTAGCAGTGTACTAGCAGTCTACTAGCAGTGTACTAGCGGTGTACTAGCGGTGTACTAGCGGTATACTAGCAGTGTACTAGCGGTGTTCTAGCGGTATACTAGCGGTGTACTAGCGGTGTACTAGCGGTGTACTAGCGGTCTACTAGCAGTGTACTAGCAGTCTACTAGCAGTGTACTAGCGGTGTACTAGCAGTGTACTAGCAATATACTAGCGGTGTACTAGCAATATACTAGCGGTGTACTAGCAATGTACTAGCGGTGTACTAGCAGTGTACTAGCGGTGTACTAGCGGTGTACTAGCAATATACTAGCGGTGTACTAGCAGTGTGCTAGCAGTGTACTAGCAGTGTACTAGCGGTGTACTAGCGGTGTACTAGCAATATACTAGCGGTGTACTAGCAGTGTGCTAGCAGTGTACTAGCAGTGTACTAGCGGTGTACTAGCGGTGTACTAGCGGTGTACTAGCAGTGTACTAGCAGTGTACTAGCAGTGTGCTAGCAGTCTACTAGCAGTGTGCTAGCAGTGTACTAGCAGTATACTGGAGGTGTACTGGCAGTGTACCTGTTGTTTTTAAGTATCATAATGCCAGCCTGCTCTAATCTCATCGCGCTCCCTCCTCCCCGCCCCCACCCCGCTTGTCACCCGCCCCACTCTACTTCTCACGTTTCACCTTAGCACGAACCCCGCCCTGTTCCACCCTTCCCCGCTCTGCCCTCTCCATATCTCCCCCTTCCTCACTATCTCCGCCCTGTTTAGAAGATCACACCGGTGTGCTGTGTGCAGGCACATTGCGGACATTAAAGTCGCGGTTACACTAGGCGATTTTCCTTTAAATCTTGCAGATGCGTCTTGTCGCAGAAAATTTGCACAACTTTTGGTGGAAACGCCGGTTGTCACAGTCTGAGACGCACCAACCTAGCAGTGTCGGACTTGACCGTCAAGTTGCAGCGATTTTATAGCAACGACAGAGAGTCATATTTCCTTCAATTTATTATTATTTAATTTTAATAATAATTTTTCTTTGGAATTAAGTCAAAGCTTCATATTATAAGTAAATAAAAAACAGAACCTCTGACTGCGTAGAGAACTACTACTTGGTAAGAAAGCATTACTACCTGGTAAGAAAGCATTACTACCTGATAAGAAAGCATTACTACCTGGTAAGAAAGCATTACTACCTGGTAAGAAAGCATTACTACCTGATAGGAAAGCATTACTACCTGATAGGAAAGCATTACTACCTGGTAAGAAAGCATTACTACCTGGTAAGAAAGCATTACTACCTGGTAAGAAAGCATTACTACCTGATAGGAAAGCATTACTACCTGGTAAGAAAGCATTACTACCTGATAGGAAAGCATTACTACCTGATAGGAAAGCATTACTACCTGGTAAGAAAGCATTACTACCTGGTAAGAAAGCATTACTAATTAAATCACAACTCATCAACCCAACTGCATGAGCAGGAATGCACTTAGATTATTTTAGCTATGATTGTTGGGCTACCAACTCAAACTCGCCAACTCAAAAATTGTACGAGCTGCAACTGTGTAAACGTAACTTGCACCTGCTTCTGCATCCATCACATTAAACAGAGATACAGTCGCTCTCGTGTAAATGCAACTGACTAACTTGCAAAAGCCATGTTATGAAAGAGTGTAGTCAGCTGTTGAACTGGAAGGAGTAATGTAAGTCAGAAAGCAATACAGAGTTGGTTGGTTGGTTGGTTGGTTGGTTGGTTGGCACTTCAACCACTGCGTGTTAGCAAAATGTAACTGTTTGTGATTCGCCTCCCCCTACATTATTGAAAACTATATACGCATTAAATCTACAAATATATCCGAGTTGAGCATGATATGTATTTTGTAGACCGACACAGAATCATTTGAATGCTTTAAAAGCTGGAGAGAAAAGCCAACTCTCTCCCACGATTCCCTCTTCATATCTAGGATAATGAGAGAGGATATCATTCCAGGTGTTTCATTTGCTAACAAAGAGGTGAGAATCTTTTCTCATTTATGGTATACACTATATGCGTAGTATGTTATATAATTGTTGTATGTTATATCTATTAGTAATGGTAGTACATCTACGATAGAGTGCTCAAACCTTTAGATGAGTTTATCTGATGAGTGTATAGTTAAATACATGAAAATATAATACATTACATCAACTTAATAACATCTTGTTTCATTGCCATACTTCTATGTGTTATATATATATGATTTGTATGTATGATATGTTGTGTGTTATATATATATTATCTCAAGTGTTATTGTACAGAATATTCATCCGCGTAGCGTAGCCTTGGATTTCTCTTACATTTAATTTAATTAATGCATCATCCATCATCATGTTCATTTTCCTCTCCATGCGTCTATGAATAACATAATGAATAAGTGGTTAGTAACTCTTTGCACTCTAAACACACACAAGTATATTTGGTCTTTGCCTTGTGTAACAGACTCTGCTGTATCTTACCATTATTTGTGTACGACATAGCAGCCAAGTGCAGCCAAGTGCAGCCAGCTTCCTGTCTGCAATCCTTTCCTTTTATCCTACCAAACTTGTGTTCTACTTGTAATGTACATCCACTATATACTTGTACTGTACATACACTATATACTTGTACTGTACATACATTATACACTTGTACTGTACATACACTATATACTTGTACTGTACATACACTATATACTTGTACTGTATATACACTATATACTTGTACTGTACATACACTATATACTTGTACTGTACATACACTATATACTTGTACTGTACATACACTATATACTTGTACTGTACATACACTATATACTTGTACTGTACATACACTATATACTTGTACTGTACATACACTATATACTTGTACTGTATATACACTATATACCTGTACTGTATATACACTATATACTTGTACTGTACATACACTATATACTTGTACTGTATATATACTATATACTTGTACTGTACATACACTATATACTTGTACTGTATATATACTATATACTTGTACTGTACATACACTATATACTTGTACTGTATATACACTATATACTTGTACTGTACATACACTATATACTTGTACTGTACATACACTATATACTTGTACTGTACATACACTATATACTTGTACTGTATATACACTATATACCTGTACTGTATATACACTATATACTTGTACTGTACATACACTATATACTTGTACTGTATATACACTATATACCTGTACTGTATATACACTATATACTTGTACTGTACATACACTATATACTTGTACTGTACATACATTATATACTTGTACTGTACATACACTATATACTTGTACTGTACATACACTATATACTTGTACTGTACATACACTATATACTTGTACTGTATATACACTATATACTTGTACTGTATATACACTATATACTTGTACTGTATATACACTATATACTTGTACTGTATATACACTATATACTTGTACTGTATATACACTATATACTTGTACTGTATATACACTATATACTTGTACTGTACATACACTATATACTTGTACTGTATATACACTATATACTTGTACTGTACATACACTATATACTTGTACTGTACATACACTATATACTTGTACTGTATATACACTATATACTTGTACTGTATATACACTATATACTTGTACTGTATATACACTATATACTTGTACTGTACATACACTATATACTTGTACTGTACATACACTATATACTTGTACTGTACATACACTATATACTTGTACATTGTAGATGGCAGACAGAGTGTTAGAGCGGTGTGAGACAAATAACATATCTATAGAACCTATACCTACCTCATCTCAATCGCACAAGTATGTATACATTATATCTGTATAATAAGCATGTTGTATACAATATATGCTAATATCTAGTATACAATATCATATATAGAAGTACCTACATAAATATAATATTAGATACAAAATATTATATCTATCTATGTGTAATATACAATATATACATTACTATAGGGATTGGCATGTGGTATTTAAATGATACGCAAGTGGCATATTGGCCCTCTGCCATCTCCATACTTTATCTTATCTTGCACAATCTAACGTACGTCAATACGTGCAAGTCACGGCTAATTTACATTGAAAGCTCAATCAGCGATATGTCCCAACGCATTTATTGATAGCTTGTGCGTTATTGATGGCTTCTCAGTGGAATTTGCCATGGTTGCTGATACTTCCTGCAGATTTGTCTTCCAGTTGTTATAAATAGTATGTATAGTAACAATACGTACTAGTATTGTACTAGCTATGTGTATTCACTAGTAAATATATATTACTTATTATATACAGTATATATACATATACACACGCAGTAACTGTCACTCGTGATCTATGCTTGAGAGCTAGTACATATTTTCCAGGAGTTGTGCCCTCATGCAGCAAACTTGTTTGTGCTCATACAAGTTGAGGTTCTCCGACGGTGAGCCTTGGCAGGAGATTTGTGAGCTAGTCAGAAATAGAGTGAGTACCTCACTTTACTTTGCCCTCAGCCATCGTGACCCTCATGTCCCACCCACATGTCCCACCCTCATGTCTCACTATTATGACATTTTCTTGTAGAATTTGTATTGGTCACTTTTTAAGCCGCTAACAAGGACCATAACATACAAGTGTTTGATATGCAGTTTTCTCTCTGCTGTTGAATTTATTCAAGTAGTTCTTGTTGGGTATCTTTTGATGAGTTGTTTCCTTGATGCACAGACAACTCCCTATATATACAGTTGTGTGAAGTGCCTGGGCCACAGGAGACAATCCCCTCCCCAATGCTATCATTTTATATGCAAAAGTTTCTTGACAATGTCAGTGACAGTCTTGTGATATGCAATGTTTGTTATGACCCATCTTTCCTATTTATTCCAACTTCTTTCTTTGATCATTCAAAACTTGAAGGCAAGAATTTCATTTACTAGAATACCTATGTTATATTTGAGTTGCTGCTCACAGAGCAATACCTTGTGTTCACCGGTTTACATACAATACAAACTAATCTAAAAATGTTTTTAAAAAATCTAAATTTTGCTGTTATCGTTTTCATGATCGCGAAAGTTTTTTTTCTACCTTAAATAAATTTTGGGAGGCTTTTATCTAATAATAGCAAAAGCACCATTTAAAATTCATAGTTTGGCTCGATGTAACTTCTTGTGTACAACTCATCAACTAATGTCTGTACAATAAGTATGTAACAAGAAAGAGCACACAACTCCACAAACATTTTTTGCACACTTGATTATCTCAGCTAGTTGGATGTAGATATACAAAGCTCAGCTGCATTGTCATAAAATTATAGATTCTTATGTTTATGTGCAACTGCAGGGTGGGCCATTGAGAGGGAGAGAGAGACCCACTAGCACACATTAGATGCACCAGAAGTAATATAATATATAATTTTGTTTCTGTTATAGATAATTGCTGTTTGCGAGCTGTTCACTTACCTAGGTTATGTTAAAAATGGACTCATCAAAAATAGCTGCGGTAAGTGCACAATATGCAGTTGTACATCTCAGTGCAGTGTTGTGTTGGTTGCACTGATGTGTGATGCTGTCTGTGCTGTATCTGTAAACGCATACTGTGGCATACCAATCAACATCTAATGCTACTTGCAACCAGCCATTTCTCTTTGTTTTTGCTTCTCTCTACCAGGGGAAATTGGGAGCGGGTGGCACATGTTGTGTTCGACACAAACACACAGATATATTGAACTAGTGAGAGAATGCTTTCTGTTGCAGATAGCGACATGTACTGGCATATCATGCATCTACGCAAGGCCATCAGTCTGGCCCGTCTTGGATTTAAGAGCTGAACGTTGACTTGTTCACACTAGTTTTGGCTTTTTCCTCTGCCAGCTGCAGCCAAGTGCCAGCAACAGTTGTCTGTGGCATGCGTGCCTAGGCCATACACAATCTCTGCTAGTCACATGCTGTAATGTGTTCTTTTGTACCACCTCATCTCTATTTATTTACTTGACTATAGCTTAGCCTAAGTTGTTTGCAAAATAGCCCGAGGTGCAGATAGTGGAGCAAGGATAGCGCATTATGTACTGCGTGCTACTCAATGGACAGATATCTCTGTCGGTGCTATCAGATGTCATCAGTAGGAAATGAACCGCCTGCACCATGGTCTGGTATAGCAGGCACTCCACATCTAATGTCACTTACACATCACAATATTTTATGCATTTATATGCAGCGAGCATAATAGTATGAATATGCCTACCTACTCTCACATATCTATGCATCGCCACTATTTGTGCTCAACACTATATTTCATAGACATGGAATTACTTTTGCCCTTTCTTCCTGTGGCTTTACTCTTTTGTTGTTGTCAGTGACAGAAGATATTTTAATTGGTTTTTACTAGTATTCCAAATCTGTTTTGTAAATAGTTCTTTATTTATTCTCGTACCTGTGGACAAAAACATTTTATATAACTTTTATTAGTATAAGAACATTCCTGAGACAAGTAAGGAAATAAATACATTGAAATAAGGCTAGTGCTGGTCTCATTGTTATACGCTGAGACAGAACCGGAGAGACAAGTTTCACCTAGGTTATGTATTACTGGAGTAACTGGTATCAGATACGCTGGCCGGGGCATTTATTGTCTAATAAACTGCAATATTACCTGAATGTTGCACTGCATCACAGATCATGAATAGTGGGTTTTTTTGTGAGTGTATTGTACTAAAAATCATATAGTATACAATGAAGATTCTTGTTTTCTGGTGAAGTGCCCAAATTGAAGCTTAATTACAAGGAATTGTCTTACTATTCCCCTAGAGGAGCACAACTCCTAATAAATATCGCAACAAGAATATTAGAACCAAAAATATTAGTGAGATGTCCACGACTCTACATACAGCTATAAAATAATAAGAAAAACTTGGTCACGTTCAAGACCAACAATGGATCACGGAAAATGATTCAGGCAGCCCACCTAACCCACCCACCCACCGTACAGAATGAAAAAACCAGAGAGAAACTTATTAAATGGTATATGCAGACATGTTGGATGTGATATTTGAAACAATAAATAGTGTTCAGCTCTCTATATGTACAGTTGACATAGTTGATTGCTTTATAACATGAGAAGAGTGCAAGGTGTCAATATGTACATACAGTATGTAAGTGCATATTCTCACACTCGGGCGACCAAGTGAACAGCAGGTCTAGTGAGATGGCCTGGTTCTCTTATGCCCAGGGGGAGAGTTTGAGGGGGCCTGACAACTGTCCACATGGTCTCTGTACATTTTGAGTAACTCAACAGCATCCGATGTCTTCTGTCTCTCCATTATGTGTGTGTGACACGCCTGCTGCAAACCATCTATCTCATCAGTGGTCAGAGGAAGTCTGCTCTTCAACTCTCTCTCTTCGGCATCAACCACTGCCTACACATACATCACATCCTGCCTTATATTTGTGAGGCAAACAACTCCAGGTAAGAGTTCAGTGCCACACGATACTTATCACGCATAGTCTGGCTTTTGCAAGAGTATTGTAATGCAATCAATTACAAACAGACGAGAACATAACTCCAAAAACATTCAGCAATGATCTCAGTTTAGTGAGACTTATCACGTTGCCAGGATATTGCGTACTACTGATAACTGTATGTAATATAATTTATTTATATTTCTGCTGATGAGAGAAAATATTCCTGACAGAAAACATCGGGCGCTTGTCACTTACAGTTTACCAACATCAGTCAAGTTTTGCAACAAGTTTACGAATCCACAAATAAAACTGAGTTATTTACTATGCTTCCATATCATGACAAATTATCGCCAAATCTCTGCGGTTTGTTATCCCTAATAATTTGCGACAATGGCATGCACTTCCACAACTAAAGTTTATCGCCGTTGGTTAAACCACGCCCACGAAGGCAGTTGGTTAAACCACGCCCACGAAGGCAGTTGCAGTCAATATGATGCAAGTGCAATGAAGTCGACTAGCGTTGCTGGCTGTTTTTATTATTTTCTTATATTGTGTAAGAATAAATAAATGAAAAAAATATCACAGAGTTGTTTACTGGCAAGGAAAGCTGTGGTGACAAGGGATTTCAGTAGCACATTGGCTATCATTAAATAAATGATATTATTTATTACTAGTTAGTAATAACAAAAAGGAACCAAGTGAATTTTTGTTAAAAAAAATACTACCATATATTTTTCATTACTGTAATAATTAATTACCAGCAACAAAGATTCGCTCGTTTCAAATCAGTTGTATTGTTCCATAAATAACGGTGTAATAAACCACAAACGATCATCGTTGGTAATATAAACACACACACAAGCTGACAATGCCATACAGTTACAATGGATAATTTGCAGCTTTCTGTTTTATTATGGTTTTATAGCGTTTCCAATAGCAGTAAACATCTGGCATTTGGCTTATCGCCAATTTTTCGCATTCAGAGAATGAAAAATGTTTTTCGGCAAGTCTCACTACAAATTTATTGACAATAGTGTTTCCAACAGAAATTTTCCTTTATCGCTGGCAGAATCGCCAATTTGTCATGGTATGGAAACATAGTAATTATGAAGTTGTGTCCTCATTTTAAAATCATAACTATATGTCTTGATTGCGGGTACAAAGCTATTAGCTCTGTTACATAACTGAGTGTAAGGGCAGCCACTATCAATGCACCTGTAACTGCTCATCAGTGAACTTGGCCACATTGGTTATGTTGTTTTGTAGGGAGGAGACCAATCTGTATATGTCATTGGTCGACGGCTCACATGGCAGACAGTACAGAGATGAGGCTCCATCATAGGATATACCACCATCTACCTCGTCTGACACCTCTTGCCTGCCTGTTGGTTACACGAGATTACATGAAGTATGCGCCATATGGAATATGGCATGTACTATGTAGTACATGCCATATGGAATATGGCATGTACTACGTAGTACATGCCATATGGAATATGGCATGTACTATGTAGTACATGCCATATTCCATATGGCATGTACTACATAGTACATGCCATATGGAATATGGCGTGTACTATGTAGGCTGTTGTGCACATGCTGTATGCCATGTAAGGTATACCTCATAAGGTATACACCATGTGCTGTATACAGCACATGGTGTATACCTTATATGGTATAACCCATATGCCGTATATCTTATATGGTATGCACCACTTTTACAAACCATTGGTATGCACCACTTTTACAAACCATATATGGTATACACCACATGCTGCATACCACGCAAGGTATGCACCACATGTTGTATACCACGCAAGGTATGCACCACATGCTGTATACCATTTAAAGGTATGCACCACATGCTGTATACCATTTAAGGTATGCACCACATGCTGTATACCATTTAAAGGTATGCACCACATGCTGTATACCATTTAAGGTATGTACCACATGTTGTATACCACGCAAGGTATACACCACATGCTGTATACCATTTAAGGTATGCACCGCATGCTCTATACCATTTAAGGTATGCACCGCATGCTCTATACCATTTAAGGTATGCACCGCATGCTCTATACCATTTAAGGTATGCACCGCATGCTCTATACCATTTAA
Source organism: Cryptosula pallasiana (assembly GCA_945261195.1). Classification (NCBI taxonomy): domain Eukaryota; kingdom Metazoa; phylum Bryozoa; class Gymnolaemata; order Cheilostomatida; family Cryptosulidae; genus Cryptosula; species Cryptosula pallasiana. The sequence continues at coordinate 41,535,837 of OX183136.1, forward strand.
GGTATGCACCGCATGCTCTATACCATTTAAGGTATACACCACATGCTGTATACCATTTAAGGTATGCACCGCATGCTCTATACCATTTAAGGTATGCACCGCATGCTCCATACCATTTAAGGTATGCACCGCATGCTCTATACCATTTAAGGTATACACCACATGCTCTATACCATTTAAGGTATGCACCGCATGCTCTATACCATTTAAGGTATGCACCGCATGCTCTATACCATTTAAGGTATACACCACATGCTGTATACCATTTAAGGTATGCACCGCATGCTCTATACCATTTAAGGTATGCACCGCATGCTCTATACCATTTAAGGTACGCACCACATGCTCTATACCATTTAAGGTATACACCACATGCTCTATACCATTTAAGGTATGCACCGCATGCTCTATACCATTTAAGGTATGCACCGCATGCTCTATACCATTTAAGGTATGTACCACATGCTGTATACAATAAAGAGGCCTCTCCCCACAAAGCGATTGACGACCACAATGCAGCGCAATAAGAGGAACTTTCCTTCTATGGTCCGTTGCTGCACTCCACACAAGACGATTATGCACATGAAGGTGCTTATGAACAGTTTTAGCGAATGCTTGGGCAGTCACGGCTGGGAACATCCAAGTAAGGAAAGTCTACAAAGTGACTAGCATTGACCAATCAGCGTCGGGGATGAATGATTATTCGTGAGACCGGCCGGCTAAAAACAAACATGTTTGATTCCGAATTATCATGAATAGCGGAGAAGAATGATTCAAACAGAGTAAAACGAACAGATATTTTTCATTCTCCATGACAAAACCGTTGCGTGTGGAGAAGCCTTTATGACCATGAACCAGTCGCATTGAGGGGATTCCTGAAAACGCTGGAAATGACAAATATGCTTGATGTTTAACCATCATGCAAACGGGGAGAACATAATTTGTTCATGTTGAAATAAAAATCTGTTTTTCGTTTTCTGTAACAAAACCACTGTGTGGAGAGGCCTTGAGGTATGCACTAGAAACATACCTGAGATGACGAAGCAAGTGTTTTGCTCAACAAAGCTAAAGTAATCCTCATCATCTACTATAGTTCCATCTTCTAACTGCACCAACACACTTTCAGCAGCATCAGGCAGCTTAAACTTTTTCTTTGCTGGGACAAAAAATCAAAACTAAAATCGAATGTTTTTTACGTCTTAATCTAAGTATGTTTTATGACTTCAATTTTTTTGAAAATTCTGAATTAAAATTGAAAGGAATATCAGCAGAATGCCTGGAACGAAAACTCTAGAACAAATGACAAGATACTTCGAATAAATGTCAAATAAGTATTGAAAAGCTTTCAAAAACGCAAGTTTCGGTTCATTCCAGAAGATATACGATATTTCATTAATTGCAAAGCATAATTTTTTCATTATTGGTTATGCACCCCAACCCCAACCCCTACTGTTAAGGTTTCAATTATTTGATCAAATTTTCTATTCCTTCACACAAACATGTTTGAGTTGTTATTCTCACTCATTTGAGAAGGTTTGTCTTTTGTATCCAAAATACTCATAAAATATTTGTTTAACCGCTGGACTAGCTAAAACAGCTCAACTTTCAATTTTGCAAAGTCTTCATCTGACCTCCACAACCGGTTGATATAGTGATAAATTCGCAGGGCTGCTTGTTCTCTGGTACTTCCCATATTTTTCATATATATTTTATTTTTGCAAGCCACATAACCTAAATTGCGTGCACCTTGCCCTCCCATCCCTCCCCCAACTTATCTTCATATCCTCGTTCTATCCCTATAACGCCACAACTTTTCACAAAATGGCCCCCAGTCGGTAGCTGATGTCATTACCAAAGCAAAGGCAGAAAATCAGAATTCTGAGTAGTTAGTTTTGGGAAACCCCTCCCCCTCTCTTTGCATCCTTCCTGCTCTTTGCATCCTTTGGTTTAAAGTAGCATTTTTTTTCATGCCTTTATAAACAGGAACTCTGGTTCAAAGAACCGTGTCTGTACCCTACCCCACTCTACCCCCTTTCACTCATACACCTGTTGGCCTGCAGGGTGAAATTTGAATTATAATGTCCACTTCAATTGAAATTTGAGTTCAAAATTAGCCTGTAAAGAGCAAAGAGGGAGGAGACCCCGCCAGCTTCGGCCCAGGAATAGTTGAGGAGTGTAGTATGTTGAGGATTCCCTAGCTTGGAGCTAAGTGTGATTTTGCAGATTGCACTTGTTTGAGAGCGCTGCAGCTGTCAAGTGATAGCAGAGAAGGACTAACACTTTATAATGAGTTTTTTCAGGTGCAATCAAGTGTGTTTCTTGTAAAGATCAGCGCAATCTTTTACAATATAATAAAACCATACAAAACTTTACTGTCTCCCCTTGAAAGTAGCTCAAAAAAAGGAAAACTGATATATTCATTGTCAATTTTGAAAAAGTGTTATTATATATTGAATATATTGTGTTGGTCAATATATAGTTTTTTGACATGTTTATATCTCTTGAATAACTTTCGTTATCTGGAAACAAATATTCTAGACTGTTTGCTAACTGCACAGGCTCATTTCCAGTTTTAGTTTATCTTTATTAATTTGAGCACAAATAAAACCATAATACCTAACAGACTGTCACAAAAATGTTGCCAAAGTTTGTAAATGCTCGCTCTGATCTGAGCATCTGCTGCATTGTCAGTTGTCAGTTGTTGTTTTCTAAAGTGCCTTAGCAGTAGTCTGATGGTCAGCTGCGTTGTATAACATATTACTACTAATGACAGTTCATGTCAATCTCCACCAACAAGTGGTCACTTTAACCTGAATGATACACACGGTACTAGTGGGATGTTCTGTGATCGACCTATCTAAAATCTCTGCCCTAGGTTTAATAACACATGGTGCATAACAAGGAGGAATATAAACAACAAGCAATGACAATACTCTAGAGGACCATAGCTTGACATGGAATAATAATTGCAACAACTTCTACAAACTTTGGACAATTCATGTCTTATTCAATCTGAACTATGTAGCCAACTACCCCTGACTCGCTTACCAACTTACTAGCTTGCTAGCTTACTGAGCTGCAACAAACTCCCTACCTACCTCCATAAATATTTCTGTTCAACATAATCCTCCACATTGGTTTACTAAAAGGCTTACAGCTCTCATCAAGTACTGAACAAACCCACATTTGATTCTAAAACTTGATCCTTAACAAGCATTTCAGCAACTTCATCTCATATCACCTGAGAGCATCAGTAGTTCAGCATTAGACTTTCCCCAACCTGCCCTCTCCTACCTGACATTTTCCTTAGCTGTTTCTGAATACTCTGCATGGCCTCGTTTGAATATGCCCTATGTTTTTAATGAATTTATTCGCTGTGAAACATCCCGCCTGTGACTTGCAGATTTATTACAATATCTTATTGACCTCCGTTTTGTAATTTTCTGCAGATTGAACTTCCCAACCTACATGCAATTTTGCTATTAGAGTTGAGCTCAATATGACAATTTGAAAAAAATTGTTTAACAGTTATTCCCAATTGACTCTACATCTATTTTCAGAGACACCAAAAGTGACCTTGTTTTAGCCCTAAACGCAACCAATTGTTTTTTTGGAAATCAAAATGCCGCTGCATCTTTGCAGTACCATATGCAATCATTTTGGTTACTTTATCACATGATTTCTTTAATTGCATCACAATTTTCACTACTGTTTGGATGTTTTCTGGCTGAATATTGGAATGGATGCAGATAGGAATAAACGTCGATAGACCTGGAATGAATGTCGACTACGCTAAAGAGGAGAAAATTTAGACATGTAATTCCTAGAAGTGTTGACCTATATACCAAGATAAGAAAATCATTTATGAATGCTTGACGCCAGACTCCATGGTTGTGATCTAGGAATTGGCAATTGCCATTCCACATTGTATGGAATTTTCGTTGGCCTAAGTGGAGTTTTCAACCCATTTTTCCAATGAATAACATCAACAAGTAAATTATTTGTTAAACGTATGCACTTACAGCTCAACCGAAAAGTATGTGGTGTCAAAATTTATAGGGTCAGTTGTGAAGCCAAAATTTTATTATCTTGGTGTATGTATGGTATAATTGCTATAATACCCTTGGGGTATTATAGTTCAATGGTGTCGACATTCATTCCTGGAGACATATACGGAATAAAAAAATTCACTGTTTTAGTCAAAGTAGACAACTCCCGGAATGAAAGTCGAATTGCTATTTTAGATATCATCAAGAAGGAATTTAGACACTTCTGGGAATGAAACATTGAAAAATAAAATTATTATTATTCATAGCATGGTCGCCATTCATTCAAGAATGCAAACATTTGTTTCAGGAGGTATCTAAATTCATTCCACCCATGTCTGCATTTATTTTTGTAGACCTTCATTCCTATCTACATTCATTCGTTGTGGCTTTGCAATAGATTTCACAAAGTTATTTTCAAACTGGTGATGGCTCTCCTTTACTCTATAACCACAACCTTTCATTTTCTCCTGTGTTATCGGTCCATAATTTCTAAGTTCTTGCTGCGCCACTCACAGTGAGCCAGTATGATTATCAGAAATGAACTAGCGTTATGATAAAACGTTAAAAAGAAAATTTATATAAATTACATCATTTAAATTATAAGTATTACGCGTTGTGAATAAAATCATGAGTTTTTATTTCCCTGTAGCCTTTATGAAATTTTCCAGCTCAAATTATTGTAGAGATGACCATTCTCAACATTGCTCTTAATTTAAATATCTTTACTAACTTAGTAAAGTTGTCCCCTCTTTCTCTAAAGTTTATTTGAGTAAAAACTCCCAATTGCCCAGTGATGTATATCAACCTGATATGTTACCAAATCAATTCAGGGGCCAGACAAAACCCCCTACTTACACTCTAGTTAATGTTATAATTGTGAGAGATCCGGGACTACGTCACATGACCAACACGTGACAGGGTTTTAGCACCGCTTTCGGATAAGCTACCACTGCTTGTCCTGACGTAAAGCCAAGAGGACGCTATTACAGGGAGCTTAATACAAACAAGGTACAAGTAGTAACTCCTTCCTACTAGTTATATTGGATCCTGTTACATGGTGTCAGAAGTGCGCACGTATTATTGATTTATTTACGTGGTGCTTTCGGAATTTGGTCGAATTCCAGGATTCTTATTTATTATTATTCGCTACCTGTCAGTCAGAGCCTGTTTATCTTCTAATTGCGTGAGTATTATATGATACAAAGGTGAGTAACGTCAGGTTTGGTCGAACCTGAAGTAGTATCCATATCACAATTGATCAGTGCATTTCCGTAGGAGGTTTGGTCGAACCCAATTGATTAACAATATTATTATTATTAGAAATGGCAGATTCTCAGGAGAGTAGTAGGTTTGTAAGGAGGTTGAATTTCACGGGGGGAAATCTGGCGACCGAATGGAAAACATTTAAAGCACAATTTGAGGTTTACAAAGTTGCCAAAAAGTTTGCGGACATGGAAGAGGAGGAACAAATTGCCAATTTACTACTGCTAATGGGCTCGGATAGTGTGCCAATTTATAACCAGTTTACATTTCATGCAACGAATGAAGGGGAGACAAAGACCTTAGCCAACGTGTTGGCCATGTTTGACAGACATTTTGAGCCTGTCAAGAATGTTATTTACGAGCGTGTGAAATTTAACAGTTTGAGACAGGAAGGCAAGCCGATTCATCAGTTTATCACAGAGTTACAGCAACAGGCGAGCCTCTGCGACTACGGTGAAGTAAGCAATGATTTGGTTAGGGACAGGATAGTGGTGGGAGTGGATAATAGCAAGCTCAGAGAGTATCTTATTGATTTGGAGGACTTAACGTTAACTAGATGCATACAGAAGGCTAAACAGTATGTCAGCCACCATGAGCAAGCGGCCCGGATGGTGGAGTGTAACGAGGATGCTCTGCTTTTCTCTCCGAGTCTGTCAGCGACACACGCCAGATCATCAAGTGCATGTATGGTCGAAGCAGTGTCGAATCGCAAAACAAATGTGATGCCAAGGATGAAGAGTGGCATGGGGAATAATAAATGCTACTTCTGTAACAGAAACCATGGCCAATCCGCTTGCTATGCTAGAAATAGTGTGTGCCATGTATGCAAGAAGACGGGACACTGGGCTGGCTCAAGGGCTTGTAAAGGCAGAAGGCAAAGCGCAGCTCATGCTCCCACGGAATCTCAGACTACATTAGAATCCGCAACAGCAATGGAAGGTCTATTTCTAGGATCTGACATGGACTCCCAACGACTAGAAGCAGTGACATCCGTCACAGATGCAGGCGGAGCTTGGTATGTTCAGTTGCAAGTTGATAGTCACTTAGTTAAATTTAAAATTGACACAGGGGCGGCAGTGACAGCAGTACCCTCAACGCTGTCACACTGTTTTGACAAAGTCTCACATTCCGTTAAATCATTAAGAGGTGCAGGCAACCATAGATTGGACACTGAAGGAAGTGCTGAAGTTAAACTGACCTTGGGAGATAAATGTGTGACGGAGACTGTGTATATTGTGAAGGGTTTGGTCGAACCACTACTAGGAAAACCGGCTATCTCGGCGTTGGGCCTTATCCAGTTTGTGCATGACTTGAAAATAGAGGCTGGGAGAGTGGCGTGGTAGGTTCCCTAAACTGTTCTGCGGTCTAGGAATGATGGAGAATCAAGTTCGGATAACTATGAATAATCAGGTTACACCGTTTGCCCAGGCGGTTCCCAGAAGAGTGGCAGCAGCTCGGAAGAAACCACTTCAAGAGGAACTGGCTCGCATGGAAAAGCTGGGCGTGATTGAGAAAATAGAGCAACCCACTGATTGGTGTGCACCAATAGTAGTTGTTCCCAAGAAGAATAAGAAAATTCGGGTATGTATTGACTTCACCAGATTAAATGGAGCCGTTAAACGAGAGAATCACCCATTACCAGTGACAGAAGAAACACTCAGCGAATTGGGGAGTGCGAAGATATTTTCTAAACTAGATGCCAACTGCGGCTACTGGCAGATGAGACTGCATGAAGACTCTCAGAAGTTGACAGCCTTTATCACACCATTTGGCAGATATATTTGTAAGAGATTACCGTATCACATCTGCACCAGAGATCTTTCAACGGGAGATGCAAAAGATACTGGCTGATGCCCCAGGAGTCGTCTGTCAAATGGATGATATTCTCGTGTATGCACCAACTCAGCATGAGCATGATCAGAGGTTGACCCGTGTATTACACAATCTTGAAAGAGCAGGCATTACCTTAAATGCCGAGAAATGCGTATTTAACAGCTCTTCAGTTAAATTTCTAGGGCACGTGATAAATGAAAGTGGTATCCAGGCTGACCCAGACAAGACAAAAGCTATCGTTAATTTTCCTACTCCAGGGTGCCGCAGAGATTTGAGACGATTCTTTGGAATTGTGAATTATCTAGGGAAATTCTCGGCATCGCTGGCTAGAGAGACGGCAGCATTGAGACAGTTATTAGGCAAAGAGAGTAGTTGGATATGGACTGAGAAACATGCAGCTGAGTTTCAAAATTTGAAGTGCATGATGGCAGCGACACCCACACTAACACCATTTCGACTAGAAAGGGAAACAATGGTGAGCACAGATGCATCTTCATTTGGATTGGGCGCAGCGTTGTTACAGAAGGTTGGCGCAAACTGGAGGCCGGTGGCATACGCATCTAGGACAATGACAGAGACAGAGCAAAGGTATGCACAGATCGAGAAAGAGGCGTTGGCAATATGTTGGGCATGTGACAAGTTTCATTACTACTTAGCCGGACGTCCTTTTGCGATCGAAACAGATCATAGACCGTTAGTGGCAGTGCTAGGCAGTAAGGAATTGGCCAAGCTACCACTGCGGGTACAACGGTTTAGGCTTCGCATGATGAATTTTTGCTATACTATTGCATATACCCCGGGCCACAAGTTAGTGCTGGCAGACGCATTGTCCAGAGCACCTTTAGATGTATGGACAGGCGACTATCAGTGCTGTGAGGCATCCCATATTGTGGCGGAGTTGGTCGACTCCTTGCCAATATCTACCAATAGGTGTGAGCGAATACGAGCAGCAATGATAGAGGACGCCGTAGGAATGGCATTAGTACGTTACATTGTGAATGGGTGGCCCTCGCACGTACAAGTGGAGGAGGCAGTAAAGCCGTTTTACTCATTTCGAGATTACCTTACATTTGTGAAGGGCATTGTATTCTACAACGACAGGATCTTTATTCCGGAATTGGAGAGAAGGAAAGTTATGGAGGATATTCATAAGGGACATCAGGGGGAGACAAAATGTATCCAGCGAGCAGTAGATGTGGTGTGGTGGCCAGGGCTCACACGTGAGATTAGAGATATGGTTAAGGCATGCCCAACCTGTGAAGAGTTCCGTAGAAAACCGAAAGAGCCATTGATCTCGACGCCATTACCTGAAAGACCATGGTGGAGATTGGCGTCAGACTTATTTGTGAAGGATGGGAAGACCTATCTAATAGTTGTTGACTACTACAGTCGGTACATAACCGTTGACGAGCTTAAGGAGTCCACAGACGCAGCGGCCATAATTAGAAAGCTGGAGAAAATATTCTGTCTTCTTGGAGTGCCCAATACGTTAGTAAGTGATTGTGGGCCGCAATTTATGTCGGAGCTATTCCAGGCATTCCTCCTAAAGTGGAAGATTCAACATGTCACGAGTTCCCCACGATACCCACAGAGTAATGGAGAGGCGGAGCGGGCAGTCCAGACGGTTAAAGGGCTAATGGACAGAAATATAAACCTGCAGGCAGCATTATGCGCATACAGAGACACTCCGTTGGGCAATGGGTACTCCCCAGCGAAATTGATGTTTGGAAGAGGGCTCAACTCGCTTGGACTGATGAATGACAGCAAAATTGATGTGCAGCGCTTAAGGTCTCATGAGGAAGTCAGAAGGGTGAAGCAGTCAGTGTGGTACAATTCAAGGCATAGGACAAGAGAGAGGAGTCCAGTGGATGTCAGTCAGCAAATTGTAATTCGGGAGGAGGGCAAAGCCCCGCGGGACGCAACAGTAGTTGCCACTAAAGGCCGGGAGATTGTAGCAGCAGGTGGACACCAACTGATCAGAAGAAACCGCTGTCAAATATCAAGGAAATCGGTTCCAGGGCATCTGGACCAAGAGGATATGGAGAGTCCAAATCGAGTGCCATCCACAGACGGGGGACGGGTACGGTCAGATGTGGTTGCATCTCGGTCCCCGACAACAGTAACCCCTCCAGAGGCGATCGCATCGGAGGCAGCGTCACAGTCGGAGCGAAGGTCACCGGATGTGGCTGTATCAGAGAGCCCATCAGAGCAAACCAGAATCGTACAATCCAGGGCCAAACTACACAGGCCACCAAAAGAAAAGTCACAGATCATGGAACCGGCAACAGGTTACCGCACCAGAGCGGGTAGGGTGACCAAGCCTCCACGTCGGCTTGATATGTAAAAATTCTTTGTATTAGTTTTAAATCACTAATAGTCGTTTATCATTGATGTTCCTTAGATGAATACTTGCGTAATTGGAAACTCTATAGTCGAAAGCCTCACAGACCCCCGCACGGAGGCAGTGATTGCTTATCTAGAGAATAACGCTGTGATTTTATGTTCAATTATTGTTTCTTGGTGTTAAGAAAAAAAAAAAAAAGGAATTTTTAACGGGAAGAAAATAGAGAAGAAAAAAAATACGGAGGATAGATGTGTGTTTGTGAGACGACAGATGATTGACCGCAGTGGTACTGCGTATGTGGCTGCGACTGTGGGTTTTGAGGTGTGGTTGCACCTATCGCATGATGCAAGCTGATTGTGTTGCCTGACATGTAAACCGTTGCTGCTGCTGGTGGTGTGATGATGTTGTAGGTTTGGGGGTGTGGTCGCGCCCGTTCCAGTGTGTCTACACCTGCAGTGCGGTCTTGGAGGGGAGATGTGAGAGATCCGGGACTACGTCACATGACCAACACGTGACAGGGTTTTAGCACCGCTTTCGGATAAGCTACCACTGCTTGTCCTGACGTAAAGCCAAGAGGACGCTATTACAGGGAGCTTAATAATAATACAAACAAGGTACAAGTAGTAACTCCTTCCTACTAGTTATATTGGATCCTGTTACAATAATAATTATTTATTACTATTAATTATTATTTGATTATAAATAACAATAAATAAATAATAATAATAAATAATTATTATTATAATAATAATTATTATAAATAATAATAATAACTATTGTTGTTATTGTTGCTATTGTTATTATTATTATTATAATAAATAATACTTACCTAAATCTTTCAAAGCCTTCAAAGACTCTGCACCCACGCCATATTGTTCTTCAGATGACTTCAATCGCAATTTAAACGGTCGTTTTGTCATGCTGCAATTGTAAGTAATGGCTATCACTAGGCCATTATTATTATTATTGTCAAAATAATAATGGTAACCTCCGATCATTCGTAGCAATTTTTCTATGTAAAGAGCTTTTCGTGCGGGCGGTAATTTGTTTAAAGTTTTTGGAACGTTTTTTGGTTGTAAATAAATACAAAATGGAACAAATATTATTATAAATTATTAGAAACAAATATTAGAAGAAGTATATATAAATTATCATATATATATATATCGTTATAAGCAATCATGTTGACCAATCAGCATAGATTCTGAGTTCAACCAGTCGTTGCGTGCGCATAAAACTCTTTACATAGGAAAGTTTCATTCGTTGACTTTTAACATTGAGTTTCCGGTCATGCCTACTTTTTACTTTGGGCGAGTTTATGTCATGGACCTACTAGATCCATGGTTTATGTTCGGGCCAATGTTGGTCGTCCGGCCAAAGAAATGAAAGTAGAGCCGAAATCGCCGGAACATAGTGCCATCGGAATATAGAAGGACCGGAACATAGACAGTTCGCGTTGTATTGTTGATCCCACAGGGGCACTGCAGTGAGTAGTAGTTGCAAGCGTGTCTCCTTGTCTAACTCCACTATCAAACACCCTACATATGTAAATTATTATTATTGTCGTGCTGAAATGCAATCTAACATTGTCGACATCCAGGTTTTAGACAATCAGTCCAGTTACCGTTTGATAGTGGACTTAGGCAAGGAGACATGCTTGCAACTACTACTCACTGCAGTGCCCCTGTGGTTGATCCCTTGGTATTAGTTCAGCATCATCATCATGCTGATTTCAGCACGACAATAATAATAATTTATTTAGACCAAAACCAAGGAGTGTATTCTTTGGTTTTGGTTCAACAGGTTTGCTTCGACACAATAATATACTAGATATAATAAGGCGTTATTACTCTTTCCTAACTACTTTCCCTGCAAAAAAACACTGTGTCAAAAACAACATCAGTCAGTCCTGATGTCACTCACTCAGTGAGTGTATGTTGTTGTTGTTGTTAAACACATATTTATTTATAAATAAATGATAATGATAAATATATATATGTACATGTATGTATATAATAAATATTTGTATTAAATTATTGTCTCTCATTTATTTTTTTTGTAATAATAATTATTTTATTTATTTAGTGAGTGAGTTGCAAAACAACCAACCATAGACCTAGGACTACTAATAATATTATGATTATTATTATACATACATATACTACTACTTTATCCCTCTATATATTATATATATATATATATATGTGTTATTATTATAATAATAATAATACTGGAGTCAGTTTTGGGTCCTGAACTGTTACTGTTTTTGATTTGCATCAATTCAATGACATTTCATCATCACTACTACTATTATCTTTGACCATCCATCTATTTGCAGATGATGCACTAATGCATTTAACCATAAATAGTCCTGCCCTGCTAAAACGTTTCAAAAAGATCTACAAGTTTTGTCCGAGTGGGCCCACCTGTGGAAAATGAGTTTCAATACAAGTAAATGCTCAATTGTCACTTTTGGAAGTTTGTCAGGTGGGCAGGTAGCATATAATTTCGAAGATGTGGAGCTCACAGAGACCAACTCTTTTAAATATCTGGGGATGAATATTGATAACACCTTCAACTGGGCATGCCATATTAAGATAGAGTGCTTGGAAGCAAATAAAACATTGGGCCTCTTGCGCCGAACCCTACATTGTGCACCAGCATCAATAAAAACGATTGCGAACAAAACTTAATGTCGGCGTAAGGTTAAGTATGTGTCTGAGGTGTTGAACCCATTTCTGAACAAGCATGTTGATGGATTGGAATTGCTGCCGATTAAGGGAGTACGTTTTATTTTAAATACCAAGGGTATTTATGGAGTTACGAACAGCAAAAGTATATTGAGGCTTAAATTACAAGCCTCAAGAAGAAAAAATCAAAGGATAAAGATGTTTTCTAGAATTATGCAAGAACCAGAAAATCTCTGTCTTAGTGAATTACATAGCTTGGTCATGGACTGTTTTAAATATTTTGTACGCAATATGCAATTACAGTCTAAACGGTTACCTGTTGCTCTCTGTTCACACTCCAGAACAGGTTTCAACAGTTTTATCCCTAGAACGGCAAGTGATATGAGATGCTGATCATATCTTAGTTCATGACCTTTTTAACTATTGTTTTATGTTGAATCTCTCTTATTTTTCAAATTTCAAAGGCCTCCACTTCCATTCTTTGATGGTCTAGAGGCTCTATGTTAACCAGGACCATGGAAACAACCAGCAAAATTGCTTGTATTAAAACTACTTTATTCATCTTCTGGCAAGCTCCATTATAATTATATATTTTAGAGTTTATGTGAGAAATGCTGAAGGTAGTTTTTGCTCACAGATCAAGTAATAGTTTTTGTTGTTGCGTTAGCTGCACTATTATTTGTTGTAGTTGTCAGTCAGTTGTTGTTATCTTTTTCTCGTCGTAAAGTAATAAAAAAATAAATGAGAACAATAGTAATAGTACCTGAAATGAAAATAATAAACAAAAATATTGTCATAATATTATTGATTGGTAATACTGTGCAGGATTTTATAGTAACGATGTTGGTTACCTTGGTAGCCCCCGCACCACCTCTAGGTGGACAGAGTTGTCTATTCAGTCAGACAAGCTCGCTGGCAGACCATCCATATCACTATCTACCCTTCAGCATTATCTGCCTCCCGTCTGCCACTCGCTGGACAGCAAAAAGGCTTTCAGACCAGTAGTTGTCTTCAAGAGTGGTAGAGCTGTCTGTCTATATGTCGTAGGTGCAAGAGAGTTTCAAGATAAACTTGGGTGAGTGTAGGTTGTGTATATTTATTCAGAGAATAAAAACCAGCTGTGCCTCGGTGATTACACTGACTTGGGAGAGGCTCAACAGCTGTATTGTACAGGAAAAAGGCACGACTTCCTGTGAACTACATAAAAGCAAATCAGAACAATCATAGTAGCGATTCTATTTAGTACATTACTGTTGTCAACATCCTTTGTTAATTATTATCAGTAACCTCGAAACCTTGTTATGCTTTGACTGATATTATTATTCGAGGCTATGACTTTTAGTACCGCCCTATGGGCAAAGGTCAAACAGCTACAAGCCTCTCTCAAGTCAGTGTAATCACCGAGGCACAGCTGGCTTTTATTCCCTGAATAAAATATACAGCTTACACTCACTCAAATTTACCTTGAACCTTCTTGCACCTACGACATAAAGACAGATAGCTCTACCACTCTTGAAGACAACTGCTCTGACGACCTACTGGTCCGAAAGCCTTGTTGTTGTCTAGCGAGTGGCAGGCGGGAGACAGACTTACCTGGCAGACGCTGCCTATCAGGGCCTACCTTCAGGCAGATAATGCTGAAGAGTAGGTAGTGATACAGACGGTCTGCCAGTGAGTTTGTCTGGCTAAATAGACAACTCTGCTCACCTAGAGGTGGTGCGGGTGGCTACCGAGGTAACCGACATCGTTACCATAAATTCCTGCACAGTATTTATTACAGGGTTGACCTTAGGGCGGTACTAAAAGTCGTAGTCTCAAATAATAATATAAGGTAAAGCATAAAAAGGTTTCGAGGTCACTAATAATAATTAACAAAGAATGTTGACAACAACAGTAATGTGTTAAATGGAATTGCTATTATGATTGTTCTGATTTGCTTTCAGGTAGCTCACAGGAAGTTGCGCCATTTTCCTGTACAATACATCGTATAATGATATTATAATTAATCATTGATGATAAATGATTATCATCATAGTCACTGTGACTGTATTTAGTGAACACTGAATTAAATAAAAATTGTCAGAGCCATTGTGTTTCTATTGCTTTGAGTCCATGGTGAGTGCAACTATTGTGCAGGAGTTTTTAGAAACTCTAGCAGGGGCGTAGCTACCACAGGGCGCCCAAGACGCACGCACCCCCTTGGCAAGGTCTCCATTTTCCAAAACATCTCTACTAAAGTTGTCTTTATTATTGTCAGCCATTTATTTTTATTGTTGCTACGGTAATAACGCGTAATATGAGATCGTCTTGTGTTGCCCAGATTTATCTCATGCACGCAACAATCATTCATTTAGACTATACCTACTAATCCGTATGTGTGCGGCCGTAAATATTGAGCTAAAGAAAATCAAAGCAGAAAAAAGAAAAATGAAACGTCGTGGTGGAGTCCAACCTACGTTTTTAGAGTTTCTTGCCAGGTAGGTAATATCAAATGCTATCCATTTATGAAGAGATTTGGCTCTGTTTCATTTGCATTGCACTGTCACTCTGTAGGAAGTTTTGCTAATCTAAGGAGTAAAGAGATAGGTGCAAAGTAATAATAGTAGTAGAAAAAGTTGATCACTGCTTTTCTATTCAAGCATAGCTAGTTTTATTACTCCACCTATAACCTTACATAGGTACTATGACCTACTTTGCAAAATGTTGCAATTTTCAGCAAAGATTCTTGCTCTCTTTGTCTATGAGATTAATTGCACTTGCATAATAATAATAATTAATAATAATGATGATGTGAGTGATGAAGAAAACTTTGATTATTACACCTGCCATGATTCGAATAAGATATGTCTGCAATTTTCATTTCTAGCAAGTAGCTAAAAATTGGTGTTATTAGATAGATAGATTATTTAATTACTGAAGCCAAGTAAGTCATTATTATTTATTATAATAATTATTATAATAATAATAATAATTATTATTTATTATAATATTATTATTATTAGTTATTATAAATAATTATTTTTATTATTACTACTTACTACTACTACTAGTACTACTGTTCTTCTTATAAATGAATAATAATAAATAATATTATTAGTATTAATAATTAATAGTATTATAATTATTATTATTGAAGAAGAACAGTAATAATAATAATAATAAATTTACAATAATAATAATTATAGTATTAAAAATAATATTATTGATTGTAATTATTATAAAAATTATTATAAGATAATAAATAATAATAGTAATCTACTAACTAATGATCATTTATTTATTACTGTTATTATTATCTATGAAAATAATTAATAATAATAATGATTAATTATTATAATAATAATAATGATGATAACTACTATTATTATAAATAATAATAAATGGTAATAATTATTATTATTATTATTATATTATTTATAACTATTCATCATTGATTTGATTTATTGTTCTTATAATTATACATAGACATTTATTATTATTATATTACACAAGAAGAAGTAGTAGTAATGATGATGAGTAATCTCCTGGTAGTAGTAGCGGTAGAAGGAAGTAAAAATCTTGTAATATTTTTTCTTTGTTACAAATTATTATTACTTGTTTTGTCAAAATATATAATTTATAATGAAATGAATAATTATCATTTATTTTATAATAAATTATAAATAAATAAATTATATCATTATTCATAATTAATTAACATGACATTATTGATATTATTTTATTATTATTATAATTATTAATTTATGATGGTAGTAATAAGAATTATTATATATTACAAGTGGAATAGATCATTTTATCATAATAGTTTTGGGACAGTATTTTGCCTCCAAATGCCACGATTTTGCATATTTAGCTGCTAAAAATCAAAAAATTTTTCGGGGGGGGAGACCCCCCCCGGACCCCCCTTGCGGGAGGGCGCTCAGGCGCCCCTCCCCGCCGGGGTGCTACGCACCCCCCCTGGTTTTTTCTAGCTACGCCCCTGTCTAGTTATGGTAGCTCGGGTGGTAGCACACCTGCACCTTTTTAGGAAGTGAAACTACCGCTGGCGACTACCTACTACTGAAGAGACATAAAATAAGACTCTCCTTACCAGGAACAACTGCTGGACATTGTTGTTTCATGGTCAGTGGAGCCCTTATGTCGGATCCCGGCTGCAGAGGACGAATGCCAACTATCCAGCTGTCTACTGTACTTGTATTTCATCTGTCTGTGTTGATTTGTTAGAATAATACTTCAATTAATTATTCCAATGTGCAATCTTGCCCCTAATAGAAATAAATGAAGTCTGTGAGAGATTAGTGCTTCTAGTTCTTTATTGCTTCTGTCTTCTGGCTGTGCTCTTACTTTTTCTGAGTATCGACAGTGGCACAGCCAGCGTATATACAAAGTGTTATATAACAATAGGTCACATAAAAAAATAATCATAGAGGTGCATGATTAATAACAGTAAAAATGGTCACCGCACCGACAATATATTCAGAATAAAATATTGACAAGTCTTGACAAATATCTCCGTATTTACTTGGCGTAAATTGTATGAATATATAAGTTTTGGGTGCATGGCAATGTATTTATTATTTCCACTCGCACCAGAAATAGTAATAAAGTAAGAACGTGGAGTTGTGCGCTTCGTTTTCTGCACACTATTGCATGAATGTTCGAATGAATGTAGACAGGAATGAGCATCGACTGAAATGAATGTAGACATATCTTGGAATGAACGTCAACAGACCTGGAATAAATGTCCATTATGCTATGAAAAAAAAAAATTTTTTCGTTCATTCCCAGAAGGGTCTTTATTCATTTCTGGCAATACATGAGGTACTGTTTCGTTGTTCTTTCCAATAGTAAACAAATTTACTTTTTTTGTTGAAGTAGACTGCTCCTGGAATGAACATCGAAATGATATTTTATATATCGCCAAGAACGAATGTAAATACTTCCAGAAATGAATGTCGAAATTTGCTTTATTCTAGAATAGTGAAATTGCTATTTTTTCTCAATAGACAGAAAACAGCACTCCTGGCAAAGGTTGATTGAATGAGAGATAGGTGCAGAGCATGTACAATGTGTAAAAAATGAAAACAGGAAAGTTGAACATTTTAAGGCAAAATTTGTTCCTCTTACTATGAGTTTTGCAACATAGGAAAGTTTATACTGATATAAACAACAATGAGATCTTGTAGGAGAGTTCATTGCCTATTTCCCCCCTTCACCTCTCAGCTTTGCAACAGGAAAAACCCTTTGGTCAACCTGGTCAGAAGATTTCAAAGAGATTTTCTTGCACTGAATTGTGCTATTGTATATTAATCAGAAGATCTCTCTCCATTTTTGTGGGAAGGCTTCTCAACTCTGCTACAAAAATAGCACTGTGTGTTATAGTGCTATATTCTTCTGCGCATAATCACTTTATTGCCTCACCAGTAGTGAACCACATCACTTTTTTCGCGGGATCAATCACCAGACAAGCGCACATTTCCTATCCGCTGACTTCCTCTGGTAGCTGATCGTAGACTATTTCAGTCGTTTGTTATAAGCAACCCGTTTATGCTGACATATGACCAGTTGGGAAACCTTCACGCTCTGGGGGCATGTAGATTCTTTTCAGAACCTGAACCTTGGAAAAATGACATACCCATGGTTGGTAAAGTGAATTTCAGTTGTGCGCAGAAATCTATTAGGTCACTTGAGCTTGATATAAATATCGAATGTCTCAACTGAACTGCGAAGCTACCTACTACTAAATGATTCTTGAATGCAAGTAAAACATTTTGGTATATACTAACGAAGCATATTATCCCCAAAACAGACGACAAATTTTCCAGTATAATTGCTATGAAGCTATTCTATACTCAACTATTGGTTGATTTGATAACTCGCATACAGATACAACTTTAGAATTTTCTTGTGCACAGAACTCCGGAAAGTTTTCTCACAGATCATAGACATAGATCCGGTAGAAATACCTCTTATAGACACAGAGTCAGCACAATTACATCTCATAGACATAGGCCTGGTGGAGATACATCTCATAAACGCAGGACTGGTAGAAATACCTCTCTGTTAAAGCTCGACATAGAACTAATAGAAATCATCTCATAGACATAGGACTGGTAGAGACACATCTTATAGACATGTAGCTGGTAGAGATACATCTCGTAGGCATAGAACTGGTAGAGACACATCTTATAGACATGTAGCTGGTAGAGATACATCTCGTAGGCATAGAACTGGTAGAGACACATCTTATAGACATGTAGCTGGTAGAGATACATCTCGTAGGCATAGAACTGGTAGAGACACATCTTATAGACATGTAGCTGGTAGAGATACATCTCGTAGGCATAGAACTGGTAGAGACACATCTTATAGACATGTAGCTGGTAGAGATACATCTCGTAGGCATAGAACTGGTAGAGATTCTATACTTGATTGATCTAGCGTAAAGTATGGCTCGCTTTCATTTTGGTTTTTCAGCTTTAGTATTTAGTAATAGTTTACAGTTCCTGTTTCTTCCCGATGTCGTATTTCCTTTTGCATTATGTCTGCAGGAATCTCATCATCCAAGTTGTTTGAAAAATGGAAGGAGACAGGTTAAAGGGTGAAGATCTCTCTTCTGGCAACTCCATACCCACCGATCCGGTGTTGGGAGAGAACAAGGAGTCGGCACCACCGCCACCCAGGGAACATTTGGTATGCCCGTCAATCACTTGTGAACTCACCATTTATAGTATTCGTAAATGATTTAGAGTGATAGTGTCAACTCCAGTATACCTACTCGTTAATAGATATGTTCTCCCTGATGTAGATATCCACTGCAGTTAGTATATATGTTCTCTCTGATGTAGATATCCACTGCAGTTAGTATATATGTTCTCTCTGATGTAGATATCCACTGCAGTTAGTAGATATGTTCTCCCTGATGTAGATATTCACTGCAGTTAGTATATATGTTCTCCCTGATGTAGATATTCCCTGCAGTTAGTATATATGTTCTCTCTGATGTAGATATTCACTGCAGTTAGTATATATGTTCTCTCTGATGTAGATATTCACTGCAGTTAGTATATATGTTCTCTCTGATGTAGATATCCACTGCAGTTAGTATATATGTTCTCTCTGATGTAGATATCCACTGCAGTTAGTATATATGTTCTCTCTGATGTAGATATCCACTGCAGTGAAGTTTCTACAAAGCAGCTCAGTTGTTGGCAGCACATTTAAAGATAAACAAGATTTCCTGAAGAAAAAGGGTAAATAGCTTTTTATGTGCGGGTGCGATCTCGTGAGAAGGCGGTCATGGGAGGAAGCAAACTCATGAGAGGAGGCAATCGCAGGAGAGACAACAGTAAGGGGAGAAGATAAAGAGAGAGGCGACTACAGGGGAAGAAGATGAAGAGAAAGGCGACTACAGGGGGAGAAGATGAAGAGAGAGGCGACTAAAGGAGGAGAAGATAAAGAGAGAGGCGACTACAGGGGGAGAAGATAAAGAGAGAGGCGACTACAGGGAAAAGGGGCTGGGGAGAATGGCGATGATATGTGTGATTATATTGTTTATTTGTTGTTTACAACGGATGAGCTAGCTAATACGGATGTATGCTTTTGTAGGGCTCACAGATCAAGAAATATCAGAGGCATTGATTAGGGCACAGAATTATGTAGAGGCGCGTCACCATGGTGAGTGCTATTGTGTACTGCGTGTGTACTGCGTGTGTACTGTGTGTGTACTGTGTGGATACTGCGTGTGTACGGCGTGTGTACTGTGTGGATACTGCGTGTGTACTGCGTGTGTACTGCGTGTGTACTGCGTGTGTACTGCGTGTGTACTACGTGTGTACTGCGTGTGTACTGCATGTGTACTGCGTGTGTACTGCGTGGGTACTGCGTGTGTACTGCGTGTGTACTGTGTGTGTACTGTGTGTGTACTGCGTGGGTACTGCGTGTGTACTGCGTGTGTACTGTGTGGATACTGCGTGTGTACTGTGTGTGTACTGCGTGTGTACTGTGTGTGTACTGTGTGGATACTGCGTGTGTACTGTGTGTGTACTGCGTGTGTACTGTGTGTGTACTGTGTGGATACTGCGTGTGTACTGCGTGTGTACTGTGTGGATACTGCGTGTGTACTGTGTGTGTACTGCGTGTGTACTGTGTGTGTACTGTGTGTGTACTGTGTGTGTACTGCGTGGGTACTGCGTGTGTACTGCGTGTGTACTGTGTGGATACTGCGTGTGTACTGCGTGTGTACTGTGTGTGTACTGCGTGGGTACTGTGTGTGTAATGTGTGTGTACTCTATATGGCCTGTGTGTATGCTGTGTGTGTACTGTGTGGATACTGTGTGCGTAGTGTATATGTACTGTATGTATACTGTACTGTATATGTACTGTGTGTACTGTGTGTGTGTACTGTGTGTGTGTGTACTGTGTGTGTGTGTACTGTATGTGTACTGTATATGTACTGTACGTATATTGTATGTGTACTGTATGTATACTGTATGTATACTGTATATGTACTGTATGTATACTGTATATGTACTGTATGTGTACTGTACTGTATATGTACTGTGTGTACTGTATATGTACTGTATGTGTACTGTGTATGTATTACCAGAGCTGTACATACATACATGTTGATTTATGTAATTGCTGCCCATCCAATTAGCTAACAAAATATTTGAAATATTTGACATATTTTGTACATATTTGGTTATTGAGCGCTCCTTGTCACTGTGTGATGGACTGTCTCTAGCCTGTGGCCTTGTACCTACGCTAGCCTGTGGCCTTGTACCTACCACACCTATACTGTCCCATAATGTTATGTTTGCTGGTTGAACTTTGACCTGCTGAGCAGCGGTACGTTAGATGTTTGTGAACCATATTATAGAAATCTATGTCCGTATAAGCACCGATTTGGCATGTGTAACCACAGCTATATATCTGTATGTAACCACAGCTATATATCTGTATGTAACCACAGCTATATATCTGTATGTAACCACAGCTATATACCTGTATGTAACCACAGCTATATATCTGTATGTAACCACAGCTATATATCTGTATGTAACCACAGCTATATATCTGTATGTAACCACAGCTATATAACTGTATGTAACCACAGCTATATACCTGTATGTAACCACAGCTATATACCTGTATGTAACCACAGCTATATATCTGTATGTAACCACAGCTATATATCTGTATGTAACCACAGCTATATATCTGTATGTAACCACAGCTATATACCTGTATGTAACCACAGCTATATACCTGTATGTAACCACAGCTATATACCTGTATGTAACCACAGCTATATATCTGTATGTAACCACAGCTATATATCTGTATGTAACCACAGCTATATATCTGTATGTAACCACAGCTATATATCTGTATGTAACCACAGCTATATATCTGTATGTAACCACAGCTATATATCTGTATGTAACCACAGCTATATATCTGTATGTAACCACAGCTATATATCTGTATGTAACCACAGCTATATATCTGTATGTAACCACAGCTATATATCTGTATGTAACCACAGCTATATAACTGTATGTAACCACAGCTATATATCTGTATGTAACCACAGCTATATATCTGTATGTAACCACAGCTATATATCTGCATGTAACCACAGCTATATATCTGTATGTAACCACAGCTATATATCTGTATGTAACCACAGCTATATATCTGTATGTAACCACAGCTATATATCTGTATGTAACCACAGCTATATATCTGTATGGAATACATATAATGTAACTATATATAACTGTATGTACATATAATTGTGTATACATGTAAGTTTATGTATATATAAGTGTGTGTATATATGACTGTGTGGATATATAATTGTAAGTATATATAACTGTATGGTTTGCAAACACAAAGACTTACACAAAGACTTACACAAAGACTTACACAAAGACTTACACAAAGACTTACACAAAGACTTACACAAAAACTTACACAAAGACTTACACAAATACTTACACAAAGACACACAAAGACTTACACAAAGACTTACACAAAGACTTGACATATTTGCCAACTCACTGCAGCAGTTCTACCAGTAACTCTCCTTATTCTTCTCTGCTATACTTTAGCCTTAGCTCCTAACCACCAAGAGAATAGAGTGAGAAACTGGTCAGTTATTGCTATAGTGTTTGGGGGTGTGCTCTATGGCTGTTATCGCTTCTACAGGGTATGGATAACCTCACATACATGCCGTGTGTTGTATACGTAATGCATACTATATAATTGTGTGTATGATTGAATATAGCCTGCTTGTGCAAGGCCCTTGTCTTGTAGGAATACCTTATACCATTCCTGACGGAGGAGAGGTCTGCCACTGACAGTCTTACCAGTAAACTAGCTCAGAACACAGAGGCTCTATCTACTTTCTCTAACAGAATAGATCAGCTGCAGCAGTCCACTGAGAGAAACAGCCAGGTATCTTTATCTGCCACACCTTTGTTATTGTGTCACACAATGTGTCTCACGGTGTGTCACACAATGTGTCACACGGTGTGTCATATGATTTGACTTAAGCCTGGTTCACGTACATCGTAGATGCTCGCAAGTGATTGCGGATCCCTCGTGCGACGGATCCGCGATACATGTTCACATAAACTTGGCAAACCCACGATTGCAAGAAGTATAATCACTCTCTTGACTGGGAGATAATAAAATCTCGAAACACGTCTTCACTGACCAACGACTATATACATACTGAATGAATTATCGTTGTTCAATTTACACCAAATAATTTGTTATTTTTAACAGTTATAAAAATTTTTAACAGTTTTGCTGATATTATCATTAAATGTTATTCCATATTTTTTAATTAAATTTTTAACTGTTTTTCAATGGTGCATTATCATTTTTTTACCATCTCTTAATAAAAAATTTTGAATCTCAATTTATAATAATATGCTAATTATGCTATTATATAAAAATTTAAAGAAAATACATTTATTTATACATTTAAATCAACTGTCACAATATTTCACTCAGTAAATTAATAATAATCAATATTTATAATTAAACAATAATAATTTCATTATTTATTATAATTTTTTGATGGCAGTCATTTTTACATGAGTAACCTTGACCTGAATGTGGTTTTTGAAAAAGAAAGTAAGAAAATTTACTCTCTATCGTACGACGGTCGCACGAAAGTTTGTTCAGCTAAACTTTTCTACGAGCCTCTAAGACGTCGTACGAGCCACAGGAAATCCAGGTTCACATACATCGCAGATGCTCGCACGATGGATCCGCGATCACTTGCAAGCATCTACGATATGTATGTGAACCAGGCTTCACGACAGCAAGTTTTGTGGACAAGCCCCTGCAGAGGTAATCCTAATGCTTGGTTTGACTTTACAGAAAATAGACCAGTTGCAGACTTCGTGTCGGACATCAGGGAACAGCAGTGAAATAAAAGAGCTCAAGGATGAATTGTCTTCTCTTAAAAGGCTGCTCCTCAGCAGGTGTGTATAACGGCTCACGTTCCTATCACCTCATTCATAGTCAATTGTCTACACTCCTGCATCTGTCTACACTCCTGCATCTGTCTATACTCCTGCTGCAGTCTTCTAACAGCGTGTCCCTCCATTTCTCTTGCTGCCACTCTCTGCCTCTGTATCTTTTCTCATCCATTTATCGCGATCTTTGTTATTAACTGGTTTATCTGTCAAATATATTTTAGAATGCAAAAATTTTTCTTCAAACCAGATTATTTATTGTTATAATTCGTACACAAGCATCTATGTATATATATGTCTATGTATATATATGTCTATGTGTATATATGTCTACGTATATATATGTCTACGTGTATATATGTCTACGTGTATATATGTCTACGTATATATATATATATATATATATATATACGTATATATATATATATATATATATATATATATATATATATATATACGTATATATATATCTACATATATATATATCTACGTATGTGTAGGTCTACCTATATATATGTCATGCATGTATAGGTCTGTGTATGTATATGTCTGTATATACATGTCTACGTATATATATGTCTATGTATATGTATGTCTATGTATATGTATGTTTATGTATGTGTATGTTTATGTATATATATATGTCTATGTATATATAGGTCTATGTATGTATATGTCTACGTATATATATGTATATGTCTACGTATATATATATATATATATATATATATATATATACGTAGACATATACATATATATACGTAGACATATACATACATAGATACATACATACATACATATATATATATATATATATAATATATATATATATATAATATATATATATATATATATATATATATATATATATATATATATATATATATATATATATATATATATATATATATATATATATATATATATCTATGTATATACATGTGTATGTATATACATGTCTATGCATATATACTTATAGATATATCTAAATATAACAAATACAACCGTCATTGACTAAGAATGTCTCTCCCACAACAGTACTAATTACTTGTTTTTCATCTTTTTTCTATTTCTATTTATGTTATGGTTTAGCTGTATGAATTTGATGATATAGCGCGCTCATTGATTGAGATGAGTCTCACAGTGGTGGTCTCATGCTTACTTCTCGATCATGCTCAAATAATATCGGATGCAAGTCAGTTTATCATAACCTATGTGTGTGTTCACATGAATAATCAACCATAAAACTGTGTTGGCCTCGCACAGGTGCCATCAAGGATACGTCTACCTACCGAATAATCCAGTGTTGTTTTATCTATAGCCTCAGCTGTTGTCTAACGCCATTTATTTTGTTTGGTTAGTGCCCCATTTACATCTACCCATCGCCTACCGATTGTACCTACCGATTGTACCTACCGATTGTACCTACCGACTGTACCTACCGATTGTACCTACCGATTGTGTCTACCGATTGTGCCTACCGACTGTACCTACCGATTGTACCTACCGATTGTACCTACCGACTGTACCTACCAATTGTGCCTACCGATTGTACCTACCGACTGTACCTACCGATTGTACCTACCGGTTGTACCTACCGATTGTACCTACCGATTGTGCCTACCGATTGTACCTACCGACTGTACCTACCGATTGTACCTACTGACTGTACCTACTGATTGCATGGTTTTGCAGCCTCTGCTTCTGGATAAATTGCTAAGCAATTGGTAGTATGTTTTTTGAGGTAATCAGCAGGTTTTGATCCACATCAAAAAATTGGTAAATAATTCTTGATTTTATCAATCGTATTATTGCTCGCGGTTTCAATATTTCCAATAAAAATGCTTCTCAAGCATAATTATTTATGGAAAAAAGAGTCGTTCTCAAGCATCCCGTCCTTGTTGTTTCAAAGCATTTCATGGCTAACTATGTCATCAAATACAGCTACTTTAACTGGTATTGTGTAAGAATGGCAAGTAGAGAAAAGAATAGAAAAAACACCCTATCATCATTTCCGATCGGTAGGGACAAATCGGTAGCTAATCGGTAGATGTACATGTAGCTTCAACGTTTGTCGGTTCAAGTATTGACACAATATATTCATTATATACATGTCCATGTAGATCTGTAAGTCTGTGTGCATTGGCAGGCATCAGTTCCCTGAGACGCCCGAGGTCAAACCAGTGATACCTTCGTGGCAACTGGAGGAGAGCAGCCTAGCTGAACCTGTTGCCCCAACAGCAGGTGCAAGTAATTCCCAACCCTTGCATACTGCTGGGGAGGCTGTTTCCTTCGGTAGTTCTACTTCTGTTGAAAAAGACCAGACTAGTCTTGACGCACATTCAGGTTGGTAAAGGCAGATGTTGTATACGAGCAGTCTGCATGTAATGTGATGTATATTTGGTTATTTATATAGTTGTTGTGGGCCAAAAGTCGTGTGCTCCGATGAGCATGAGTTCTGTGAACTATCTCTTGTATCCTAGATATAAACTATCTCTTGTATCCTAGATATAAACTATCTCTTGTATACTAGATATAAACTATCTCTTGTATACTAGATATAAACTATCTCTTGTATACTAGATATAAACTATCTCTTGTATACTAGATATAAACTATCTCTTGTGTACTAGATATAAACTATCTCTTGTATCCTAGATATAAGTTATCTCTTGTATACTAGATATAAGTTATCTCTTGTATACTAGATATAAACTATCTCTTGTATACTAGATATAAACTATCTCTTGTATACTAGATATAAGTTATCTCTTGTATACTAGATATAAACTATCTCTTGTATACTAGATATAAACTATCTCTTGTATACTAGATATAAACTATCTCTTATATACTAGATATAAGTTATCTCTTGTATACTAGATATAAACTATCTCTTGTATACTAGATATAAACTATTTCTTGTATACTAGATATAAACTATCTCTTGTATACTAGGTATAAACTATCTCTTGTATACTAGATATAAACTATCTCTTGTATCCTAGATATAAGTTATCTCTTGTATACTAGATATAAGCTATCTCCTGTATACTAGATATAAACTATCTCTTGTATACTAGATATAAACTATATCTTGTATACTAGATATAAACTATCTCTTGTATACTAGATATAAACTATCTCTTGTATACTAGATATAAACTATCTCTTGTATCCTAGATATAAACTATCTCTTGTATACTAGATATAAACTATCTCTTGTATACTAGATATAAACTATCTCTTGTATACTAGATATAAACTATCTCTTGTATACTAGATATAGGTTATCTCTTGTATACTAGATATAAACTATCTCTTGTATACTAGATATAAACTGTCTCTTGTATACTAGATATAAGTTATCTCTTGTATACTAGATATGGGCCATTCCATGGGGACTGTCCCAATCAGTGTGCTCACCCGACTCAGATCTTTTTCAAATTTGGCTGTCAGAACAAGTAGGTTGGAATAAATGGTGAATAAAAATTTGAGACTCCTAGGATAAAATGGAGCTTCGTGGGGGCTCCGCAAAGTTTGCGTTTTCGTGGTGAAGACAACTCCAAATGACATTTCTTTGATTTTTTAATTTTTTATTTAATCATAACATAAAAACTTATTGTTTGCCACATTTGATTTTTGTACCATGCAAAGTTGAACATGTAGGCATGCTTCCCAGAAAGTTATGAGTTTGTAGGTCAACCAGGGTTCAGGTCAGAGGTCACCAAACATGGTCAGCCAAGAGGGTTTGTCCGTATATCCCTCAATTTCCGCCAACAACACGGTGCTGTATCTGTGAAATAAAAGATGGTAAAGCAGAGGTAAGTATCAAATATGATGGTAAGACATGTATACTATTTTTTGAAAGAAAAAAAAAACTTCTCGGATCAACTGTATAATCTAAATGGTAAAAATCCAAGATGGCCGCCTCAACGGCAGCGATTTTCGACCTCACTTTGGGGTCAAATTTATCGATGATAGTATGGAAAATCTTTAAAAAAAATTATATCATTTATACAATACAGACGTGCTGATTTCAAATCTGCAATAAAAATTAAGGGTTTTTGAGTCTAAATGAGTCTAATTGAACTTTTAAATAAATGAAATTTCCTATAAATGACCGTTGGTTATTAGGGGTTATTTAAGTTTAAATGTGTGTATTCAACCTTTAAAATGAAATTTTTTCTGTTGTTGCAGTAATGAAGCACCATGGATGTTAATTGAGGTATGGTTTATTTCTATTTTGTTCATAAGCTGCAAGTTTCATCTTATCTACAGCTTTCCTACCTGTTCCTGGGTTTGTTGCTCGAGTCGATACAGCCGATGGTTATCTGTCGATAGCTCGACACACGCTAACACATTCGCCAGAGGCACCCATAGTTCATCCCGTCTTTCAGGGTATTTAAAAGATGTGGCAGGCCCTTGGGGATGGAGTGAGTTCACTTTTACATCTTCGTGCTCGTCGCTGGTTTCTGTCACAGCACCCAGATACCACTGATCTTCATATGCATAGGCTATGTGTACACCGGGTTTGAGCGAAGAGATGGTTATGCCTGATGCCTGATGACCTGAAGCATTATTGAATTGTCTATAATGTATCTGTATAGAGTTTGGGCCAGCGGATATCCTTCTGCCCACCAGATTGCTTCCTTCTCGCAAGAAGCAATGGTGGCTCCTTGAACCACCTACTGGTGGTGCGTTCTCAAATCTACTCTGCTGACCCGGATTGTACTTAGCGATGTCCTGCTCATCATACCATAGTATATTAATTCCATTAATGTTTTCTTTTGCGAATGTAAATAATTCTTTTGCATTGGTGATGAAGTTTTCGGACATCCTTTGTAGACTGGCCCTCCTTGCCTGGTATTTGATAACAGCCCCGATACCATCGCATGCTGACTTCCCATGTGATGTCGCAAAAAAGTGCCAGGTACAGGGCATGCCAAAATCAGATTCATGGTACATAATGTTTGCAAAAACTTTGAACGATTTGTATTGGGCAGAGCACCCATCTGTGAAGTAGTGTACCATATTAATTGTGTGTGGCAATAAAGATTCCAAGACCTGATTCCCCGTCTAAAATCTTTATTGCCACACACAATTAATATGGTACACTACTTCACAGATGGGTGCTCTGCCCAATACAAATCGTTCAAAGTTTTTGCAAACATTATGTACCATGAATCTGATTTTGGCATGCCCTGTACCTGGCACTTTTTTGCGACATCACATGGGAAGTCAGCATGCGATGGTATCGGGGCTGTTATCAAATACCAGGCAAGGAGGGCCAGTCTACAAAGGATGTCCGAAAACTTCATCACCAATGCAAAAGAATTATTTACATTCGCAAAAGAAAACATTAATGGAATTAATATACTATGGTATGATGAGCAGGACATCGCTAAGTACAATCCGGGTCAGCAGAGTAGATTTGAGAACGCACCACCAGTAGGTGGTTCAAGGAGCCACCATTGCTTCTTGCGAGAAGGAAGCAATCTGGTGGGCAGAAGGATATCCGCTGGCCCAAACTCTATACAGATACATTATAGACAATTCAATAATGCTTCAGGTCATCAGGCATCAGGCATAACCATCTCTTCGCTCAAACCCGGTGTACACATAGCCTATGCATATGAAGATCAGTGGTATCTGGGTGCTGTGACAGAAACCAGCGACGAGCACGAAGATGTAAAAGTGAACTCACTCCATCCCCAAGGGCCTGCCACATCTTTTAAATACCCTGAAAGACGGGATGAACTATGGGTGCCTCTGGCGAATGTGTTAGCGTGTGTCGAGCTATCGACAGATAACCATCGGCTGTATCGACTCGAGCAACAAACCCAGGAACAGGTAGGAAAGCTGTAGATAAGATGAAACTTGCAGCTTATGAACAAAATAGAAATAAACCATACCTCAATTAACATCCATGGTGCTTCATTACTGCAACAACAGAAAAAATTTCATTTTAAAGGTTGAATACACACATTTAAACTTAAATAACCCCTAATAACCAACGGTCATTTATAGGAAATTTCATTTATTTAAAAGTTCAATTAGACTCATTTAGACTCAAAAACCCTTAATTTTTATTGCAGATTTGAAATCAGCACGTCTGTATTGTATAAATGATATAATTTTTTTTAAAGATTTTCCATACTATCATCGATAAATTTGACCCCAAAGTGAGGTCGAAAATCGCTGCCGTTGAGGCGGCCATCTTGGATTTTTACCATTTAGATTATACAGTTGATCCGAGAAGTTTTTTTTTTCTTTCAAAAAATAGTATACATGTCTTACCATCATATTTGATACTTACCTCTGCTTTACCATCTTTTATTTCACAGATACAGCACCGTGTTGTTGGCGGAAATTGAGGGATATACGGACAAACCCTCTTGGCTGACCATGTTTGGTGACCTCTGACCTGAACCCTGGTTGACCTACAAACTCATAACTTTCTGGGAAGCATGCCTACATGTTCAACTTTGCATGGTACAAAAATCAAATGTGGCAAACAATAAGTTTTTATGTTATGATTAAATAAAAAATTAAAAAATCAAAGAAATGTCATTTGGAGTTGTCTTCACCACGAAAACGCAAACTTTGCGGAGCCCCCACGAAGCTCCATTTTATCCTAGGAGTCTCAAATTTTTATTCACCATTTATTCCAACCTACTTGTTCTGACAGCCAAATTTGAAAAAGATCTGAGTCGGGTGAGCACACTGATTGGGACAGTCCCCATGGAATGGCCCATATAAACTATCTCTTGTATACTAGATATAAACTATCTCTTGTGCACGAGATATTTAGAGTCTTTCTCACTCGCTGAATATTTTTATATTTCTTGCAGACCAAGGAGGAATGTCTGACCCTGATTCAAGGTCGATGACTGAACAAACTGCTGTCAATTCAACCGTCCATAAAGATGACGTAGTGCTCGAGCAGTCAACAACAGGTGGCCGCGATGTCCACTCATCAGGTGACGAGTCAAACTGACAGTTGTCTCCACACAGTAGTGACACTCACTGGCAGTTGTCTCCACACAGTAGTGACACTCACTGGCAGTTGTCTCCACACAGTAGTGACACTCACTGGCAGTTGTCTCTACACAGTAGTGACACTCACTGGCAGTTGTCTCCACACAGTAGTGACACTCACTGGCAGTTGTCTCCACACAGTAGTGACACTCACTGGCAGTTGTCTCTACACAGTAGTGACACTCACTGGCAGTTGTCTCTACACAGTAGTGGCAGTACTAGCTTTTTAGGCAATAGTCAGGGAAGTATCTATACTATATGCATGTATGTATACAGCACTAGCATGGGTAATATATCTGTTAAACAATTGTGTACAATCACTGGGGTGCTTTCGGATACCCTACGCCTAGGGCAGTCATTGAGGGCTCATCGATGACTTTTGTTTCACAGAAGTTGTTTGTGCTTTAAACCATAGACATCTTTATTTCCAGCAACATCTGTGAAAACCATATAGCTAAACGAGCCCACTTAAGTTTTTTTACAAACAGAAATTAATTACAATGATGTTATCGTTTGCTATTTTTTTTATATACTATAATTTATTGTTACGACTTGAAACGGGGAGAAACAGCGATAATAAGTGGACTCGTTAAAATTGTTTGTCAGGTGTAGACAATTTTATGCCCTCAACGACGCTACCTACCTCGCTCGTCACTTCCATCGTTGAGCCCAAATTGCCCATTGCCGCTATATCAACGACGGGGTTTCCTAATGGTCTCGTTTAATCTCGTCATTAAGCCCTACGCGTAGGGTATCCGAAAGCACCCTTGGTCAGCTTTAGAATGCTGCCTTAGCACTAATCACTTATGCTGCTGTTATATGAGTTACCATTGGTCAGTTCTTTCAATAATTTTGTTGACAGCAACTCGTTTTATGGCATTATATTGTTTTTTATTTGACACGTATCAGCCTTTGGTGCTAAACTATATACCGTGCAAGCTGATTGGTCAAATAAATTGATTTTTTAATGTAGCTCGGTTTTTTATTATTACCAGATGAAATAATCTATTCACCAGAAGTTATAGATATGCTTATGATGCCCCATATTTATCGCATTGCACGAAATAATTTAACACTCGGCCAATGCCGTCAATGAAGTTAGTATATTACCGCCAGTAATAAACTAGTTGCCCTTTCCCCTTCCTATTTAGCTTTTTCCTTTAGCTGTTATTTCCTTTTGTCAGTTTTAGCTAAATACACCTGATCAATTTAATTGGTAGAATAGTATGAGGTGTTTTGAGCAATAACATAGCTAAAGTTTTTTGAGTGAGAAAGAGAAAACATTCTGCCACCTTTTATTGCCAAGTTATCTAATCCCTCCTGTCTCATTCTTCTTTCTCACTCGCCCTCTTATGTTCTTTAACTGATTACAGTTGCAGCCAGTCGGTTTCACACCTACTCATACCTTCCTCCTACTCAGCCATGCTCAAACTTGTTCCGTTCTGTTGCTAGCAAGAATCATTCTAAAAGAAAATTTCCCAACAATGATTCAAAACTTGTGCATCCTCAGGTACGATATAATGATACGTGTGAATGTATGAAGCCTTCTACCCAATTAACCTTCCAACTTGAAAGCTCTCAAGCTTGACCCATTTCTAACATAATTCATGCCCGGCACCTCCTTGTGACATTCTGATAAGTAGCCTTTCTAGCAAGTTAGTCTAATCAACTATAAGCGAATACAGGCACATGTTAGTTGTGTTACATTGTACATTGATGTCTAATCCTATGGCATAAGACTGTCAACTCCTCAATTCTATAAAAAATTGTTAACTCGATCGCAAAATTTTTTCTTAGGCTATTTTTGTGGAGCACTGTCGACCTGAGAGAACTCAAGTTGTTCCCAAGCCTGATTGCCCCAGAAATGATCAGCCCATAGATGAGCAAGCAGACTTGCCCTCTCGTGCACTGCACTCGCCATTTCAAAACTGTATCAGCCTTGCCAGCCGAAGATACCCCTCTGAGTCCTCTAGCTATACTTCAGCTGCCAGCCAGCTGACCCCCTCTGAGTATTTTAGCGCAGAATCTGTTCTTCCCCCGCCATGGGCCAGTTCTCAGAGCGTTGTCAAAGATTTTCTGCTACAAACCAATGTTCCCAGTTCTCAGCAAGATTTTGCAGTGACTGAGATGCCATTCACTCCTGCCAATGTTGATGAGAGAGGACTTCGTAATGCCAATTATGATTTTTTAGGCCCTTCCTCAACCACAACACATATGGACATAAGTGGCAACAAGAAAAACCTATCAACGGTATTAGGTGACAGAGAAGCTGAAGCCGAATGTGGTACTGCTGGTGCTGCAACCTCGGCTGACCACATGACTGCTTCTTCACTCTCACCTAGCAACACATTGGAGCAGTTTCATTTGTCTCAAGCAAGTCTTCGAGAAAAGTGTGTTGGTACTGACTGCTTGCAAGACTGTGTCCTTGAACCGCACTTGTCACTGAATGATTGCTTGAATAAAGGATTAGCATACAGCTCTAAACAATCTTGGTTGGCTGGCACACAAACGAAAAAGATGCCATGCGAGATAGGAGAAAATCAGCATCTTGTCACATATAAAGTACTTGGATCAACTGATGTGTATTCATGTACGCAGAGGTGTAGACCTCTACCTACTCCGAGAAATCTACATGCTTCAGAGAGTGTACACTGCTCCCAGCCTTTAGAGATCTGTTTGTCCGATCGGGTGGTGTTGCTAAGGGACTGTGGCCAAGATCCTTGTCAAGTGAATTACATCGATGAGTGTTGTCAAGCTACCATCTCACCGTCTGCGAATTTCTTATCAAGCAATGCTGGTCCAGTGGTTACCCGTGCAACATCCATATCGGACTTGGAGTGCACGCCACTTGATAAGCCTCTGCCAGATATTGAAAACACCGTCAATGACTACCGCGAAGAGTCACCTCTTGCCACCATGGAAAGGCTTTCTACGCAGTTTGAGGATTTTATCACGCTTCATCTAACTACCAAGCTCAGCAAAGTTAACTCATTAACTGCAACAATCAATAAACATGAGCGCCCTTTTGCATATCCTCAAATTCAATCTCCTATTTTTTTCTGCTTCAACCCTAAAAGCAAGTCAACATCCAATGTTGCAACCACTAGAGCTTTGTCACTTGAGGCAGTCTCATCCAAAGAACAAGATCTTATGAATTCAAACAAGTTTATGCAGTCTTTCTGCACTTTATTAAACATGCAAAAATCTTGTCCCTGTCACAAACCATCTTGCTGTTCTCCTATGGCATCTCATGAAGATGTTCCTGTGAGATGCCAAACACTCTCCAAAATTATTTCTCAGATGGTTGATCCTTCTGAGAGTAATCATTCTGCTTGTGTACACACAAAGAGTCCCAAATGGAACCCCGCTTGTAAGAAGATGAAGAAGCTGGTTGATGAAGCTAGTGAGATTTGTGAAAGAAATGCAGATAAAGCTACGCACTCGAAAATAAAAGTTTCACAAACTGAGTTTTCTGACAAAATTTCGCATATTTCCAGACCATCAAATTGCATTGCCCAGCAGACCAGTTGTGTGTTAGTTACAAATCGAGAGATTCAAACCATTCAAGATGAGGTACTACCAGTGAAGATCTTGGCTTCATGTGTTGGTATGCAAACAGACCGATATGGCGGATGTGTTCCAACAGTTACGTGCCCTGCTGCTAGTCAGACAGCTTGCATTCGCTACAAAGATTTTGCGATTCAAACCATGAGTACTGAGCACAACACACTATTTGTTCTACCAGACCCAGCTGCGATTGTTAAAGTTGATAGGGCTTGTGGCACAGAAAACAGTTCTGATGGATATGCTGATGATCTTAAGGTAGTAATTGATTCAAACAGTCAAAGCAATAACTTTATGAATTCGAAATTTCTAGTGAAGCCTTCAAGTTTCCGAGGAAGTTCTCGGAAATCAAGCATTGCAAAGAATGATGGCACTGAAACTGTTAGTGAACAAAATCTTGCCATACTTAGCTCAGCATCATCAGAATATGTCGTTGCATCCAGTAAAATCATCAAAAGAAGATCTATTAGCAACGGTTTGACAACTTTAGTTGGGTATTCTAATGAAATGGTGACAGCCAGCAAGGCAACCAGCACCAGCGGTATTGGTGTATGTAAAAGTTGCAAACAAGTATATGAAGGTGTCAAGTCTGGTAAGTGTTTCTTTGCATCTGATAATGTTATATTCTTGTTATTTTGATTATTCAATTGCCAAAACCGGTATGTTTTAAGTAATGTTTTACAAAATCCGTTCTAGATCAAAACCTGTTTTGCAGCACCAGAAACTTCCATAGTTGGTTGTCAAACTGCAGTACATATACCTTGGTGTCAACGGACATCTAGCAAAGGAGTCCTTGCCGCTCCTTTCTTCACTAACATACATGGTATCTCCAAGTATGCTCAAACCACACACCCAACCTTCTTCAACATCTGCCTGGGTACATTTACACAAACTGCAAACGCATCTACTCTTACTGTCAAGCCGCAGGTTTGTGATATTGCCACAGATGTTTGTGGAATAATGCTGGTGGAAACAAATTGTTTGCAGCACAATGACTCATTCAGTGAAGTCACTCTAAACTCAGACTCAAAGGCACCCATTCAACCAGACAGATTTAGCAATCTTACTTCAGCAGACTGTTCAGACAAGCCGATCAGTGTGCCTCCCGTCATTGATTTGAATGCAGATGCAAAGTTATTATTGGAGGGAGAGCTAAACAATGATTGTGAGCTAGAAAATTTAACCGAGATGTCTGCAAAAAATTCTTGTGGGGTTAAGAGTACCGTGACAACCTATGTCAGGCCACATGAGGAAACAATCGCATTTTCAAGTTCAAAACACTTTCCAGAAGACTTAGTGTTACTGCCGCAGCAGCACAGCAGTAAAGTCATGTCAATAACAGAGAAACTTCTGTCTATAACGGATCAACAGTTTAAGGCACAACCATTATCTAGGACAGAACAGCCTGTCAAAGAGAAGTCTTTGTGTGCTATAGAAGGCTTGGTCAGAGAGAAACCTTTGTGTGCTATAGAAGGCTTGGTCAGAGAGAAACCTTTGATTATAATAGAAAAATCAGCCAAAGATAAACAGTATTTAGCTGATATAGACATGCATTCGTCAGTAAGAAAATTAAAATGTGAAGGCAGCGATCTTTTAGCAAGGGAATGGCCAAAAGAATCTGACAGTTTGGCACGTGGACGCAAAAACGAAAGTTGTAGTAAGTTGTCAGCAAAGGACTCGACTGAGTTAAATGGTGGTACAATAATGTTTGAGCAGCTGGAGGATGATGAGATCCTTCATTTAACTGATAATCATTTAGGCAAGGATACAAGCGCATTACCGAAAGAAACTTTGGACAAGGACACTAGCTTGCCATCAAACTATACCCTGGGTGAAGAAGAAAATACTTCATTAACAATGAAATTGAGAGCAAAATCAAGTCTACTCCCATTCAAAAGACTAGAAAAAAATGCTAGTGTTCAAACAATGCCGATAGCAAATGAAAACAAATCTACATCAGTCACTCGATTGAAAGCAATGATTCCGTCAAGTCAAAAGATCAATTTCCAGTCAGACTTTCTTGCTGCATTGGGTAATGAAAGTTTTCGACCAGAAAATTTACCTTATCTACCTTGTCAAAAACAGAGTTTTTTCGATTGCTCATCTCAGTTGTCACAGTTTGAAACTAATACTTATCCAATTATGGATAACTCGCGGTTGTCAAAACTTTTTGGAAAGCTCAAAAAAACATCTAGTTGTTCCAACCTTAAATACTCTATTAGTGACTCCGCAATTTGGAATAGTTATTTCAATTTGTATTCATGTGCCGCTGCTTGCAAGTTGTCTAGTAATAAAGCTCAACATTCAGCGCGTGATCAGTTGTCTTCTCATATTTATCATTCAGCTCTTGAGCTATTTCATATCGACAAAAGCACTCAAGTTGAAGAGATGCACAGGCTTCAAGATGATGAGCTGTCGGAAGTGAGTGAGCAAGATGATGAAATGGATATAGATGCCGCTTGGGAAATTTTAGAGATTGCAGCAAAACTTTCTGAAAATGGTGACGAAGTTCTCATGAACTCCAATGGTAAACTTGGCACAATACCTGAGGAGGCCGAAGAGCAGTCTTTGCAGCGTGTAGCATTCTCCACTGCAGAGAAAAATCTGTCAGATAATTACAAGCCGACCGGCTCCAAAAGCGGTCATGCAATCAATCCTTCCGGTGTGGTACTTGCGAGTCATTCTGATGGACATATGGATGCTAGTAAAATGCCTTCTCCTCCGGGAAGCATCGCCTTGGCTCCAGCTAAGAAAAAAACTGACCTGCGATATATTTCATCAGAATTGTCTGATTTTCCGACCCTTAAAGAAGGTGATTTCAAATTACAGAAATTAAATTCCACTTCACACAAATCTCATTCACAAGGAGATCAGACAACATTACAGTGTGTAGAAACAGCTGATACCAAATGTGGGTTGTTACCGAAGTGCTGCACCAATTGGTCATCTCTTCCCGCAGTTCAATGTGACGAAACACTAACGCTTAGTTCTATTTCATCAGCAAATGAGAAAGTTGTTGTCAACGGGACTCTCTCTAACTTGACAAAGTTTCTTGACTCCAACAGCAGTACATTAACTTGTTCAACTACAGACCCATTAGATGTTGCAATGACTGAGTCAGTGACGGATATTTTTGGGAGTGACTCTGAATCCGTCACCTTCACATAAAAAAAAAACAAAGTCGTTGGCATGTCAATTACAAGTAAACTGTTTATCCGGTGTTCAACTAATTATTTTAGCAACATTTCATTGTTATAAATGGTTTGGCTGGATGAAGGTATAGCCGAACACAAAGTTGAAGTATTGTCTATATGTTTGTACATCTGCTTTACTCTTGCTAGTTTTGTTGACACAGTTTATTTTTAAAACTTCAATAAGATACAAATATGTATGCTACCTGTTATGAAAAAATACATAATTATTCTTAGGATCAAAACACATAATCCTGAACACCGCAATCTGTTATTTTGACATCTTTCATTGGCCTTTCATTGTAGGTCTGCACTTTCTCTATCTTCTCTAACGTTTCTGTACCCTCAACGATTTGCCTGTGCAAGAAATACCACTTGTCAATAATTATCAAGTCTTATATAAACCACCTACCACTTGGTTTCATATGTCAGCAGTGGCACATGTCATTAACTATCATCAGTAACATGTAGCACCTGGTAATAGGATTCATGCAATATATAAACCACCTGCCACTTAATGTCGCCTGTAGCACATTTCACTAAACATCATTAGTCACATATATAGAATTATGATTCATATTTGTTACAAGTTGTTTTGTCATGTGTCACATAAACACGTGTGATGTCATACCCTGGCATTTATTAATGTGACGAATGCATGCATATGTACATTGTATAGTCAAATACATGTTTAAAAGATAACTCATTGACGTCATCTTACCCAAATGCTACGTATTTAGTATCCATCCAGGGAGTCGGTTGTAAGCTAATATAGAATTGTGATCCATTTGTGTGGCGACCTTTGTTTGCCATTCCAACTATTCCTCGAGCATTGTGTTGGACCATAAATGACTCATCTACAAAATAGCAGTAACATTTACTGAATATAAAAAAACAAACTGCCACCAGCTGAATAGCAAAACAATGGAGCATAATAATCAACATATAAAACATAATTCTAATTTGCTTTCAATTTTAATATACCCATGCAGCAAAAAGGGAAAATTGAAGCCTATTAATTTTGACTTTGTTTTGTCTTGTTTTAAAACATACAAAATTATAATGGCACAGCTCGTCTACAGTCTCTCGTTTGCCGTATTAACGCGTACCTTCAAACACAGGACCATAGATGGATTCACCACCATTTCCTTTATGTGGCACCCAAAGATCTCCTCCCTGTATCCACCCCTTGGGCACTATTCTGTGAAGCAATGTATTTTTGTAGTGCAATGGATAATCAGTGCTCTCAGAGCTTCCTTTCTCTCCTGTACACAGCGCTCTGAAGTTTTCACAAGTTTTCGGAACTTTGTCTGAAAATAGCTGCGCAACAAACAAACCATCAGAGTACTTGAGTATTTTATAACAATATTGTGTAGTATAAATATGTAGTACTACAGGTAGTATGTGTCAGTTATAGCATGCTACCTTAGTTGATATTCTGTACGCTATATGTGGCTTTGACCGGACGGACTGTGAAGTAATAAATTATTACCACATGACTAATGGAGTTTTTAAGGCAACTCCATGCACAAAACTGAACCGAATTCCCAATGTACTGTTTCATTCTCATGTGTTTGTTAAGTGCTTACTTACCTCGATAAGGATTTTTCCAGCAGGTTCTCCATCTATAGCCACAGACATGTAGCAGTGAGTTCTCTGTAATTAATTAAATTAGCAATACACATGTCTGTGTGGCTATGTATTCAAGTACTGTGGACATCGTGTGACATATTTTACACAACACAATACGTGCAATATATGCACAATACGTGCAAAGGCTACTATCAATGACGTTACCCCTTGTTTGTTCATGTGGTCTGCATATTGCTGCTCTGCCAGGGTCTCATAAAGTGACATTGGTCTGAAGATCTCATAGTTATGTGATGTCTCCGCCCAGTGAATGAATTCTGTTGGACCTCCGATCAGCTGGCTGTTGCAGAAGACCATTGACAGCCCTTCAAAGACCCACGTCTCTCCTTTTAGCTCCTACCCCATAGGCCACAATTAGAGGTGCAGTTATGTATGAACATGGACATTTGCTCAGACACCGTATTTTAAGTGTATTGACAAGGTACTGTGCATTTATTGAGCTTTTTATAAGAAATCTACTCGAAAGTATGTGTTCCAGTGTCGAAGTATACAAAACACAAAGTCTTGTAAAGTTCTCGGGGGCATTGCACTTTTTCAGAAGTTTGTTCATGGATCAATTACATGGTTATTGATAGATGAAGACTTGATTGAAGGGTGAGAAGTATGCTATTTTTTTTTTTAAATAAATCATTTGTTCTACATAAGTACTTCGGTATCTAGAAAACTTACCCGCTTTTGCGAATTTAGAAACTCGTTCCATTGAAACTCCAGCATGCCATGAATAGCTGGTTGTTCAAATGTTTCAGGATCTTTCTCATACAAGTCCTGTAAAGATTTGTTCTATATATTTGATG
The DNA here is from genome assembly GCA_945261195.1 of Cryptosula pallasiana. Classification (NCBI taxonomy): domain Eukaryota; kingdom Metazoa; phylum Bryozoa; class Gymnolaemata; order Cheilostomatida; family Cryptosulidae; genus Cryptosula; species Cryptosula pallasiana. The sequence continues at coordinate 41,575,754 of OX183136.1, forward strand.
TAGTTCTAGAATTGAATAAGCTATAAATAATATCAGTGTGGATGCCATCAACCAGTGATGGTCATTTATAAATTAAATATGCTCAGCATCAGGTGCAAATAATCAACAGGAGTCTGTCTACATACATGTATAGATTACATCATATCATAACATGCAGGTGAGACTATATCATAACTGAAACTATTATTCATGCAGAATTTGTTTCAGCTACAAATACTTCCAGAAGTCTTATAAAGATAATTGTAATTGAACAAAATTTTCAATCAGTAACAGTTTCGGCTTGCTTTAATACCTTTCTTTTATTAATCATCAAAGTTAAAATTATTAGCTACTATTATTATTAATGGAATAATAATAATGTTGTTTATTCTTTATTATTCTTTCGTTCATTAAACTGCTTGATCTATGATGATTAACTTATTTATTGCTATTACTGTAATTATTGCCATTATATCGTCATTACTCTTTATTTATTAATGATTATTAAATAAAAATTTTATTAATTACTATTATTAATTATTATTTATGAATGATGATGATGATTATTATTATCATTGTTTTCGTTCATGGATGTTTCCTTGACTTACCTCTGCACAGCATCTGGCAACTTGATATTTTAGGTCAGATAATAGCCCAAAAACTTCAAGCTGTGTTTTTGAACCCAGTTTTGATTGTTCGGTTTTCATTGCTAAACTATAATATAATAATAATCTGTAATAATGAACATTGAACTTTTAAACCGTTATTACGCTCCTGCAAGTTGGTGGGTTGTCAATAGAAACGACCTTGAGCAGCAGCAACTTTTGGCGTTATTAGTCTAACAATACATATTTCTAGCTTGAGCGCCTATATACTAATAATTGGAGATAATCGTCCTACTGCTCGTCAGCCATTCATTGATGCAATTGATAAAAAAGTCGAAACATATATCCACATGTCCAGGTCTATTTGTAGTTGAAATTCTAAAGAACTTGATCACTTACAACTTTTGAACCACACAATCGTTAACAGTTTTCAGAGGTTAGTGACAGTTCGCTATAGTGTGCCAACATTCAGCATTTATTATCATTTATTATTATAGGAGCTTTTTGCCTCGTATTATTTTATGTATATTACTTTTACTCTCAAGATGATCTCATCGTATTTTCGATAACAAAGTTTGAGACAAATTCGAAATTTATGTTATTATTAGGTCTGAACTAAAAATTATAATAAATATTATTATAATAATAATTAATTGAATAAATAATAATAAAATAATACTACGTACGTAGCGGTAATAATAATAATTATTTATTAATAATAATCATAATATTTGTTTCAATAATATATTTTTTATTTTATTAGTTATTATTGTCATTATAATTCTTTACAGTAGTTTATTATTATTGTTAGTTGTTTTATATATATAAAAAAAAATAATAATAATAATAATTGAATTTATTTGAATGATTGTTATTATTGATGATGATTGACAGCCTGAGCAATCAATCGCTCTACTAACTACTACAAGCGTTAGCTATGCATACAACAGAAGATTACATATGTTGTTTGGTTGATAAATAAGAATTATTATAATAATAAATAATAGTAAATTGATGATATAGTGTTGTAATAATAATTAATAATAATAATAATGATATGAATGATAGATTATAATAATGTACAGGAAAAATGGCGCAGCTTCCTGTGGCAACCTACAAACATAGCAACGAGTAGATAGAACTGTATACATGACTAAATCATTATAAACTTTCTTTGTGTAGCTCAGCTCATACCACTGAGGCTATTTCGCATACATGTTAAGGCACTCTTTGTTAGCCATCCTCTATCCCATATTGTAATAAGTCTAGCCCTATACAAAGGGAGTTATGTAACGTTTTTATATAAATAGAGCAGCTGGGCTCCACACTAATCAGTGTTACTTTGGATGCGCAGCTGACTCTTTGTTTGCAAAAATAAAAGCCAGTAAACACTCTCTCAAGATTATCTTGAACTTCTATCAGACTACACAAAAAGACTAGACAGCTCTACCACTCCAAGAGACAACTGCTTTAACGACCCCTCGGTCCAAAAGCCTTAAGTTGCCTAAGGAGTGGCAGACAGACAGAGCCTACCTGGCAGGCATTGCCTATCCAGCCTACTTTAGCAGACATGCTAAAGCATAGGCAGTGATACAGACGGCCTGACCAGTAGTGCTGACTACGGCGAGTAGACAACTCTGACTTCCTAGGGAAGTGCAGGTGTGCTACCGAGGTAACTGGGCGCGTTACCAGAAAATCCTGCACACTGGTGGCAGCAGTGGGATCTGCGAATCCCCTGGAAAAGAACCCCTAGGCAAAGACAGAGTAGGACGACTACCATGACTAGCAGACGAGCCATGAGTGTGGACAGAGACCCTGCCACAAGGATCATGGGACAGTTGGCCAACATCATGGAAAAGATAACAGACGCTCCCCCACGGGCGACCCCTTTTAAAGCCCCGACATACGATGGTACTGGAGACATTCAGTACTTCCTCCAGAGGTTTCAGGAGGTGTCGGAAGCCAATGATTGGGCGCCGGCCACAGCCATCATTTACTTGAGGCAGTCACTACAGGGGAAGGCACAGCAATATGGACGTGGAGAAACGCTCTGGGCAATAATGGATTCTCTAAAGGCTAGCTTCGGGCTAACTCGCCGAGAGGCCAGAGCCAGGCTATCAGGGTACCGAAAGGAACCCAGCCACACTCTTAGAGAACACGCCCTAGCCATCGAAACGCTAGTAGAGGCCGCCCACGAGGACTCCCCTCGAGCCATGAGAAACGAGTATGCCCTGGAACATTTCCAGAACACGTTGGGAAACGCCTACCTACAAAGGCATCTCTTAGCTATACAGCCAACCTCCTTGGAGGCGGCAGTGAAGGCAGGTAACGAATACCTGCAGATCCAGCCGACATACACGGGCCCTAAGGTTCGAAGTGTCGAGACAGAGCAGAGAGAGGAAGAGTGCAGACAGGTAGAGGTCAAGAGGACGACCCCTGGGGTAGAAGCCCACCTGGAAACCTTAGCCAAGGCACTCAGCGAACTGACCAAGCAAGTGGCCACCCTCAAGACCACCCAGCCAGACAGTACACCCATCCGACCGCCCAAAAGGGTAGTCAAGTGTTGGAAGTGCCAGAGGCTAGGGCACACTCAGAGAGAGTGCCAAGAGGGTTCCTGGTCCAATCACCAGGGAAACGCCGCCAGCCCGCAGCAGTAGGGAAACCTACTGGCTGCAGAAGGGCACCCAGAAACAAACCGGCAGCAAGGTCTGAAACTCAGACCCAGGATGGATGGCGGGAAACTAGGCGTCCAGCCTATCACCCGCCCATACCACAGCCAGTGTCGGTGCAGACACAAAACAGGTTTACCCACCTGTCTGCCCTGGGCGACGACTCATCAGACGATGAGGAGCTACGGCCCCCACCTACCAAGACACACACCGGGAGAGAGAGACCGCGGAAGCAGTGGCGCAAAGAGGTGCAGACTCCTGTTCCATACAGGAGAGAGCCCCTAGTGCTGCCCGAACTGCCTAAGGAGACTACCCCCTGGCCTCGTGTGTGGAACAGATGGCGCGGCCCTACAAGTCCAGTTACTACCTACCAGGCAAGGTAGAAGGGAAGACAGTGACGTACCTGATAGACACTGGTTGTAACACCGATCTGCTATCCAAGAGTGTGTACGACAAGCTACCAGACAGACGGAAAGCCACGCTGCAAGAGTATGACTCCCATGGTTTAATGGCAGATGGGACTAAACTCCCATTCTACGGTCTACTCAGCATCTCAGGGCGAGTACGGTCTGTGGCGTACACCGAGACGTTCGTCGTCACCCAGATTAGCGAAGACGTGATCCTCGGGATGCCGTTCTTGGCCAATCAGAAGTGCCACATGGGTTTTGACCAGCCAGTACTGGTCATGCAGGACAAGGAACTGGTATGCACTGACCGTTATGGCAGGGCACTAGTCTCCAAGGTCCAGGTACTTCGGAACATAGAGATTCCCCCACAGACAGAGGCTACTATTCCGTGCCATCTAGCCGCACAGAGCTACTGTCCACAGGGTGTAATCCAGAGTCTGCCAGGAGACCTACCCCTGGCTACAAGCATCAACTCTCCAGATAAGCAAGGACGAGTGCTGGTCCGATGCCTCAACCCTACCCCGAATGCGATATGCCTACCCGCTGGAAAGGTTATCGGGACATTCACGGGAGTAGAGGCCGATGAGGTACAACAGACCACATCTGGGAGTCAGGCTGACGTAGGGTCAGCGAGTTCAGCGGTGCCTGATCACCTGGTTGAACTGTACGAGCAGGCGTGCACAGGGTGCAGAGACGAGCAACAGAGGAAGTTGTTAAAGGGATTGCTCAAGAAGTACGAGGCCGTATTCAGCAGAAATAGCGGGGATATTGGCCGTACTGATCTTGTAGAGCACTCGATTCCCGTTGCTGAAGGCACTAGACCGGTTCGGTTGCCCCCACACAGGCTTGGGCCTGAAAAGGAGGCTGAGGCCGAGCGGCAAGTGAAAGACCTGCTGGAAAAGGGGTTGATTGAGCCCGCAGACGGCGCATGGAGCTCCCCTGTAGTACTGGTGCGCAAGAAAGATCAGACATGGCGGTTCTGCATCGACTACCGGAGGCTGAACGACGTCACCAGGCAGGACGCCTATCCTATACCCAGGATAGATGAGTCCCTCGACGCCCTGGCCGGCAGCAAGTTCTTTAGCACTCTGGACTTGACCAGTGGTTATTGGCAAGTCCCTCTAGATGCAGACACCAAGGAGAAGTCGGCCTTCATCACCAGGAGTGGACTGTGGCGTTGGAAGGTCCTGCCCTTCGGGCTGACCTCAGCCCCCGCCACGTTTCAGCGTTTGATGGAACGTGTGCTGCAAGGGCTGCACTGGAAAACGCTGCTGCTCTATCTGGACGATGTGATAGTCATCGCCCCCGACTTTGAGACACACCTGCAACGGCTAGGAGAGGTGTTAAGTAGGCTGCAACAGGCCAACCTGAAGGTCAAGCCGTCCAAGTGCGAACTGCTGCAACAACGGGTCAAGTACCTGGGGCATGTAGTGAGTGCGGAGGGCGTAGCCACTGACCCTGAAAAGGTGCGGGCCGTAGCCGAATGGACACCCCCTAGAGACATCAAAGGACTGCAAGCCTTCCTCGGTACAGCAGGGTACTACAGGCAATATCTGCCTGGGTACGCCACCACTGCTAAGCCCCTGACTGTCCTAACCAGCAAGGACACCCCATGGAAATGGGAGAAGGAGGAGCAGGCTGCCTTTGAGCAACTCAAGCAGGGACTCGTCCAAGCACCAGTACTAGGCTACCCTGACCCAGCCAAGACCTATATCCTGGATACGGACGCCAGTGCCGTAGGAATAGGGGCAGTCCTGTCACAGGTACAGGACGGTCAGGAGAGGGTCATTGCTTACTACAGCAAAACCCTGGCACCCGCCGAGAGGAACTACTGCGTGACTCGACTCGAGCTTCTGGCTGTCGTTAAGGCAGTCAAGCACTTTAGGCCGTATCTTTATGGCCGAGAGTTCAAGCTCCGCACCGACCACGCATCCTTGAGGTGGCTATGCCAACGGAAGGAGCCGTCAAACCAGATAGCGAGGTGGCTGGAGATTCTCGCCGAGTTTGTGTACAAACTCGAGCACAGGGCTGGCAAACAGCATGGGAATGCAGATGGGTTAAGCAGGCGTGAGCCTTGTATGGACTGCCGACAGTGCAGTGCCATAGAGCAGCGCGACGGTGGGCCGACCCATGCTGAACTTGCCAGTGCCCCTGGATCAGAACTCCAGTTAGCGAGGCCTCCTATCTCGGAAGACGTGCTACCAGGACCGCAACAAGTCACACCGGCACCGCAAGAAAGCCAAGAGACTGAGGCCAACCCCTCAGGGCTGTGTGTAGTCACCAGCATGGAGTTGGTGGAACAACAACGTACAGGGCAGAATCCAGTTGCCCGGATGTACGAGGAAGTTAGAGGCGGCCGGCCGGTGACCAAGAGAGAGCTGGAAGAAGGCAGCAGAGAGCTGCGAGCGTTGTACAGTCGTAGGGAGGCTTTGGCAATACAGCCTGATGGCACCTTGACCATGCAGATGGCACCTAAAGGCCGGCCCCGGCAGTGTGTGGTCTGCCCGGCCTCGCGGCGCCGACAGATAATATGGGACACACATGGGTTAAGCCATGCCGGCATAAACCGTACCAAAGGCCGAATACAGCTCAACTGGTACTGGCCAGGGATGTCTGCAGAGGTGAGGCGGCTTGTCAAGTCCTGCGAGGTCTGCCAAGTAGCAAAGAAGGGGGGAATCCAGCCCACCCAGGAGAGGCAACGGTTGTTTGCCGGCAGACCTTTTCAGAAGGTAGCCGTAGACCTGGTGGGACCTCTCCCAGAGACCCGGCGAAAAAACAAATGGATCTTGGTGCTGTCGGACCACTTTACCCGGTGGCAAGACGCCATCGCCATCCCGGACGCCACAGCACCCACGGTCGCCACCACGCTAGATGAAAGGGTATTTTGTTACTGGGGCCTGCCTGAAGAGCTCCACACCGACCAAGGGGCACAGTTCGAATCCAGATTGATGGCCGAACTGTGTGCCCTATGGAACGTACAGAAGACCCGTACCACTCCGTATCATTCACAAGGTAACGGAGTGGTGGAGAGGACGCTCCTGCTAAGGCGTGGACAGGAGGAGTGGGACCTGCTGCTGCCCCAGGTAATGAGGGCCTTTCGCGGCACCCCACACTCCGCCACTGGAGAAACCCCCAACTACCTTATGTTGGGCAGGGAAGTAAGGCTACCCGACCAGCTGGACGGTAGGCCCGCACCCCTGGATAACCAGTTGGTAACAGAATACGCCCTGCAGATGCAAGAGGACCTCCAGGTGGTGCTAAGAGAACAACAAGCCAAAATCCGGCAAGAGGATACCGAGGAGCCCCTACTGTTCGCCCCAGACGACCTGGTGGTCGTAGAAAACAAGCGACGAGTGAAGGGCTGCAACCCTAAGCTCCAACCCAGCTTTGTAGGGCCGTATCGGATAGTAGAGGCATACCCGAATCATACGTATCAGATAGAGAAGGACGGGCAGGTGACAACTCAGAACGAACGGCGGCTAAAAGAATACCGTCCGTGCCTTGAGCCGGCCGGAAGGGCACCTGCCAACAGGGAGGCCGCCCTTCGCCCTAACATGAAGGGGGCAGTTCGAAGAAGAGGGCGTCCACCCATGCCTGATATACGCCAGCCACCAGAGCCAGCCGTGCACCCACCGGAGCCAAGAAATATGCCTGAAAGAGGAGACATAGCCCAGCCAAACCTGCAAGCCCTGGAGCGCCAGCTAGGTCAATTGCCAGCACTACTGGAGCAGGCAACAAGACCAGCCGAACCTCAGAGGCCAGCAAACAGGGGCTGGGAGACAGTCCCAGAAGTACAGCCAAGACTGAGTAGACAGGAGCAATGGGAGAGGGACAGAGAGTGGCCAGCCTTGCCAGACACCAGCGAGCCTAGCCCACCACCCACTCCAGCTCCCATCGAGCCACCACCAACTGAACCACCTGTTGAACCCATCGAAAGGGCCGAGGAGCAAGCCACTAGTGCAGAGCCAGCCTTAACAGGCAGGCCTAGGAGAACCACTAGACCACCCTCACAGTTAGCCGATTATCAGTGCTACTCGATGGCCAACAACGAGTTCGATAATCAAGGTTGTTCTCAACAACAACCAGCCACAATGAATAAATATTCCCTACCCTCTGAACGCAGTAACACTCCAAAAGATTTGATACTGGAGTTAAAACAGTGTTCTGGAGGCGAAGGAATACCAAATTCGCTGGCAGAGGCAAAAAATTATTGGAAACAAATGGCAAATCAAAACCGAGAGAGAAATAATTATAAACTTACCCCAGACGACAAAACATCATGTCGATCGGAAAAGCAGTTTGAGAGAGAAGACAACACCGCAGGTAGCTCTATTGCTAGAGCCAGCGGCGAGCGCTCTATGATTGGTGAAGCGCCCCCGGGGTACGATCCACCGCACACAGAGACCGCTGCAAGAGTCACGTGGCCAAGTGACGTACCAGAAGGGAGCTCCAATCACGCAAGCGGTTGGACCACTGAGCGGCAACTTTCGCCCAAACGAGGCAAGTTGCTGCCAGTTGTAACTACACGTTTGCCTGAAGCACACACACTACCTTCTCTCTCCACCGAACAGTTGCTCATCATCGCAACAACAGCTTTAGAGAAAATGAAGGGGCAGCAAGAAAGCCAAGCAGAGCTCTCCATCACCGAGGATCCAGCAGCAGAAGAGCAAGTGATAGGTGAGCAATTTTTGATGGAGGTTGCCAGCGAGCTGGAAAAGCGGCAACCACTCTGTGTAAACAGAGTGCCTACTAAGGAGGAGATGCTGCGAAAGAGAGAAATGCAAACAGAGCCAGTGCAAATAAATAAAATATTTATTGCAGATGACAAGCACATGGAAACAACACCAAAGAAAGAAAAGTCGGAGGCCGAACTGCAGCTAAACGATGAGGCATTGGTGAAAACCGCCTGGCTATCAGCTCAGACGCTGACAACGCTAAATAACATCGTTACGCAAACAGACGACGGCCAGGACTTATGGAAATGCATGGAGTGTGGGTACACTAACGCTCGCAAGAGAGTTATGTACCACGCTCATCAGCATTACTCTTTCTATTTCTGTACCTGCGGCAAGAAGTCCAGCTCGAGGGATGCAGCTAGACGACATGTCACAAAGCAAAACAAGGCAGTGGCACATGGAGGAAGGGCTGCACCCCTCTTCGAAGTTGACGCAGACTCATATGCAGACTTCGCACGTTTTATGACGTGGCCAAACCCACCTCCATTTGGACGGCTGCAGCCAATACTAAAGAGTGGCGCCACAGCCTCCATCCCTGTCAAGCGAAATAAAGACACAATGCAGCAACTGGGAGAGCCCCTACGGGCGAGTAGCCCTGACAAGCCAACCAAACACAGCACCAATAGCCATAGCAAAGACAAGGCAGTGCCCAGGCCAACGCTGTCAGCACCCCCACGGAGATGGGAAGAAGCAGTTACAAGCAGAAAGAGCAGGCAGCATACCAGCCTGGACAGGTCGGAAGACCTAAGGAGCAAGGGGCACAGACAGGTGACATATCAGGAGCCCGATGTCAAGCGCCGAAAGGAGGTCTCCCCTCTAACCCTCAAGTCAACAATAACGTACACCAAAATCCCTAAAAGAACCTACCACCACCAACAACGTAGGCAAGAAGAGGAGCAAAGGCTAAAGAGAAAGAGGGCCGAACTGGACACGCTGACGACGGAGGCTTACAAGCTCCTACAGCGGACACAAGAGGTAAAGCGACAGATCAGAGAGATCGAGGGCGAACTAAAGCGAAATTAACGCTAGCCGACTACCTTGGCACTTACCTGTATATAGACGGTTTATGTATATCGGTTACTCACTAGTAGTTCTATGCATACGTAGTTCTATCTAACCACATTACCTACTCTTATATTTTATATTTTATTCTAGTAAACCAATCGATACATTTTTGCCTGCTGACAATATATATAGGCAGGCCACAGTCATCTTTTCCTGTATGTCTTGTATTGGTCCCCGACGTCGACCAATGGAGGGGGCTGTGTACAGGAAAAATGGCGCAGCTTCCTGTGGCAACCTACAAACATAGCAACGAGTAGATAGAACTGTATACATGACTAAATCATTATAAACTTTCTTTGTGTAGCTCAGCTCATACCACTGAGGCTATTTCGCATACATGTTAAGGCACTCTTTGTTAGCCATCCTCTATCCCATATTGTAATAAGTCTAGCCCTATACAAAGGGAGTTATGTAACGTTTTTATATTAATAGAGCAGCTGGGCTCCACACTAATCAGTGTTACTTTGGATGCGCAGCTGACTCTTTGTTTGCAAAAATAAAAGCCAGTAAGCACTCTCTCAAGATTATCTTGAACTTCTATCAGACTACACAAAAAGACTAGACAGCTCTACCACTCCAAGAGACAACTGCTTTAACGACCCCTCGGTCCAAAAGCCTTAAGTTGCCTAAGGAGTGGCAGACAGACAGAGCCTACCTGGCAGGCATTGCCTATCCAGCCTACTTTAGCAGACATGCTAAAGCATAGGCAGTGATACAGACGGCCTGACCAGTAGTGCTGACTACGGCGAGTAGACAACTCTGACTTCCTAGGGAAGTGCAGGTGTGCTACCGAGGTAACTGGGCGCGTTACCAGAAAATCCTGCACAATAATAATGATAAAACAAATTAATAATAAATTGTAATAATTATTATAGAAAGATTAACAATGATATTATTAGTCAATATATTATATATATATATATATATATATATATATATATATATATATATATATATATATTGTGCAGGATTTTTGTATAACTAGCACGTAGTTATCTCGGTAGCCACCCACACGGTCTACTACCTCTAGGCAAAGAGTTATCTGTCAGTCCCGACAGCCTGTTGGTCAGCGAGCCTATCGGTGTCCACCCTTCAGCATGATTGCTGTGGGACGAGCACTTTGGTTATCGTCTGCCTACAGGCCTGTCGTTATCGTCGTCGTCTTTTATCAAATAACACTGAATGCTTGTTCGGACCTATAAGGTCGTTTAAGCTGTTATCATATAGCAATGTAGTCGTCTGTTAGAATATCAAGTAATAAGCTTGATTGAGTGTAGGCTGTATATATTTCTTAACAGAAAAATACCCAGTGAGTCTCCTCAGTAACACTGACTTGTGAGGAGCTTTGCTTGACTTTATATACTGGAGAGGCGGTGCTTAATAATAATAAAAATAGCCTCGTTGAAAAAGAGTATAAAATAATAATAATAATAGCGTCGAGGTTACAACTCTCGATCGCACACGTGATTGCAAATAAAGAAAGTAAATAGAACTGCTGTTGTTGTCCATCGTCAGTATGGTTCGATGTTTTCCGGTACACAGCCCCCCCCCCCCCCCCCATTGGTCGTCGTAGGGGACCAATGAGAAGGTACAAAACGAGACTGCCATAGAAAAAGGGAAAGATGTATGACAACAGTATAATAATAAAATATTTGTAAGCACAGGCGTAGCAGAAAATACAGTGTACATAGAAACATGTAGTAATAGGCGGATATGGTATATAATTGTGTAATGATTGCAAGGTAATGTGTGACTAATGTCATAAGTTACATGTTTGTTTAGGCGGCTTGATTCTCCAGATCCTTAATCTGTTCCTTTACGTCTTGGGCTTGTCGTAATAGTCTATAGGCTTCTTCGGTTAGTTTATTGAGCTCGGCTCTCTTGCGTTCAAGTCTACGTCCCCTTTCTCTCTGCTCTCTACGTCTCCCGTCGTCCCTCGGAGGCGAGGTATGTACGACTCTACATCTGAGCGCTATCGGGGAGGTTTCTCTGGGGCGTCGGGCTGTGGCAGCTTTCTCTGTCGGGCGATGCGTCTCTCGACGCTTCTCCGTCTGGTCGTTTAATTGTTTAGTCAGCATCACTGTTCTGCGCACTTGTTCTGCAGTAGTCTCTACCTTCTTTGGTTTATATAGGGGTGATACCTCACGTGGCAACTTTTTGATTGGACTACTGCTGTGTTTGGGAGCTCCCAGTCTATCTTGGATGGACGGGGCTCGTTTGTGTGCTGGAGTGATGTTCTCCTTTTTCTCGGATACTGGTTGCGGGTGTCCAAATGGCGGCGGGTGCGGCCAAGTCATGAATCTTGTGAATTCTGGGTACGAGTCAGCATCTACCTCGTATAGCGGTGCTTGCGGTCCACCATGAGCCGTAGCTTTATTCTGTTTGGTGATATGTTTCCGCAATGCATCTCGGGAGGCAGACTTCTTCCCGCACGTGCAGAAGTAATAGACAAAGTGCTGGTGCGTATGATAGATTACGCGCTTGCGGCCATTGGTGTAGCTGCAATGGTTACATTTCCACTCATCGTCTGTCCCTTCCACCTTGGCCACCATCTCTTTCAGTGCTGTGATGGTATTGACTGACAGCCACGTAGTACGATTGCTCGTATTTTCGCTCAGCTGTCGGGAAGGGAGTGAAACTTTATTAATGTGTATTACCTCTCGTCCTAGCTGTGATTGTTCTCTGCTATGTATTTCTTCCTTTGTTGCCACTCGATTTGTGCAGGGAGCTTGTCTAGTTTCCAGTTCACTCGCTACTTGCATGATGTATTCCTCCCCGACGATTTGCTCGGCTATGGAGGCATCCTCTTCTAACGACAAGTCCATCTGCTTTCTCTGCCTCATTTTTTCGAGTGCTGTCGTAGCAATTATAATTAATTCTTTTGTAGAGAGTAGTGCTAAATCGTGTGTGCTGCCTGAAATCTTGCTGCCAAGTGACAGCTCTCCGTTTTGTTGTGAGCAAGCTTGCCGCTGTGCTGCTTGAGCTGTTGGTTGATTGGTGGATTCACCCTTGACGTCACTCAACCACGTGGTCAACCCTCCTACGTCATCGCTCAGTAACTTAGCCGCGGGGCTTTGTACTGTCCCCGATCTATCATGTATAGAGCTATCGTTTTTACGTTATCAGTAGAGTTGTGTTGAGTGTTGTTTCCTCCTGACACTTGTTCGTCGCCGCGAGTCAAGCTCTTTTCGTGGGAGGTAAGTTTATAATTTAATAATTCATTTTGTTGTGCAGCTAATTGTTTCCAATAATTTTTTGCACTTTCTAATGAATCTGGCAACGCCTTATCCTCGGAGCACTGTTTTAATGCCAATAGTATATTTTTTTGGCTGTCACCGTGCTCGGGGGGTTCTAGGTGTTGCTTTATTACTGCTGGCAGCAATAAATTGTTGTTTTGATGTGCTACTCCTTCGTCGGCCATTTGATAGCACTGATAATCAGCTAATTTCGACGGCGGCCTAGTTGTTCTCTTAGGCCTGCCTGTCTCAGTTGGCTCTTCATTGGTAGCTTGTTCCTCTCCTGCGTCCTGGTGAGTTTCTACTGCAGTCTCTTCTAGTGGCTCTGCTGCTTGTCCACCGGCGTTGCTTTCTACCGCAATGGGAATTTGAGGGGGGGTGTTGTCAGCTGCCTCATTGGTTGGCAATGCTGGCCACTCCCTGTCCCTTTCCCATTGCTCGTGTCGGCTCTGCCTTGGTGGTGGGTTTGGTACTGTCTCCCAGCCTCTGTCTTGAGCGTGCTGGGGGTTGGTTTGTCTAGCGGCCTGTTCCATCAGGGCGGGTAGTTGGGAGAGCTGGCGCTCCAGGACTTGCAGGTTCGTCTGGGTGGTTTCTCTGGCTTCTGGGTGGCTGGTTGGTGGTGCGCCCGGGTCTGGGGTTTGTCTGATACTGGGTCCACGGGGTCGGCCCCTCCCTCTGATTGCGCCCCTCATGTTTGGGCGCAGGGCGGCCTCCCTGTTGGTGGGGGCTCTCCCCATGGGTTCGTGGCAGGGGCGGTACTCCTTTAATCGCCGCTCGTTCTGTATGGATGTTTGGCCGTCCTTCTCTATCTTATATGTGTGGTTTGGGTAGGCTTCCACTATTCGGTATGGCCCCACAAAACTGGGTTGCAGCTTGGGGTTGCTACCCTTTACCCGCCTCTTGTTTTCTAGTACCACCAAGTCGTTGGGTACGTAGAGTAAGGGCTCCTCGGTGTCGTCTTGTCTGACTTCTATCTGTTGCTCCCGGAGCAGGTCGTGAGCCGCCTGTAGGTCTTCCTGCATCTGGAGCGCATACTCGGTCACCAGTTGTCGATCCATGTCTGCGGGCCTGCCATCTAGCTGGTCGGGTAGTCTGACCTCTCTACCCAACATGAGGTAGTTTGGTGTTTCTCCGGTTGCGGAGTGTGGGGTGCCGCGAAACGCCCGCATTATCTGGGGTAGCAGCAGGTCCCACTCTTCTTGCCCGCGTCTCAGCAGGAGTGTCCGCAAGGAGTCACCCAACGTCCGGTTCTGTCTTTCCACTACCCCGTTGCCCTGTGGGTGGTAGGGTGTGGTGCGTGTTTTATCGACATTCCATAGGACGCAGAGCTCAGCCATGAGTCGGGACTCGAACTGGGCCCCCTGGTCAGTGTGAAGCTCCTCTGGTAGTCCCCAGTAACAAAATACTCTCTCATCAAGGGCGGTGGCGACTGTGGGGGCGGTGGCATCCGGGATGGCGATAGCATCATGCCACCGCGTGAAGTGATCCGATAGCACCAGGACCCACTTATTTTTCCGCCTGGTCTCAGGGAGAGGTCCCACCAAGTCCACGGCTACCTTCTGAAAAGGTCTGCCGGCAAACAACCTCTGTCTCCCTTGGACCGGCTGCACTCCACCTCTCTTGGCCACTTGACAGACTTCGCAGGACTTGACTAGCCTTCGTACTTCAGCGGACATTCCTGGCCAGTACCAGTTGAGTTGGATTCGGTTCCTGGTGCGGTTTACACCAGCATGGGACAGCCCATGCGTATCCCAGATTACCTGTCGGCGTCGGGATGACGGACAGACTGCACACAGTCTGGTTCGACCCTTGGGGGCTATTTGCATAGTAAGGGTACCATCGGGTTGTACTGCCATGGCCTCCCTGCGACTGTAGAGTGCCCGCAGCTCCCTACTCCCCTCTTCCAACTCTCTCTTGGTGACTGGCTGGCCGCCGCTGATCTCTCGGTACATTCTAGCCACTGGGTTTTGTCCCGTGCGCTGTTGTTCGACCAGTTCTACGCTGGTGACCACGCGTAGCGCTGGCGTGTCTGTTTCTCTCCCTGGGCTCTGCGTTGGTACAGGATTGTCTTGTCGGTTTTTTGGTAGCACGTCCTTTGAGATAGGAGGCCTCGCTAACTGGAGTTCTGGTCCAGGGGTCCTGGCAAGTTCAGCGTGGGTTGGCCCACCATCACGCTGTTCTATGGCACTGCACTGACGGCAGTCCACACAAGGTTCGCGTCGGCTCAAACCATCAGCGTTCCCATGCTGTTTGCCAGCCCTGTGCTCGAGTCTGTATACAAACTCGGCTAGAATCTCCAGCCACCTCGCAATCTGATTGGACGGCTCCTTCCGCCGGCATAGCCACCTTAAGGATGCGTGATCGGTGCGGAGCTTGAACTCTCGGCCGTAGAGGTACGGTCGAAAGTGTTTGACCGCCTTAACGACAGCCAGTAGCTCGCGCCGAGTCACGCAGTAATTCCGTTCGGCGGGTGCCAGGGTCTTACTATAGTAGGCAATGACCCTTTCCTGTCCGTTCTGTACCTGCGACAGTACTGCCCCTAATCCAACGGCGCTCGCGTCCGTGTCCAGGATGTAGGTTTTGGCAGGGTCGGGGTAGCCTAGTACTGGTGCTTGTATGAGTCCCTGCTTGAGGCGTTCAAAGGCCACTTGCTCTTCCTCTCCCCACTTCCAGGGGGTGTCCTTGCTGGTCAGGACTGTTAGAGGCTTAGCCGTGGTGGCGTACCCTGGCAGATACTGCCTGTAGTACCCTGCTGTGCCGAGAAAGGCCTGCAGTCCTTTGATGTCTCTGGGGGGTGTCCATTCGGCCACGGCCTGTACCTTTTCCGGGTCAGTGGCGACGCCTTCTGCACTCACTACATGCCCCAGGTACTTGACCCGTTGCTGCAGTAGCTCACACTTGGATGGCTTGACCTTAAGGTTGGCCCGCTGTAGCCTACTCAGCACCTCTCCCAGCCTTTGCAGATGTGTCTCGAAGTCGGGTGCGATTACAATCACATCATCCAGGTAGAGCAGCAGCGTCTTCCAGTGCAGCCCTTGCAGCACTCGTTCCATCAAACGTTGGAACGTGGCAGGGGCGGAGGTCAGCCCGAAGGGCAGCACCTTCCAACGCCATAGTCCACTCCTGGTGATAAATGCCGACTTCTCTTTGGCGTCTGCATCCAACGGCACCTGCCAGTATCCACTGGTCAGGTCCAGCGTGCTAAAGTACTTACTGCCAGCTAGGGCGTCAAGGGACTCGTCTATCCTAGGTATAGGATAGGCGTCCTGCCTAGTGACATCGTTTAGCCTTCGGTAGTCGATGCAGAACCGCCACGTGCTGTCTTTCTTGCGTACCAGCACCACCGGGGAACTCCATGCCCCGTCCGCGGGTTCAATCAACCCCTTCTCCAGCAGGTCTTTCACTTGTCGTTCAGCTTCAGCCTCCTTCTCAGGTCCCAGCCTGTGAGGAGGCAACCGAACCGGTCTGGTGCCCTCGGCAACTGGAATGGCATGCTCTACAAGGTCAGTACGGCCGATGTCTCCGCTATTTTTGCTAAACACGGCCTCGTACTTCCTAAGCAATCCCCTCAACTGTTCCATCTGTTGCTCGTCTTCGCACCCTCTGCTCGCCTGCTCGTACAGTTCCACCAAGTGGTCAGGTACTGGCGCACCTGTTGAGTCCGACCCGATTGGGGCCCTGGGAGTGGTCTGTTGCACCTCATCGGCCGCTACCCCCGTGAACGTTCCGATAACCTCGCCGGCTGGCAGGCTTATCACGTTCGAGGTAGGGTTGAGGCATCGGACCAACACCCGTCCTTGTTCATCCGGCGAGTTTACGCTCGTAGCCAAAGGTAGGCTCCCTGGTAAACTCTGGATCACGCCCTGTGGACAGTAGCTCCGTGCGGCAAGGTGACACGGTATGGTAGCCTCTGTCTGTGGGGGGATCTCTGTCTTCCGAAGTACCTGGACTTTGGAGATCAGTGCCCGCCCATAACGGTCGGTGCACACCAGTTCCTTGTCCTGCATGAACAGTACTGGCTGATCAAAACCCATACGGCACTTCTGGTTGGCCAAGAACGGCATCCCAAGGATGACGTCCTCGCTGATCTGCGTGACGACAAATGTCTCTGTGTAGGCCACAGATCGGACTCGTCCTGTCACCTTGAGTAAACCGTAGAACGGCAGCTTGGTGCCATCTGCCATCAGCCCGTGGGAGTCGTACTCCTGCAGGGTGGCCTTCCGGTGATCTGGCAACCTGTCGTACACACTCTTTGCGAGCAAGTTGGTGTTACAGCCGGTGTCCACCAGGTAGGTCACCGTCTTCCCTTCTACTTTGCCTGGCAGGTAGTAGCTTGACTTGTGTGGCCTCTCCATTGGATTGACACAGGAGGTAAGAGGGGTGGCTTCTGCTGGCAGTCTGGGTGACACTCGAGGCTCTCTCCTGTCCTCGGTAGGAGTCTGCACTCGTCCGTGCCACTGCCTTCTCGTCTTCTCCCTCTGGGTGTGTGTAACCAGTGGTGGTGGCCCTTCGTCGTCAGATATGTCGTCCTCCAGGGCGGATAGGTGATCGAACCTATTCTGGGTTGGGACTGAAACTGGCTGGGGCATGGGTGTACTGCGAACCGGTCGTCTTGCTTCTTGCCACCCATCTGGGGTCTGTCCTCCAGACCCGACTTGTCTGTTGGTTCTCGTGGCCCATTTGCAGCCAATAGGTCTCCCTATTGCTGCGGGCCGGTTGCGTTTCCCTGGTTGGGGGACCAGGCCTCCTGGCGGCACTCCCTCTGGGTGTGCCCCAGCTGTTGACACCTCCAGCACTTGACTACCTTTTTTGGTGGTCTAGCTGGGGGGCCGTTTGGCTGGGCAGTCTTGAGGGCGGCCACTTCCTGTGTTAGTGCGCTGAGCGCCTTGGCCAGTGTCTCCAGGTGCGTCTCTACTTTAGGTGCTGTCCCTGCAGCCTTTACTTGTTGACACTCTTGTTCCTCCTCTATCTCCACGGCCCTGATCTTGGGGCCCGTATATGCCGGCTGTATCTGCAGGTATTCATTTCCTGCCTTTACTGCTGCTTCTAAAGAGGTCGGCTGGATTGCCAAGAGGTGTCTTTGGAGATATGCGTTCCCCAGTGTATTTTGGAAGTGTTCCAGCGCATATTCATTCCTCTGCATCCGAGGGGAGTCGTCGTGGGCCGTCTCCACTAATGCCTCGATGGCGAGGGCATGTTCTCTGAGTGAGTGTCGTGGCTCCTTTCGGTAGCCAGACAGCCTTGCTCTTGCTTCCCAGCGGGTGAGCCCAAAGCTCGCCTTTAGGGAGTCCATGATCGCCCATATCGTTTCCCCTCGTCCACACTGTTGCGCCTTCCCTTGTAATGCCTGCCTCAGATGGATGATGGCGGTGGCCGGCGCCCAGTCGTTGGCTTCTGAGACTTGCTGGAAACGTTGTAGAAAGTACTGTACGTCTCCGGAGCCGTCGTAGACTGGTGCCTCGAAGGGTGATGCCTTGGGAGGAGCGTCTGTCAGCTTCTCCAGTATGTTGGTCAATTGACCCATAATCCTAGTGGTTGGATCCCTGTCCACACTCATGGCTCGTCTGTTAGCCATGGTCTGTCCTTTCTTCTCTGTCTCCTAGAGGTCTTTCTCTGTCAGGGGATTCGTACAGATCCCACTGCTGCCACCAATGTGCAGGATTTTTGTATAACTAGCACGTAGTTATCTCGGTAGCCACCCACACGGTCTACTACCTCTAGGCAAAGAGTTATCTGTCAGTCCCGACAGCCTGTTGGTCAGCGAGCCTATCGGTGTCCACCCTTCAGCATGATTGCTGTGGGACGAGCACTTTGGTTATCGTCTGCCTACAGGCCTGTCGTTATCGTCGTCGTCTTTTATCAAATAACACTGAATGCTTGTTCGGACCTATAAGGTCGTTTAAGCTGTTATCATATAGCAATGTAGTCGTCTGTTAGAATATCAAGTAATAAGCTTGATTGAGTGTAGGCTGTATATATTTCTTAACAGAAAAATACCCAGTGAGTCTCCTCAGTAACACTGACTTGTGAGGAGCTTTGCTTGACTTTATATACTGGAGAGGCGGTGCTTAATAATAATAAAAATAGCCTCGTTGAAAAAGAGTATAAAATAATAATAATAATAGCGTCGAGGTTACAACTCTCGATCGCACACGTGATTGCAAATAAAGAAAGTAAATAGAACTGCTGTTGTTGTCCATCGTCAGTATGGTTCGATGTTTTCCGGTACAATATATATATATATATATATACTAAAAGGTAAAATAGTAAAAGATGTTAAAACTATTGGCTGACTACAAGTTGTTTCATGTGCTTGTAGTCAGCCAATAGTTTTAACATCTTTTACTATTTTACCTTTTAGTATCTAGCTCCTCGATTTTTTCTTGTTGAGCACTGTTTTACTTACTTCAGTCTTGACTGGTTCTTCCATCTCTCGGGCAACTAGTATTAATAATTAATTATTTATTATTTATTTATTTGATTGTTTCTATTTAGTCTAAGCCCCTGTGCACTTCTTGTGCCCCAGTCATACTTTTACTTATATATATATATATATATATATATATATATATATATATATATATATATATATATATATATATATATATATATATATATATATATATATATATATATATATATATATAGATATATATATATATATATATATATATATATATATATATATAGATGAATGGTGATGATGATTAAAATATAAATATTAATTATAGTAGTGGTATTGTACAGGAAATGGCTCTTGTCCAACCAAGGTGCTGCGTAACTGTATCCTAAGTAAACAACTCCCAGCTACGGGCCTACAGGAGGAATAGCAAAAGTAACAAACACTGCTCTGTGTAGCTAACCATACAAAGCTTGTGTACATGACATTTGTATCATATCCTTTCTTTCACTGGCCACCTGTTATGCCACTACTAAGGCTATTGCGCTATTCGTTTACAATACTCTATGCTAGCCCACCTATCTTTTGTATGTACCATTGGGCTACCTGTACACAAAGGAATATTATGTAACCTTTTATATAAATACTGGCTGCTGCTGCCTCACAACTCAGAGTAGTTGGAGGAGCACAGCCAGAAGTACGAAGAAATACAGACTACACTACTCTCACACAAACACTCTCTCTCTCTTCATTACTTACATGAAGAAAGCAATAAGCATTGTAACAATTGAAGTCTTACAATAAAATCACAAGCCTGCAAAATACAGCTTGCAAGCGCCTACAAGTAGTCGGCCTACACTTTGTAGGGCCCTCCAGTCAGGCATTTAGGTGCAGAACTGGCAATTTATTGCGATAATACTCTTGGGGACAAAAGGTAGACGATTTTTGTTAGTTAAATAGGAAAATAACATGGACAACGCCGCAAAATAGGCAGTTCTGCACCTACCTCCAGCTATGCCGTCCTGCACTACTGACCAGTAGTGCCTGCCCAAGCTGCTGAACTTCTTCCTGCGATCTAGTCTGGTACTGAGGGAGGTGCAGGTGCCTGCTACCAAGTGAATTGTCACTACAAAAATCCTGCACAGTATTACTGCAAGTAACTGTTGTATTATTATTTAGTTAGTTAGTTGGGTAGTTAATTAAGAAGTTAGCAGTGAGTACTTAAGTTAGTCGTTAAAATGCTAGCTTGCACATCAATCAAAGAAGCTAAACAACGATTTCGAGCAATGTTAGCTATAAGCAAAAAGGTATTGGATGCTATGACTGGTCAGCACGACCCATCCTAGACGGGTTTAAGATGTGATTTAATGCAGTTGCTGACAAAAAATTTTAGTCTAGTGACATTATTTCACATAGCTCATAAAATAGTTATTATTGATAATTATAACCTTTTCAAGTATGGTAATAATTAATTATTAAGCACAACAATAAAATGAATGATAAATCTTAATCATATTCTGATAATTTAATAATAAGTAAAACCAAAATAATTATTACAAGTCAAGTTTTTTATGGTGAAAAATAAACACAAACATCACAGTGATTGTGTTTTTCAATTAATTTTTTTATTACATATGGGAAACAAAAAATTTGTGGTCGAAAATGAAACAACAGGCATGAACCCGTGCTTTGTGTCATATTGTAAAGGTTTCCTGTGCCGTATTGAACAACAGAGCCTTCACCGACACCTGTTGAGAGCAGCTAGTATGCAATGTAGAGCATACGGTGATCACTGAAGCAAATACGTGGTAGCGTGATCTTCTAAAGTGTAAGGCAAATGTTCCGTTATACAAGGCTACCGGTATGAGGGTAGCAGTCTCCAATATAAACAGTTATAATCAGATTATGGTAATGTCAATCCGGTGACTTCCTGTTCTCTGCTCTGTGAGATCTGTATTATTGCAGACAGATCCGGTTTTATTGTAAGGTTCACAAACTACTTTCCAAGAATGTGTTATTTTCCAACAACGTGTTATCGACAATTTAGTACTGTAGACAAAGCAACGACAGTAACAGAAGAGTTGCAGGTTTATCAACAGTATATATTATCGAGAATATACAAAACCTTATAACGAGAGAAAGTCCAGGAAGTGTACAACAAACCTGACGATAACTAGTAATCCCAACTAATCCAGTCCAAGTCTATATAAGAACACACTACGCTAACCTCAAGCGCACAAGGTGTATTCACTACAATTCCTCTACTAACTCTAACTTACTGGGCGATCTGCCCTTCTATTTATGCAGAAACATAACAGTTGAAATGCACACAATATGATTGGATAAAAACAATACAATATGATTGGTTAAAGACAAACAGGCGCATTAATAGTCATAACTCGATGGCGCCAACATAGAATAGATACAACAACGTTAACAAACAAGCGGGCGCTACTAAGGCCTCGTGAATAATAATAATTATATAAGTCAAAATGGCTACCCGGAACTCCTTAGCCTGGCTTTCCTTAGACCGATCTTTGTACGGCTGGTACCATCTTCATTAGATAGGGACATAGTCTCCACTTGTTGCTAGGCATCCAAGGTCAGTCATCTGCTTCTTAATAATAGTAGTTACGGCTCATCCATCAGCACATGGCTGCTCGCACAATTCCATCGCAATATGATTGGTTAGTTCAATAGTAGCTCATCGATATACTCTAGTACATCGGTCTGTGCAGCTGGTTTATTGTCACAATCTATTGTATAGGTACATCGGCACAAAAACATCGGTGCTCCTTAACACTTTATTGGTGCATGAAACTTTGCCATCTAATTGAATAAGATCGATAATATTTTTATAACATTTTAAATTTCATGCCTAATTTTTGTGGGGAGGGGGGGGGCATCTTTAGCTCATGGACATCTCGTGTAACCAAATGTAATGTAATGCTCAAATATTAACTTCTGCTGGCCAAACTAACACTTGTTCAACAAGGTAAGGTAAATTTGTAAGACAATGCCACAAATCTGAAAAATACAAGTACGATGCATTTTCACAAGTGCTCATAAATGGTGTCAGTAATATTTTCGATTTACAGCGTTCGCTCGTAACATTATCATTCCAGCCATTGTCTATAAAACTTCAGCTTGGCCGATAGCAGTTGAGTATTTTGAGTGTTACATTACATCCAGTTACACAAATTGGCTGTGAGCCAAAGATTTGGCATAAATTTGAAATTTCATCAAAAATTATTTATCAAAACGGATCGGAGTGAAAAGTTTTATGCACCAAAAATGTGTGAGAGCGCTTTTTTTAAAAGTGATTTTTGAGTTATTCAGAATGTTACTTGGGATGTTTTTGGCATTTTTGAGAGAGCGTTAGACTGGAATGCGAATGGAGTGTCAAAACACGGTATTATATTGTTAAAATAGCTCTCAGTGATTACTAGTGCTACCAATGCTTAGTGTTGACTGTGAGCAAAGTTTTAGCTGTGTAGAACTCCTGAAAACTTGCATCAGGAAGTGCTTGAGGCAGGAAAAACAAAACAACCAATTTATTCGTCGCAATAGAGGGCTCTTCCATCGCTGATTTTAACTATGGCCTTACTTTCGAAATGTTTTCAATCAAATGCGCAAGAAAAAAGTCGTTCAAGCTGTTGGTCAATTATAACGCACGAGCATTAATAATAAATAACTCAATTAGAATCAAGAAGTCGCTTTCTATACAGAAATATATGCATTTTCTGGTGTATTATACTATCGCTAAATTTGTTTTCTTCTGACCCTGTTATACTGTTACCTAGTTCTAAATAGCCCCTAAATACCACTGGTAAGATATGTGTGGAAAAGAAGGTGGTCCTTCGCTAGATTTGCACCTTCCCAGAATTATTATCATTATCATCCTAGCATTAAACTCATTTCCATTACAGTTTTTCTCCGTTCCACACCACACACAAGTGTATTGCATTTAATAAATGTATGATTTTATTCGCATTTGTTAACAGGTTCCTAGTGTAAGATATGAAGTACATTTAAAGACAGGAAGCTGTGCTCAAAGAAATTTCAACCAACTACCATGTTACTGTTAAGGAAGTTTCTGCCTGTAAAGTTAGCAGGCAGATTTGCTCTATTAGCTACATCAGTGTTTTTGTGTCTACTTCTTATGGTTGTTTGGAATCTCTCCCCATCCACAAATCTCTCCCACATTCCATCGAGAAGCTCAAGAATAATCCGAGTTCCTTCAAACTCAAAGCTGTCCAACGTCAGAAGATCAGGGAGTTCGAAGTATGTTAGTTTATGTCTGTCAGCTCCACAACGTGTCTAGTTGTTGTGACTAAATCATATGGTAGCTAGTGAGTGTGTGTGTGTACCTGTGTGTACCTGTGTGTACCTGTGTGTGTACCTGTGTGTGTACCTGTGTGTGTACCTGTGTGTGTACCTGTGTGTGTACCTGTACATGTGTACCTGTGTGTACCTGTGTGTACCTGTGTGTGTACCTGCGTGTGTACCTGTGTGTATTAGCGTAATTATGGTGGTGTAGTAGATTAGCAACAACAAGCAACAGATTTGGCGTCATTGGGAAGACTGGGAGGATTTTTTGCTAAGCATGAAAATATTGATAAAACGAATATATTTTTTATGAACTTGTTTGAGTGTAGCGCTTTGATTCTGAGTTTGCTCTGCAACATCGTAATGTTTCATCACTCAGGCATTGATTTGTGGTGCAAACCATTCTTTGTCATACAAACTATCAGGCAGGTCGAAGACCTGGGAGATATGAGCTGCTGATGTGTTTGTTTTTAGCTATAATTGGTGCAACACTGCTCTCTATGTTGTAGTCTCATTCTACCTGGACCTGTGGTTGTGGAACCAAAGAATGAAGGTGCTGCTCCAAAGCTGTTTCAGGCTTTCCAGCAGGTAACTTTATTGAAGATCTGTTATAGCTACATGGCTACCTGCCATAGCCCTGTTGGGTTTTCATGTTTTCTCTGCTAATATATGATTATTGATGGAAAGCTGTCATGGGCACTGCTAGGGTTAACTAAGCTCTGTCAATTGAGCTTTACAATCTGAGCCCTTAGGTGAATGTTTTTTGCGTAGCTTCCTGGTTTGGTCTCATTCTTGGTGAAGTGAGAGTGTCAACTGAAAAAACTGAGTGGGTAAACAACTAAAAAATGGCATCCATGCTAAATTTTTTACAATCTTCAAGTCTTTCGTCCATGCAGAAAGGGTTGCTATCTTGTTTACAAAGGAATGAGGTGTTTCGTTGAAGGACCCACAAGGCTTTGCAGATAAATGGCAGATGCCAACAATGTTCCCCAAACCAAGAGCTGAGAAGCCTAATGCTGCCCCTAAACCTAAAGGCAAACGGAAAAAAGGAGGTCGGTTTTCTTCTCACCATTAGAATGCTTTCATTTCACACCCTCAGTGTCATTCCCCACCCTCAGAGTCATTCCCCACCCTCAGTGTCATTCCACGCCCTCAGTGTCACTCCCCACCCTCAGTGTCATTCCACACCCCCAGTGTCATTCCACACCCTCAGTGTCACTCCCCACCCTCAGTGTCATTCCACACCCCCAGTGTCATTCCACGCCCTCAGTGTCATTCCCCACCCTCAGTGTCACTCCACACCCTCAGTGTCATTCCCCACCCTCAGTGTCACTCCCCACCCTCAGTGTCATTCCACACCCCCAGTGTCATTCCACGCCCTCAGTGTCATTCCACACCCTCAGTGTCATTCCCCACCCTCAGCGTCATTCCACACCCTCAGTGTCATTCCACGCCCTCAGTGTCACTCCACACCCTCAGTGTCACTCCCCACCCTCAGTGTCACTCCCCACCCTCAGTGTCACTCCACACCCTCAGTGTCACTCCCCACCCTCAGTGTCATTTCACACCCTCAGTGTCATTCCCCACCCTCAGCGTCATTCCCCACCCTCAGTGTCATTCCACACCCTCAGTGTCACTCCCCACCCTCAGTGTCATTCCCCACCCTCAGTGTCATTCCACGCCCTCAGTGTCATTCCCCACCCTCAGCGTCATTCCACACCCTCAGTGTCATTCCACGCCCTCAGTGTCATTCCACACCCCCAGTGTCATTCCACGCCCTCAGTGTCATTCCACACCCTCAGTGTCATTCCACACCCTCAGTGTCATTCCACGCCCTCAGTGTCATTCCACACCCCCAGTGTCATTCCACGCCCTCAGTGTCATTCCACACCCTCAGTGTCATTCCACACCCTCAGTGTCATTCCCCACCCTCAGTGTCATTCCCCACCCTCAGTGTCATTCCCCACCCTCAGTGTCATTCCACGCCCTCAGTGTCATTCCCCACCCTCAGTGTCATTTCAGACAGTCTGTCATGTGACAATCTGTCTAGGTCGCACCTAGTAATCATATTCTTCTTTAGTGTATTTATAACTGATACAATAGTTCAGTATGCAAGTGTTGTGATGGAGTGTAGAATTGATAAAACACCAGGTCATTATATAACACTTCTACACAACACCTGGTCATTATGTAACACTTCTACACAGCACCTGGTCATTATGTAACACTTCTACACAGCACCAGGTCATTATATAACACTTCTACACAACACCTGGTCATTATGTAACACTTCTACACAGCACCTGGTCATTATGTAACACTTCTACACAGCACCAGGTCATTATATAACACTTCTACACAACACCTGGTCATTATATAACACTTCTATACAGCACCTGGTCATTATGTAACACTTCTACATAACACCTGATCGTTATGTAACATTTCTACATAACCCCTGATCATTATGTAACACTTCTACATAACACCTGGTCATCATGTAACACTTCTACTTAACACCTGGTCATTATATAACACTTCTACACAACACCTGGTCATTATGTAACACTTCTACACAACACTAGGTCATTATATAACACTTCTACACAACACCTGGTCATTATATAAGACTTCTGCACAACACCTGATCATTATGTAACACTTCTACACAACACCTGGTCATTATATAACACTTCTACATAACACCTGGTCATTATGTAACACTTCTACACAACACCTGGTCATTATATAACACTTCTACATAACGTCGTAGGTCACTGCTTCTCTTTTGCACTAGACAATTTGTACAATAGACAATGTATATGTATGTATTTGTACAATAGACAATGTATATGTATGTATTTGTACAATAGACAATGTATATGTATGTATTTGTACAATAGACAATGTATATGTATGTATTTGTACAATAGACAATGTATATGTATGTATTTGTACAATAGACAATGTATATGTATGTATTTGTACAATAGACAATGTATATGTATGTATTTGTACAATAGACAATGTATATGTATGTATTTGTACAATAGATGATGTATATGTATGTATTTGAACAATAGACGACGTATATGTATGTATTTGTACAATAGACAATATATATGTATGTATTTGTATAATAGACGTTGTATATGTAAATATTTGTACAATAGACAACATATATGTATGTATTTGTACAATAGACAATGTATATGTATATATTTGTACAATAAACAATGTATATGTATGTATTTGTACAATAGACGATGTATATGTATGTATTTGTACACGCAGTGTTGGTTTTAGAGGAAGCAGATATGAACAGTGGTAAGTTATTGTACCTGCGCATAGACATAGATCCTGTTTGAGTTGTTTGCTTTGACATCACTTAAGTTTAGATGTCTGTTGTTGAGCACTGACAAGCAATGCAGTAATTCTACCCAAGTTATGCTGCTGTTGCTCAAGCTTTCAGCTCAAGTTACTTCCACCCAGTCTTCCATCTTCTGTTTCCTTGTCAAATCAAAGAGTTATATTTATCTACTCTTTGTTCAAGTCTAGTTTACACATAACGATCTTTTGATTGCAGTGTGATGAGTACTTAGTACTGGGGGGGGGCAATGTACCCCTCCCCACCTTTTTCTTTTTATCTGCAAGTTTCAAGCTTTTTTATTTTCAATCACTGCTACTTCACTCTCACACGCTTGTGATATACTGAATCACAAAACTGTCTTCTACTCTTTCATAAATGACCATTGTTAGTGCCTGAGAGTTGTCCCACCTTTAGGCATTGATCAGTGCAAGGAATAACAACTCCCAAGCATTTGCAATGATCATTCGTCAAGCTGATATTGTATTATATGAAGTGTACAATGCTCGTAATGCTAGATTGGTTGCATTTACAAATAGATACAATTTGAAGTTGTGCACAGAATTTATTGGCAGTGAAGCGCAGGGTCTCGTCAGCTTTATCATCTACCAGCCAACCAATTGTCTGTACTCTCAGGCATGCAACCTCCCCAAATACCCTCTAGCGTACTTTTGGTGGCTTTCTTCGTTGTAACATTTTATTTGCTACCATGTCGTTTTACGTTTTTACTTTATATGAAGTGACTATCCCTGTTAATGTCACATGTGCCACAGTGAATGGTGGTGTATATACCACCGTGCACTGTGGTAGTGGGTATATATATCACCTGCAGCTAGTGGTCTATATTACCTGCAGGTAGTGGTATGTATTACCTGCAGCTAGTGGGTATATATATCACCTGCAGCTAGTGGTATATATCACCTGCAGCTAGTGGTATATACCACCTGCAGCTAGTGGTATATATCACCTACAGCTAGTGGGTATATATCACCTGCAGCTAGTGGGTATATATTACCTGCAGCTAGTGGTATGTATTACCTGCAGGTAGTGGTATATATCACCTACAGCTAGTGGTATATATCACCTGCAGCTAGTGGTATATATCACCTGCAGCTAGTGGTATATATTACCTGCAGCTAGTAGTATATATCACCTGCAGCTAGTAGTATATATCACCTGCAGCTAGTGGTATATATATCACCTGCAGCTAGTGGTATATATCACCTGCAGCTAGTGGGTATATATCACCTGCAGCTAGTGGTATATATTACCTGCAGCTAATGGTATATATCACCTGCAGCTAGTGGGTATATATCACCTGCAGCTAGTGGTATATATCACCTGCAGCTAGTGGTATATATCACCTGCAGCTAGTGGGTATATATCACCTGCAGCTAGTGGTATATATCACCTGCAGCTAGTGGTATATATCACCTGCAGCTAGTGGTATGTATCACCTGCAGCTAGTGGTATATATTACCTGCAGCTAGTGGTATATATCACCTGCAGCTAGTGGTATGTATCACCTGCAGCTAGTGGTATATATTACCTGCAGCTAGTGGTATGTATCTGCCACCTGTGGGTAGCTGTATATGGTATATATATACCACCTGTAGGTAGTGTTGTTTATACTATGTACATGTTTGTGCCGCAGGTACTCCTAGGGTAAACTGTGTAATCAACAACCATACTTCAGTGACATGCATGAGGGCCTCTAAAACTGGTGAAGTATACATGCCGTTCAAGTTCATTGAGAAATACTTTCAGGTTAGTTTTGATCTCCTCGATGTCAGATGCTTTTCATTGCTTTTATGTTTCATCTGTACTAGCTCTCCTTGCAGACAGGCATAACTTACTAGCTCTCCTTGCAGACAAACGTAACTTACTAGCTCTCCTTGCAGACAAACATAACTTACTAGCTCTCCTTGCAGACAAGCATCCTGTACTAGCTCTCCTTGCAGACAAACATAACTTACTAGCTCTCCTTGCAGACAAACGTAACTTACTAGCTCTCCTTGCAGACAAACATCCTGTACTAGCTCTCCTTGCAGACAAACATAACTTACTAGCTCTCCTTGCAGACAAACATAACTTACTAGCTCTCCTTGCAGACAGTCATAACTTACTAGCTCTCCTTGCAGACAGGCATAACTTACTAGCTCTCCTTGCAGACAGGCATAACTTACTAGCTCTTCTTGCAGACAAACATAACTTACTAGCTCTCCTTGCAGACAGGCATAACTTACTAGCTCTCCTTGCAGACAAACATAACTTACTAGCTCTCCTTGCAGACAAACATAACTTACTAGCTCTCCTTGCAGACAGACATAACTTACTAGCTCTCCTTGCCGACAGACATAACTTACTAGCTTTCCTTGCAGACAAACACAACTTACTAGCTCTCCTTGCAGACAGGCATAACTTACTAGCTCTCCTTGCAGACAAACACAACTTACTAGCTCTCCTTGCAGACAAGCATAACTTACTAGCTCTCCTTGCAGACAGGCATAACTTACTAGCTCTCCTTGCAGACAGGCATAACTTACTAGCTCTTCTTGCAGACAGGCATAACTTACTAGCTCTCCTTGCGGACAAGCGTAACTGCTTCTACCTCTGGTTGTTTTTCTTTAGTAAACAAGTTTAGTTCTGTATGGGCTTCATCTCTTTAGCTCCTTCCTGTTAGTTTTCCCGTCTCTCAGTTAGCTCCTCCCACTCTCATTAGCTCCTCCCTCTCAAAGTCAGCTCCTCCCTC
This sequence comes from Cryptosula pallasiana, assembly GCA_945261195.1. NCBI lineage: Eukaryota > Metazoa > Bryozoa > Gymnolaemata > Cheilostomatida > Cryptosulidae > Cryptosula > Cryptosula pallasiana. Next base: position 41,605,299 of record OX183136.1, read on the forward strand.
TCGTAGTTAACTCCCTCTCACAGTCAGATTTTCCCTCCCACAATCAGCTTTTCCTCTCACGGTCTGCTCCTCCCTCTCACAGTCTGCTCGTCTCTCTCCTAGTTATCTCCCTCTTACAGTCAGCACCTCTCTCTTAGTTAAGCTCCTCCCTCTCACAGTCAGCTCCTCCCTCTCACAGTCTGCTCCTCCCTCTCTTAGTTAAGCACCTCCCTCTCACAGTCTGCTCCTCCCTCTCTTAGTTTTAGTTAAGCACCTCCCTCTCACAGTCAGCTCCTTCCTCTCACAGTCTGCTCCTCCCTCTCAGAGTCAGCTTCTCCCTCTCTTAGTTAAGCACCTCCCTCTCACAGTCAGCTCCTTCCTCTCACAGTCTGCTCCTCCCTCTCACAGTCAGCTCTTCCCTCTCTTAGTTAAGCACCTCCCTCTCACAGTCAGCTCTTCCCTCTCACAGTCAGCTTCTCCATGCCTCGGTTAGCTTCTCTCCTGCGTCGTCTGGTCCACTTCCCCTCACCCTCCATTGCTCCCCTACTTTTCTTCTCTCCATCAGTTTAACTTGGTTCCCTAACAGTGCAGATATATATGTTTTGAGGGGAGATCAATTGCCCGTCGATGATGTCCAAGTAAGCTAATATTCTAGGTTTACGGAGAATTTGTCAACAGTTCGACAAATCGCAAGAAAGGAACCTTTTATTTCCACCACAGCAATGCTCCAATCTGGCCCATTGGTGGCAAATACAATCACAGAAGGGAGTTCTTGTTTTTTGGACACTACGATGTGGAGGGCAGGTCCAGGGTGATGCTCATTAGCGGTGAACATGGTGAGTGAGGATACTAAGGGCATGTTGTGTTCTGTAAACTAAGTGTATATACATATGTACGTCTATCTATGCTAGCTGCATTACGTACTGTCCTCAACAACTTTCTTCTTCCCGCTCTCAATCTGTGCCATTTTCACCCCATCTCTGCCTCACTTTTGTACTTGTTATGTTTTCTTGTATAATTTATTGGTGATGTGGTTTGGTATAGTTGGTACTTGTTGTTGTATAATTTATTGGTGCTGTGGTTTGGTATAGTTGGTACTTGTTGTTGTATAATTTATTGGTGCTGTGGTTTGGTATAGTTGGTACTTGTTGTTGTATAATTTATTGGTGATGTGGTTTGGTATAGTTGGGACTTGTTGTTGTATAATTTATTGGTGATGCGGTTTGGTATAGTTGGGACTTGTTGTTGTATAATTTATTGGTGCTGTGGTTTGGTATAGTTGGTACTTGTTGTTGCATAATTTATTGGTGCTGTGGTTTGGTATAGTTGGTACTTGTTGTTGTATAATTTATTGGTGCTGTGGTTTGGTATAGTTGGTACTTGTTGTTGTATAATTTATTGGTGATGTGGTTTGGTATAGTTGGTACTTGTTGTTGTATAATTTATTGGTGCTGTGGTTTGGTATAGTTGGTACTTGTTGTTGTATAATTTATTGGTGATGTGGTTTGGTATAGTTGGTACTTGTTGTTGTATAATTTATTGGTGCTGTGGTTTGGTATAGTTGGTACTTGTTGTTGTATAATTTATTGGTGCTGTGGTTTGGTATAGTTGGTACTTGTTGTTGTATAATTTATTGGTGCTGTGGTTTGGTATAGTTGGTACTTGTTGTTGTATAATTTATTGGTGCTGTGGTTTGGTATAGTTGGTAGTTGCTGTTGTATAATTTATTGGTGCTGTGGTTTGGTATAGTTGGTAGTTGCTGTTGTATAATTTATTGATGCTGTGGTTTGGTATAGTTGGTAGTTGCTGTTGTATAAGTTATCGGTGCTGTGGTTTGGTATAGTTGGTAGTTGCTGTTGTATAATTTATCGGTGCTGTGGTTTGGTATAGTTGGTACTTGTACATTTAGACTCTTATAGGATCAACTGAAGGAATCAACCTACATGGCAAGGAGGGGGTTTTCTTCTGTGTATGCGTTTATATCTATTAAACAGCGTGGCTGTGTGTTGTAGGAGTGCCAGTGTCCAGTCAGTGGAACAAAGACGGACACATTTACCCTATACAGGTGTCTCAGTATGGCCTGAGTCACTTCTCTAAGTCACTTACTGAAAGTGGCATGGACAGTGACAGGTGAGTGTTATATATACTAGATAGGCAACAGTTTGTTATGTTATATGTTATACACATTATGTAATATAATATATATACATTTATCATATAAATTATATATGTACTGTGTGTTGTAGGTGCGAGGTGCTCGAGAACGGCACCGACGTCAGCAGCAGATGGAAAGTACCGGAAGGTGCAACAATAAAAAGGAGCACACAGTCTGCAGGGCCTGTCATATACTTCAACTCCCTCAAATCTACCGGTATTTAGTATTGGACTCTGTATGTCCTGACTGAGCTAGTGACCCTGTAGAGAGAGATGAGCTAGTGACCCTGTAGAGAGAGATACGCCAATCGTTGTGCAGTATGAAACGCATGTGCAACGGCTGTTGGGTTACAAACAGAACTGCTTCTGATCAAGTTTTTATATAAAATATCACGAGGCTAAAATATTAAAGTTCACAAAATAAATCAATGTTTTACTGAATAATGATGTTTCGATAATTCATGTTGAAAACAAAGAATACATTCTGCTCTAAGCAGCGATATTATTTTGCGGGCAAATTTTCTCTAAACTTGATTAATTAAGGCTGGAACTCCAGGGATCCACACTGACATAATTACTTTGGTAGAGATTTTGCTACGATAAGTCTCATTGTCCTCCAATGGAAAGTTTTATGATCAGAAATGCTTCTTAAACACCTGGAATATAAATATTAAAGCTTCCTAATGAAATGATGATTGTTGATAACAATAATTAATAATTAAAATAAATATAAAAAAGTGACCGATAATAATTATTATATCACATTTAATAACATAATACGTATACAGTAACATAATACGTATACAGTAACATAATACATATACAATAACATAATGCATATACAGTAACATAATACATATACAATAACATAATACATACAGTAACATAATACATATACAATAACATAATGCATACAGTAACATAATACATATACAATAACATAATACATATACAGTAACATAATACATATACAATAACATAATGCATACAGTAACATAATACATATACAATAACATAATGCATACAGTAACATAATACATATACAATAACATAATACATATACAATAACATAATACATACAGTAACATAATACATATACAATAACATAATACATATACAATAACATAATGCATATACAATAACATAATGCATACAGTAACATAATACATATACAATAACATAATGCATACAGTAACATAATACATATACAATAACATAATACATATACAATAACATAATGCATATACAATAACATAATACATACAGTAACATAATATATATACAATAACATAATACATACACAATAACATAATACATATACAATAACATAATACATATACAATAATATAATACATATACAATAACATAATACAAATACAATAACATAATACATATACAATAACATAATACGTATACAATAACATATAATTAATGGGCACATGAAACAGTTTGTAGTCAGCCAATAGTTTTACCACCTTTTACTATTTTATCTCTTAATAACATATATATATAATAACATATAATACGTATATAATAACATAATACATATCTAATAACATATAATACATATACAATAACATAATACATATACAATAACATATAATACATATTTTTCACTTGATTTGTACTATAAAGCAGTGTTATTATCAATTATTCATTTTAATAATAAATAATTATATTTTCATTAATTTTTTTTTGTTTCAATGTTATTCAACACAAACAATACTAATTGATTAACAACATATTATTATTTAAAAATTTGAAACTTATAGAGCATATCAATTTTTCTAGTGTAATATCTATTAATTATAAAAGTATTGAAGAACAACAATAAATAATTATTATTTGATTTATTAAATTTAATTTAATTGATTATCGTAAACAAAGTTACTTACATATAACCTATAAAGTTACGCCGCCAAAATATATCACGATCGATTCATCAGGTTATCAAAAATTCCTACAGCAAGTTGATTTGTGCAATTTTTATTATTTTTCTCGGTAGATCCAAAGGTTTTCCCTTCTTCCCCATAGAAATTTTGAAGATTAGCAGTTTTGCAAGAAAATAAAAAATACTTTGTTGGCGTATGCACTTTGACTGCAATGATAGCGCATAGAAGTGCGATCGCGTTAATTCAATGTTTGGACCCCCATCCAATTGCACATGACTCATTCGCATAACTCTCCCTACAGGGTCACTAGACTTAGCAAGTACTGTGTTCTTGTTAGGCTATATTGTACAAAGGACGGATATGTAAGACTATACTGTACAAAGGACAGATATGTAAGACTATACTGTACAAAGGACTGATATGTTAGACTATACTGTACAAAGGACTGATATGTAAGACTATACTGTACAAAGGACGGATATGTAAAACTATACTGTACAAAGGACGGATATGTAAGACTATACTGTACAAAGGACTGATATGTTAGACTATACTGTACAAAGGACTGATATGTAAGACTATATTGTACAAAGGACTGATATGTAAGACTATACTGTACAAAGGACGGATATGTTAGACTATACTGTACAAAGGACAGATATGTAAGACTATACTGTACAAAGGACTGATATGTTAGACTATACTGTACAAAGGACTGATATGTAAGACTATACTGTACAAAGGACAGATATGTAAGACTATACTGTACAAAGGACTGATATGTTAGACTATACTGTACAAAGGACTGATATGTAAGACTATACTGTACAAAGGACGGATATGTAAGACTATACTGTACAAAGGACAGATATGTAAGACTATACAGTACAAAGGACTGATATGTTAGACTATACTATACAAAGGACAGATATGTAAGACTATACTGTACAAAGGACTGATATGTTAGACTATACTGTACAAAGGACTGATATGTTAGACTATACTGTACAAAGGACTGATATGTTAGACTATACTGTACAAAGGACAGACTATACTGTGCAAAGGACTGATATATCAGACTATTCTGTGCAGGCGTACCCTCACTGCTGGTGGAAGAGAAGAGAGTCGATTCTTGTCTCTCATTTGATGTGAAGTTTATATCAGAGTCAGCAAATGTGACTGTCGTGATTGCTGCCACAGATGGTGTGTATGCCATCACCTATCACTCTGATCAGGTATGCATAGCCCATGTACTATAATTACCTGCCAACCTGCCTTGCCTGCTACTGTAAGAGAAGGAATAGTTTAAAGCACAAAAAGTGGCTGCAATATCAATATACTCACAAACAAGCATATAAGTTACAAAGGAAGCTAGGGGAAAACAAGCTGTCAGAATTAGGAATCTGACAAGTTATTTTAGGAAAGAAAGACGTGATGAAATAGGCTGCAACTATGTAAGGAACCCAGTTATTTTCAAAAACAGAGAGAGATGATAAAACATGTTGCAACTGTCAGCCGGGAAAAACTGAAGGTTTGGAAATTTGGGAATCCAAGATATTTTTAGAGATCATGATGAAAAAAAGCTGCAACTATATAAGGAGCATTGGAGCAGCATTGAGCGGGGCAGTCGTTGTTTAATTTTTGGACAGTAATGTTGTGATTAGTTAGCGAGATTTAGCAGTTAGATGAGAAGAACAGACGCCTTCAAGCAGGACTACACAAGTGATCAGGAGCAAACGCATTATTAAAGAGGAGTATTCACTACTGGACTACAAGTATTGGAAAGAAACGTTGATTGGAGGAGATACCACAGGATAAGAGAGGAGTATTCACTACTGGACCACAAGTGTTGGTAGGAAACATTGATTGTAGGAGATACCACAGGATAAGCTAGCCTTTTGGGATAAGTGATTTATTTTGACATTGAGCATTAGTGAGATAGAACGGTGTTAGCGCATTAGCTGAAACATTGCTGACAGCCAGCAATAATTGTGAAAAGGAGTGCTTGTTATATGAAACTGGTTGATAGATATAGATAGTTAGTAATTGGAAGTTGGTTTTTATTGTTTTGACAGTATTCAGAAGATAGTAGTGTTTAAGGTAATACCGTAATTGTTTTAGGAAAACATCGTTTTTGCTATACGAAAATAACTTAGCATCTAACCTTGATTATACAGTTACAGGGCAAATAAGGGATTTATTTTGACATTTGGAATTAGCTAGGTAGAACGGCGTTAGCGCATTAGCTGAAACATTGCTGACAGCCAGCATTAATTGTGAAGAGAAGTACTTGATGAACGAAACTGGTTGATAGGTATAGAGATTTTGTAATTAGGAAGTTGGCAGTTTGATTTGGTTGTTTTGACGACGTTCGGTATACATCAGAGTTTTTCTTAAAGATAAGTATTTGGATTGTTTTTATTGAGTAGACATTGCACAGTAATTTGATACCATTTATTTAGATTCAGACTTTACATTCACGGATTTATTTTATAAAACAGCAGTAACTGACACCAATTCCATTACGGTTTGGTGGGGTCCTGGTGGCAAATAGCTGAATTTTTGGTTTGGCTGGCTATTTGGGGTAAGCTCACTTTTTTTAACGTGGGTTTGCTTGGGGTCAATTATAAATAATCATATTGTTTCCATTTTCAATAATCTTATTGATACAAATTATAAAAAGAATATTTCACTTAGTTATCAGTTTGATAATTGTTTTTGTTTACGTATTAAGCTCATTCATATTGATCATTCAGTCAGACAGATTGTTTTGACAACCATCTCAAGCTGATTGTCGTATAGCACTATCAGTAATATTACAGCTGTTCGCTTGCTTAGGAATTGTTTTGTTTATATATTTATAATTGTCAGGAGGGTAGGGACAGGCCACATACTCATAACTCATTAGTCTCAGTCTCGGACTGTTACAAACGGTTACTGAGTGCCTGTAGTAAAGTGGAAATACAGTCCTCTTGCTTACGGTCCCGTTATTTAGCAGTTTACCTTATTACTGTTTACTAAGATTGTTATTAGTTAGTTTTATTGATTACCTATTTTATCACATTTATCGATTTTACCCTATCTACCTCCTGACACTACATTTAGGTCTAGCGAGGTAAAACTCATGTGGTGGTTTAGCAAATGGTACTTACTAATCAACACTCACATCCGTGGGCGGTTACCGTACTACCTGTTTGATGAACGCTATGCAGTAAGCTCGTTCCTGTAAGTGTGTTTCGCACATGATTGAAGGCTACACATGCGGAACAGAGGCTACATCGGTGGCTGTCGGTAGTTATCTCCCATAGCATCGTATTAGACTGTCTAGTGATATAAGGTATTTATTTATCTGTGGGTGTATTTCCTCATTCTCCTTCCCTCTCTGTCTAATACGCTTTCGATCCGGAGTTGTTCCCTCATGTACATCAGTGGGGAGACAACTCATTTACTTTTTCAGATGGCTGCAATACAATACGTATCCTCAGCAGCATCTAACTTTTTGCATATTATACTCAGTATTAGCAAGTAGTTATTATGTATTATATACATACTCAGTGCATTTTACAGTACATGTTATGTAGTGTATATCTTATGTACTATATTTACATGCTATGTTACTGTACTATATATATATATGCTATGTTACTGTACTATATATATATGCTATGTTACTGTACTATATATATATATATACTATGTTACTGTACTATATATATATGCTATGTTACTGTACTATATATATATGCTATGTTACTGTACTATATATATATGCTATGTTACTGTACTGCATATATATATGCTATGTTACTGTACTATATATATATATGCTATGTTACTGTACTATATATATATATGCTATGTTACTGTACTATATATATATATGCTATGTTACTGTACTGTATATATATGCTATGTTACTGTACTATCTATATATATGCTATGTTACTGTACTATATATATATGGTACTCGCTGGTTTACCTGTTGTAAACAAATATGAATGGATATAGTCAGACATATTGGTGCTCATCTCCAAAGCCCTGTTTCTCTTGGTCCCTGTTGTCACTTCCTCCATGGTCGCCTCCTCCTGTGTTAAGCCCATCTCATGACTACTTTCTCACATTTGATAACAGTTTTGACATTAATGCATACTTTGACAGTAACTATTAGGAGTACTCAGTAGGAAAATATGTAACAGCAACATTGTGGTAATAATAAAATTAAATAACAATGTTATTAAATAATAACAATACAATGATAATTTGACAAAGATCTATCGTTTATTTTTTTATTTCAAAGCTATCAATGATGATTCGTCATTGATCGTCATTGATCGTCATCGTCATGATTCGTCACAACAGTGTTATCACTGTTGTTATAAACGAAGTTACTACAGCATGTAAGCAAGCAGTAACGGCAGCAGTTGTTAATGCAGTAATATTATTAATAAATTTTTTTCATTAAAACATTTTTATAATAGTGAGAATAACTAAAAAGGATGACAATAAAATTTAATAAATATAATAATAATAATTTTCTAAATCCAATAAATATTTCGGATTGGAATAAATGGAAAAGTTATTATTATTATTGTCAAAATGAGGTAATTTTCGAAGCACAAAAACAGCAACTATGATGATAATAATGAGCAGTATTAATGATTATGATAAACAAATAATAAACAGTAATATTAATAAACACTGATAGTGATAATAATAATATTAATAACAAACAGTAATAATGATTAACATTAATGATAGTAATAAACAACAATGATTAATAGTAATAATAATCAATTATAGTAACTATAATAATAATGCATGTCATCATTGTGTGTTATCTTTTTATTATAATTATTCGCTCAATAATTTTGATTATAAAATTTCGTGATTATAATCAACCATGTGTATAAGTTGTTGTCTTTTTTCAAGTGACATATTCATCACCGAATAACGTTGTTGTGGTAATAAATAGAAAAAAAATGAGAAACTAACAGCCTAAATCGACTGCAGATTGCTAAAGTAACATTTCTGCCTTGCTTTCAAAGTGCAACCAATGAACATCGCAATATATTGTGGAGTTTGCTATTGTTCGGTAACTTTGATATATTTTGTTACAAAAGACCCGGATGAAAGCACGATTTTCATTGAAATTAGTTTCGTTTTAATCATTTAAAAATGCTAAAAACACAAAAATTTCCGGTGTAAGGATAAATGAGGAATTTAAGCCCTGCCATGCATTAGGTTGATGTTATGGAGAGGTACAGCAGTATTTATTTCTCCCAGTGCAGTGGTTTAGGTGTCTATAAGCCTGGAATCACAAATATACACAGGAACAGACAGGCAACGTTTTTCACGTTCATATATTTAGATATGTACTATAGCATATCATTATATCGGACACCACACTTACGCAGACACTAAAGGCCATCCGAGCAGACAGTATGGTGTATGGAATAGGCTCGTGCAAGCACTGGTGCTCCCTTCACAGAGATGTTATTGTCGACTTCAAGAAGTTTGCTGCTGCCAGCAGCAGCTGGTGGTCAAAGCGCAAGTCATCTCTGGTATCCATCCAACAGATAGAAGTGGCTGGGGAGGGCTACATAGACAACATAACGATCTCTCACAAATGTCACAAAGGTAATCATTGTGGGCGGATCGCACTTGTGTGCGTGGTACTATGGTCTTGTTTTATAGGTCACTATATAGATGCCAGTGATTGGCTACTTACTCTCTGGTCTTGTTGTTTTATAGGTCGCTTCAAGGATGCCAGTGATTGGCTACTTACTCTTTTGTCTTGTTGTTTTATAGGTCATTTTAAGAATGCCAGTGATTGGCTACTTACTCTGTGGTCTTGTTGTTTTATAGGTCATTTTAAGGATGCCAGTGATTGGCTACTCAAAGCACAGGACGACCGAGGAGGTTGGCCAGTATCTGTACAAAGAGTGATTACTACTGAAAAGCTCACTTTACCTCCTGGATGGTTAGTGTATGCCATCTCCTAACTCCAAACCTCTGAGTAATTGCCCCTGCCTTGTTGTGGTGTCATAGCCCTGGCTTTCATACTGTAGGTACTCTGCCATGGGTCAGGGTCAGGCTATATCATTGCTGGTCAGGGCCTACTTGGCATTCAATAACACAAAATACCTACAGGCTGCAGTCAAGGGCCTCAGTGTCTACCACAACCTGAGTGAGCACCACGGAGTCAAGGCTCTTTTCATGGATAAGTATACTTGGTCAGTGCATCACGTATGGGTTATATACAACTGTCATATGATTCTTACGTATATATATATTATTTGTGGGAAAAATTTTAAAAACACAATCGTCATTTTTTTTCCACAGTGTGACCTGACAATTGTGTTTCCAAAATTTTTTCCACCTTTATTTGAAACACATGAAACATTTTGTAGTCCACTAGTGTTTTTTTCCATCTTTTCCTGCTATATTCTCTTATCATTGGTATAATTGCTCCATGTTTTTTTCTTGTTGAGCGCTCTGTTACTCACCTCAGTTTTGACTGCTTTTACCACCTTTTGGGTATAATAATAATAATTTATTAAATTATTTTTATTTTCTATGCACCATTGCATAATTTTTAATAGCCTTCCCAGTCATACTCTGATATATAATACCCTTCCCAGTCATACTCTGATATATAATACCCTTCCCAGTCATACTCTAATATATAATACCCTTCCCAGTCATACTCTGATATATATTACTTGTATATATAACTATTGCATATATATAGTTCCCTTCCCAATCATACTCTGATATATATTACTTGTATATATAACTATTGCATATATATAATACCCTTCCCAATCATACTCTGATATATATTACTTGTATATATAACTATTGCATATATATAGTTCCCTTCCCAGTCATACTCTGATATATAATACTTGTATATATAACTATTGCATATATATAGTTCCCTTCCCAATCATACTCTGATATATATTACTTGTATATATAACTATTGCATATATATAATACCCTTCCCAATCATACTCTGATATATATTACTTGTATATATAACTATTGCATATATATAATTCCCTTCCCAGTCATACTCTGGTATATATTACTTGTATATATAACTATTGCATATATATAGTTCCCTTCCCAGTCATACTCTGATATATAATACTTGTATATATAACTATTGCATATATATAATACCCTTCCCAATCATACTCTGATATATATTACTTGTATATATAACTATTGCATATATATAATTCCCTTCCCAGTCATACTCTGATATATATTACTTGTATATATAACTATTGCATATATATAATTCCCTTCCCAGTCATACTCTGGTATATATTACTTGTATATATAACTATTGCATATATATAATTCCCTTCCCAGTCATACTCTGGTATATATTACTTGCATATATAACTATAGCATATATAACTATTGCCCAAACACTATTGTGTGTAGACTAAGTTTTCCATTATATATCTACACAGGTATGAGGAGTACCCTACAAGCCCTCCGTTATTTGTTCTCAATGGTTTTATATACTCATTATTCGGGCTCTATGACCTGACTCAAGTGGCTCAAGGTGATGGTAAGGTCACTGCTGTCAAATTGTTTACTGACGGTATGACTTCTCTCAAGGCCATGTTACCATTCTTTGACTCAGGTAAGTACCTGCTAGGTGATGTCAGGTTTTATAGTGCATGCAGCCGAGGCTTGCCATCTGTCAGTATGTTTATGTGTTGGTCATGTGACACCAAGTAGCCAATGGTATAAAGCTGTGCTCTACTGCAGGCACTGGCACATTCTATGACCTGAGACACTACACAATACCTGGCATTGCACCCAACAGAGCTCGATGGGACTACCACACGGTGCACATAGCTCAGCTGTTGAACCTTGGCACCTTAGACTCACATCCTATATTTAATGCTACGGCTAAAAGATGGGCAGGCTATCTCAATGGTGTGTGGGCCCCCCATAATTAACTACAGCATTTTATTCACTACGACTATGCATTTCAACTCATTTTTATTGTTGTTACTCATTATGGATATTTTATTTTGTGGGTTTACAGATTTATATGCAGTTAATTGTTGTACTTGTTGTTGCACTGTCTTGTACTCATTGTTGTACCTATTGCGGTAGTGTCTTGTACTCATTGTTGTACCTATTGCGGTAGTGTCTTGTACTCATTGTTGTACCTATTGTTGTACTCGGTTGCTACTAATTAGTGTTTCCAATCAGATTCTCTTCCGTTTGTTTCGCTCTTGTACACCTCAAACTATTTTATTGGATGTTTTTGTGCCAGTTGCATGTTATGGTTCCATGTATTGCCTATTTGCAGTTATCAAAGTGCCAAATAAATTATATTCAACTTTGTGATTCTCTTTGTGTGCGTGTTGTCTGCTCGTGTGGTGTGTGCTCGTGTGGTGTGTTTTTATGTGTTGTGTGCTCAAGTGTTGTGTGCCCATGTGTTGTGTGTTCATGTGTTGTGTGCTCATGTGGTGTATGCTCGTGTGTTGTGTCTGTGTTGTACATGTTATATGCAGTTATTTATTTGTGTAAATGTGTACACATTTATAGGTTAGTACTGTACATATGTATATATATGTAAACATGTTATGCAATGTTATAACAATAATATGTAATGTAAAGGTGTTTTTTATATTTAACTACATACACATATGTTCATGATCTGCACCGTGCACGTGTTAGTTATATAGTATACAGTATTCGTAAAAGTTATTTAAAATATATATAATACATGACATGGGTATATAGTATACAGTACCCATATAAGTATTAGGTATATAATATAGTATACAATACCCATATAAGTATTAGGTATATAATATAGTATACAGTACCCATATAAGTATTAGTTATATAATATAGTATACGATACCCATATAAGTATTAGGTATATAATATAGTATACAATACCCATATAAGTATTAGGTATATAATATAGTATACAGTACCCATATAAGTATTAGGTATATAATATAGTATACAATACCCATATAAGTATTAGGTATATAATATAGTATACAGTACCCATATAAGTATTAGGTATATAATATAGTATACAGTACCCATATAAGTATTAGGTATATAATATAGTATACAATACCCATATAAGTATTAGGTATATAATATAGTATACAATACCCATATAAGTATTAGGTATATAATATAGTATACAGTACCCATATAAGTATTAGGTATATAATATAGTATACAGTACCCATATAAGTATTAGGTATATAATATAGTATACAGTACCCATATAAGTATTAGGTATATAATATAGTATACAGTACCCATATAAGTATTAGGTATATAATATAGTATACAGTACCCATATAAGTATTAGGTATATAATATAGTATACAGTACCCATATAAGTATTAGGTATATAATATAGTATACAGTACCCATATAAGTATTAGGTATATAATATAGTATACAGTACCCATATAAGTATTAGGTATATAATATAGTATACAATACCCATATAAGTATTAGGTATATAATATAGTATACAATACCCATATAAGTATTAGGTATATAATATAGTATACAGTACCCATATAAGTATTAGGTATATAATATAGTATACAATACCCATATAAGTATTAGGTATATAATATAGTATACAGTACCCATATAAGTATTAGGTATATAATATAGTATACAGTACCCATATAAGTATTAGGTATATAATATAGTATACAATACCCATATAAGTATTAGGTATATAATATAGTATACAGTACCCATATAAGTATTAGGTATATAATATAGTATACAGTACCCATATAAGTATTAGGTATATAATATAGTATACAATACCCATATAAGTATTAGGTATATAATATAGTATACAGTACCCATATAAGTATTAGGTATATAATATAGTATACAATACCCATATAAGTATTAGGTATATAATATAGTATACAGTACCCATATAAGTATTAGGTATATAATATAGTATACAGTACCCATATAAGTATTAGGTATATAATATAGTATACAATACCCATATAAGTATTAGGTATATAATATAGTATACAGTACCCATATAAGTATTAGGTATATAATATAGTATACAGTACCCATATAAGTATTAGGTATATAATATAGTATACAATACCCATATAAGTATTAGGTATATAATATAGTATACAATACCCATATAAGTATTAGGTATATAATATAGTATACAGTACCCATATAAGTATTAGGTATATAATATAGTATACAGTACCCATATAAGTATTAGGTATATAATATAGTATACAGTACCCATATAAGTATTAGGTATATAATATAGTATACAATACCCATATAAGTATTAGGTATATAATATAGTATACAGTACCCATATAAGTATTAGGTATATAATATAGTATACAATACCCATATAAGTATTAGGTATATAATATAGTATACAGTACCCATATAAGTATTAGGTATATAATATAGTATACAATACCCATATAAGTATTAGGTATATAATATAGTATACAATACCCATATAAGTATTAGGTATATAATATAGTATACAGTACCCATATAAGTATTAGGTATATAATATAGTATACAATACCCATATAAGTATTAGGTATATAATATAGTATACAGTACCCATATAAGTATTAGGTATATAATATAGTATACAGTACCCATATAAGTATTAGGTATATAATATAGTATACAGTACCCATATAAGTATTAGGTATATAATATAGTATACAATACCCATATAAGTATTAGGTATATAATATAGTATACAATACCCATATAAGTATTAGGTATATAATATAGTATACAGTACCCATATAAGTATTAGGTATATAATATAGTATACAGTACCCATATAAGTATTAGGTATATAATATAGTATACAGTACCCATATAAGTATTAGGTATATAATATAGTATACAGTACCCATATAAGTATTAGGTATATAATATAGTATACAGTACCCATATAAGTATTAGGTATATAATATAGTATACAGTACCCATATAAGTATTAGGTATATAATATAGTATACAGTACCCATATAAGTATTAGGTATATAATATAGTATACAGTACCCATATAAGTATTAGGTATATAATATAGTATACAGTACCCATATAAGTATTAGGTATATAATATAGTATACAGTACCCATATAAGTATTAGGTATATAATATAGTATACAATACCCATATAAGTATTAGGTATATAATATAGTATACAATACCCATATAAGTATTAGGTATATAATATAGTATACAATACCCATATAAGTATTAGGTATATAATATAGTATACAGTACCCATATAAGTATTAGGTATATAATATAGTATACAATACCCATATAAGTATTAGGTATATAATATAGTATACAATACCCATATAAGTATTAGGTATATAATATAGTATACAGTACCCATATAAGTATTAGGTATATAATATAGTATACAGTACCCATATAAGTATTAGGTATATAATATAGTATACAGTACCCATATAAGTATTAGGTATATAATATAGTATACAATACCCATATAAGTATTAGGTATATAATATAGTATACAGTACCCATATAAGTATTAGGTATATAATATAGTATACAGTACCCATATAAGTATTAGGTATATAATATAGTATACAATACCCATATAAGTATTAGGTATATAATATAGTATACAATACCCATATAAGTATTAGGTATATAATATAGTATACAGTACCCATATAAGTATTAGGTATATAATATAGTATACAATACCCATATAAGTATTAGGTATATAATATAGTATACAGTACCCATATAAGTATTAGGTATATAATATAGTATACAGTACCCATATAAGTATTAGGTATATAATATAGTATACAGTACCCATATAAGTATTAGGTATATAATATAGTATACAGTACCCATATAAGTATTAGGTATATAATATAGTATACAATACCCATATAAGTATTAGGTATATAATATAGTATACAATACCCATATAAGTATTAGGTATATAATATAGTATACAGTACCCATATAAGTATTAGGTATATAATATAGTATACAGTACCCATATAAGTATTAGGTATATAATATAGTATACAATACCCATATAAGTATTAGGTATATAATATAGTATACAGTACCCATATAAGTATTAGGTATATAATATAGTATACAGTACCCATATAAGTATTAGGTATATAATATAGTATACAGTACCCATATAAGTATTAGGTATATAATATAGTATACAGTACCCATATAAGTATTAGGTATATAATATAGTATACAATACCCATATAAGTATTAGGTATATAATATAGTATACAGTACCCATATAAGTATTAGGTATATAATATAGTATACAGTACCCATATAAGTATTAGGTATATAATATAGTATACAGTACCCATATAAGTATTAGGTATATAATATAGTATACAATACCCATATAAGTATTAGGTATATAATATAGTATACAATACCCATATAAGTATTAGGTATATAATATAGTATACAGTACCCATATAAGTATTAGGTATATAATATAGTATACAATACCCATATAAGTATTAGGTATATAATATAGTATACAATACCCATATAAGTATTAGGTATATAATATAGTATACAGTACCCATATAAGTATTAGGTATATAATATAGTATACAGTATCCATATAAGTATTAGGTATATAATATAGTATACAATACCCATATAAGTATTAGGTATATAATATAGTATACAGTACCCATATAAGTATTAGGTATATAATATAGTATACAATACCCATATAAGTATTAGGTATATAATATAGTATACAATACCCATATAAGTATTAGGTATATAATATAGTATACAATACCCATATAAGTATTAGGTATATAATATAGTATACAATACCCATATAAGTATTAGGTATATAATATAGTATACAGTACCCATATAAGTATTAGGTATATAATATAGTATACAATACCCATATAAGTATTAGTTATATAATATAGTATACAATACCCATATAAGTATTAGGTATATAATATAGTATACAGTACCCATATAAGTATTAGGTATATAATATAGTATACAGTACCCATATAAGTATTAGGTATATAATATAGTATACAGTACCCATATAAGTATTAGGTATATAATATAGTATACAGTACCCATATAAGTATTAGGTATATAATATAGTATACAATACCCATATAAGTATTAGGTATATAATATAGTATACAGTACCCATATAAGTATTAGGTATATAATATAGTATACAGTACCCATATAAGTATTAGGTATATAATATAGTATACAGTATCCATATAAGTATTAGGTATATAATATAGTATACAATACCCATATAAGTATTAGGTATATAATATAGTATACAGTACCCATATAAGTATGTACAATGTATACATATTGCATAAGTAAGTGTATGTAACATACCTTAGCATATTACATTGTTTTAGTCTTGTGTGTACTTCATCGCAGTTGTCTTCTCTTGTGATAGTTTTACGCATCCACACTTGACACAAAGAAGCATTTGCTGCTGCATACAACATATAACTAGTACAGCATGTAGTATAGATTCCTGGTTACAGTATCACAATATCAGAATGGTGTGTCAAAACTTACACCTGTTTCATTGAGCAAACAACTCCAGTGCTGGTAACCAGCATCACTGAATGGTTTGGTGGGCTAATGAGAGGGTGTTGCCTACAGCTTTTGTTAGTTCAAAGCAAGACAACTCCTGAGCAGGCAAATTTAGACATGACCCTGACACCCAACGGTTTGGTTAGCTAGTGAAACAGCACTTGTACGAAAGCATCCTCTATGCTTGTGTATTGTATTCTTACATGTGTTTTTTATGGGGAACAATATCATTTTTTTAAATGCTTTTTATAATAATATGTAATGTGCCATGAACAACAATAGACTGTCCTTGGGAATCAACAATAATTATTTATTTGTGCTTTTTGCAGCTGCTTATGATTGCACGCTGCAGCACGCTGCCGATCATGCAACTCCTATTTTAAGATATAACACCTACAAAACCTTTTTACTTTGAGTTTATTCCAATTTTAAAAACAATGTAATTGCATACATATGAAAAAAGTGTCAAATCCTACACCTTACATTAAGATGACAGTTTTAGAATTTTGCCAATGATTTTCAACACGTAGAGGCTTCAAAGGCTGGCAAAAACAAAATGGGTATCAGAGAGGCAAAAAAAACAAAGAGTTGAGATGGTTGTCTCCTGAGTCATTACAAATAGATGGCAGTAATTGGCATTGTTGTAACAGAAATAGCCGACAGCACCAAGTCTCTCTGGGTACTCATAAGGGAAGACAGACCCTGGAGGTGTAATAGTCGTTTACTTAGTCAGAAGTGGAGATTGACAAGTTTTATTCCTGAGCACTGCAAAGCACACTGTAAAGTGAAATATAACATTCAAAGATGTGGATTCGTGCTATTCGTGATGTAAAACTATTATTAAAAGTTACGCAAGCTTTAAAATAAAACATTTATTCAACATGACGCATCGTTGTTATTCGGATACGCGTTCACTAACTCCTACAAAGTGATTCATCGCTTGAATACGTGACAAGCCAATTAAGTTTTTGACTTTAAACTAATAACCGCAATATTTATAGACAGTTTGTTGTTTTTTATCCACAAAGATAACAGTTTCCGTTAGATAACACGCACCAACTGAAATGGACAATAGTCTTCAATGCCATGAATGCTTGAATGCGTGCTGAACAAGTATATAAGCATGCATCAGCCAGCTTAAGGATTTATCTGGTTAGTACATCACATCAGCAACACACTCAACACTTACAGGTAAGGGCATCAGGTCTCTTGTCATTCTGTGAGATAGACATCGTGTATTGTACATAGAGTACCATACATTGTGTACCATACATTGTGTATTGTGCATTGTGTACCGTACATTGTGTATTGTGCATTGTGTACCATACATTGTGTATTGTGCATTGAGTACCATACATTGTGTATTGTACATTTTGTACCGTAAATAGTATTGCGTATCATGCACTATCTATTTTGAACATGGTATATTTTGTACACTGTATATTCTGTACATTGTATATTTTGTACACTATCTATTCTGTACACTGTATATTCTGTACACTGTATATTCTGTACACTGTATATTCTGTACACTATCTATTCTGTACACTGTATATTCTGTACACTGTATATTCTGTACACTGTATATTTTGTACACTGTATATTCTGTACACTGTATATTCTGTACACTGTATATTCTGTACACTGTATATTCTCTACACTATATATTCTGTACACTGTATATTTTATACATTATATATTCTGTACACTGTATATTCCATACACTATATAGTCTGTACACTCTATATTTTTCACTACCTACTGTATTGTAGACAACAGGTACAGAAGTTACCATATAAGGATGAATACAACAATACTACTAGTTCTATTGGTGCTGACAAGTACTACTATAGTTTCAGCAGTTGGGGTAAGTGTGCGCCTATTCCACCTCTTTCATTTGCCATTCATGGCATTACACCTGCAGTGCCATTCCACAGTCATTCTTCACAAAATTGATTTGAATAATTAACTTGAGGCAGTTTTGACACACATGAGCAAACTGTCCATCAATGCCAAGTGCTGGAAGCAACCTTAAAGTGTTGCCACTTTTATGTCTTTGAGTTGGTGTGATTGTATGGAAGGAAACTAGGGGAGCCTATTTTATGCTCCCCTATGAACACTTTTTATCTCTGAAATCTTGGTCTATAGTGGTTATCCTGCCTCCTCATCGTGTCATTTCCAGCCTGTGTTCCAAATTAACATTACACGTTCATTTTGTAGCCATTTAATTATTGCAAAGTGTACTCCAAGACAGAGTTTGTGCCTAAAAGGAAGTGTGGTTTGAGAGATCCCACCAATCCGGACACCAGATACTGCTGGTATGAGCTGTCGCCAAAGTGTATTGAATGGTCTAAGCCTATATACACAACTCTGTGATATATGATACTGGGACACACAACTCTGTGACATAACTGCGTCACACATACTCATATATATCTGTGTACTCAAAAACTAATGCAATGTTCTATATTTGCCACTGATAGTTCATTGGCTCTAACTGTCTCAAATCTAGAGGAGGACTGCTATACGTATTCTACACTTTCTACACACTTTGCAATCTATACAAATAATTATACTCAATCAATTATATATTTTTCAATTGAAAGTAAATGCAATGTATTTATCTAGCTGTAAAGTATTTTGAATGCATAAAATACCAGAACTACTAAACCCAAGGTATCTTTAGTGAGCTGATTTGGTGACAACAGAGAGCTGGTGTGACACTCAGTTGTATGCCCTTGAGCATTGGCTTAAACAAATGATTGGTTAATTCAAACAGTTGGTTAATTCAAACAGTTGACTAGTTCGAACAGTTGACCAATTCAAACAATTGACTAATTCAAACAGTTTACTAGTTCAAACCGTTGACTAATTTAGACAGTTGTCTGATTCAAAGCGTTGGTTAAATCTACCAGTTGGTTAATTCAAAAAGTTCTTTCATGACTTATAAAGCAATCAAATTCACATTTTGACCAACAGACAAGCATGCGTACATGAATGTTGTATTCATGTGATGCGCTTTGGTTGTGTGTGTTATATTGTGTGTGTTGTATTGTGTGTGTTGTATTGTGTGTGTTGTATTGTGTGTGTTGTATTGTGTGTGTTGTATTGTGTGTGTTGTATTGTGTGTGTTGTATTGTGTGTGTTGTATTGTGTGTGTTGTATTGTGTGTGTTGTATTGTGTGTGTTGTATTGTGTGTTGTATTGTGTGTGTTGTATTGTGTGTGTTGTATTGTGTGTGTTGTATTGTGTGTGTTGTATTGTGTGTTTTGTATTGTGTGTGTTGTATATGTGTGTTGTATTGTGTGTGTTGTATTGTGTGTTGTAGTGTGTGTTGTATTGTGTGTGTTGTATTGTGTGTTGTATTGTGTGTGTTGTATTGTGTGTTGTATTGTGTGTGTTGTATCGTGTGTGTTGTATTGTGCGTTGCATTTTGCTATATTTATAGTAGCCACATAACACATACACATAACACATACACATAACACATACACATAACACATATACATAACACATACACATAACACATAATACATACACAGTTCCAGTTATTACAAGCTATTTATCACCTACGTATATCTATCAATGGTACAGTAAGCAGCTTATGTCAAAAACTTCATCAAAGACTTCATTGTGTTGTATAATAGAGACTGAGCTGGATAAACCGATCCATCAATGCCAGGCAGAATTAGCTTCAATTCCATGTAATATTGTAGTGTTTTTCTATCTGTAGTTACACCACCGACACAACGGCTTCCATGTATTCTTTGTTAATACTAATAATGTCCAGACAATCGACAAGAATGTTCCTTGTTAATAATAATCTTTATTATTAACATTCTATTTAGCAAGACACAAGTATAATAATTACTCCACTATTGTGGTAGATTTCAGTGCACTCTAGTTGTAAACAGGTAGTTTACACTAGAAACCTTGCGAAGCAATGCGCTAGACTTCTGCCCACAGCATTGGGTTAATAGCTGTTGGGTAGGAAGTCATACTGTGCCGGTAGCATAGTAAGCAGGGCCGGTATTGACCCCTGCAGGGTCGGTAATGACCTCTACCGACCCGGTACAGCTGTACTGGGCCGGCACAAGATGGCCGCCTTAGACGAGGATCTGCAAAGACATCAGAGAACTTAGTCAAGGTCGTAAACAGGAAGTGCTTACCCCTAAAGTACCAACTTAGTGGACCTAATTCTATATACAGCCTGGGAACCCTGTAGGAGCCGTCATTGGACAATTAGGAGAAAGGACTCCGCCTTTAGCCACTTGGCACCTCCCTTTATTATCTTGCATTGCATTGTGATTGGTTGAGTATTTATATAGTTAATGTAATTGGTTCAATTACTTCCTGTGCATTGTCCCTTATATGTTTTGTGTTCATTAGCTCTCCTATAAAAGGAGAGCTCCCACTGTTACTCTGTGCATTCATTACAATGAGCCATAGCATGTATTATTATATTGCTAAACACCTAGAGGAATAATTACCCTCAGGACTGCTTTGTAATAAAGCCATTACCACAAACACTACTCGGTACTGTTTGTCTGAGCCATGGGCTCTTGCCTTACCGGGTAATTCGGTTGCCCTATACAGTTGGCACTGTCGGTCAGTACAGTGTCCCCTCTGGAGAGAGGTAGAATACTCGAGACTAGTGGATGTCCGTGGTAACAGACCGGAATCCATTACATTGGTGGCAGCAGTGGGATAAACGGTACCTTCCCACGCTGTGCTCTTTCACGCTACCCTATGGCCCTGCGAATGCACTGCAGGCCAGCTACCACTGAAGAAGGAGAAATGATCTACCGGGTGTAGATCTGGAGAGAGGAGGAGAAATTGATCTACCGAAGCAGTAGATCTGATGAAGCAATTGACACAAGATACTACCGGATTTCTCTGCAGGTTCGTTTGAGTGCGCTCCGAACTGCAGCAGCTATACCGGCACAGTATCCACTACTAAAGGCTGTCTGCATCAACCGTAGAGCTTGCTCCGTTTGCAGCAGTCCAGTACAGACGCTACCGTATCTTCTACAGGCTCGTAGAGTTCGCTCCGACCTGGACATAGAGATACCGGCACTGTGCGAAAAGAAGAGAGAGTCGTGTATCAGCTATACAGACTCAGCTACCAGAGGTTATTCAGCTTGGAGTGCTACTCAGCTGGTAACAGTGACCCCGGCACTGTATCCATTTACAGTGTCCCTACACTACTGTCTGTAGGCCCGTAGAGCTTCGCTCCGCCCTGCAGCAGTACAAGAAGTTTCGTAACGGTTGTTACAAGCGACGGAGTGCCAGATACTGCCACAGTATCCATTGGACCAACCCCTAGATCTGCTAGAGCCACTGGAAACACAGCTACCGACCCGGATCTCACCTATACCGGCCCGGGATCCAGTTGTACTGACCATTTCTTAGATTTGAGTTGAGATCACTCCTCTATCTGCAAAGAATGGCCACCCAGAGAGCACGCAGCGCTGGTCGAGCACCCGCTGGCAACCCAGAAGCTACAGCTATTGATAGATTGACCGAAGCATTGACGGCTATGATGAGGCCCAACCAAGACAATGCACCAGCTAGGCTAAAGGCTCCGAAGTTCGACGGTGAAGGAGACGTCGAGTACTTCATCAGTAGATTCATTGAGGTAGCCGAAATGAATGAGTGGCCAGAGAATACGGCCATGTTGTACCTGAGAGATGCATTACGAGGTAAAGCATTGGACTGTGGAAAGCCTCCACAACTGCAGGGTATATTTGCTGCACTGCGAGCACGTTTTGGGCTAACACCCAGGGAAGCTATGTCCCGGCTGACCAGCCTACGCCGCCAACACAAGACGCCGCTCCAAGAGCATGCAAGTGAAGTAGAGCGCCTAGTGCGCGTTGCTTACGCAGATCTACCTCACCGACCCATGCAGAGGATGATGCTGGACATCTTCAGCACCACAGTTGGCAATGCTTACCTGCAAAGACACTTGTTGGCCATGCAACCCATTGACGTAGCCGAAGCAGTCAGGGCTGGCAACGAGTATATGCAGATAAAGATGCCGTTTGAAGAGCACCAGACTCGTGTACGGCTGGTGGAAGAGGATACCGACGAGGAGGAAGAAGGACGAGAGACGGTGGCCAATAGCCCATCCCCGCCTGTCTCCTCCACCGTTCCGGCGCAGCAACCCCACCACGCTCCCGCACCTGCAAACCCGGACCCCATGTCCACGGTTATGGGCCGTCTGAAGCTTCTGACTGAAGAACTGCAGTCATTGACCGCAACCAGGCAGGCCGCTACCCTTCCACCGGTAGAACCGCTACCTACACCGGTAGCTGACTACGGTCGGACAACTCCTGACACCCCATACAATCCTGGAACTCTAGAGAGGAGTGGACAGATCCCTAGGAGAGTGCAAGCGACCGTCCCACCATTGGAGCGACCCTATCAGGCCAGCTACTTCCTGGATGGAAGAGTGGCCGGTCAACCAGCAACCCTGTTAATCGATACGGGCTGCACAACTAATTTGCTGTCAAGATACTTGTACCAGCAACTGCCCGAACCAGTAAAAGACACATTGCAACATAGCGATGCGCATGGACTCATGGCTGATGGGTCAAGGATCCCCTTTTTCGGTACACTACAAGTGGACTTGCAACTACAGGGACTGAGGAAAAGCGTTAACTTCGTCGTTTGCGACATCAATGAAGATGCTATAATTGGCATGCCATTCCTCACCCTGCACGAGTGTGCCCTACGCTTTCCAGACTCCGAGTTCATTATTGATGGACATGTGCTACCTTGTACGGACGAACACGGGCGGCCTCTTAATGATAGTGTCCGTCTGACACGAGCAGAGCTGACGGAGGAACCCCCTTACACTCCTGAAGAAGAGGGCGTCCCTCTACAACCACCCACCGTAGAGAGAACTACAGGTGGAATGCACCGGGCTGTGAAGAGCCCCCCGCCACAGATAGATGCCGGGAAATTTGAGCCGGATCGGACGGCAGCTGCTGGAGAGAGGCAGTTGCCCTCCAACCACAAACCCCCTATGAAGAGACCAAGAGATGAGACCAGTAATACCCCAAGACCAACGGCCAGCGTGCCGCGACTGTCTACCCGCCACAATAAGGAACTGCTCGAACGAGTGGAACGGCATAACCCCGTACTACTGAAGCAAACCCACTCTACATTACCAAAGTACCGGCCCTCGGTACCACGGAATAAGTCGCACGGTTATCCTGCCCAGACTACCCATGTCTCAGAACGGCCTGGGACCCCTCAGGGAGCCCCCGCCAGTCGGCCAACCGCAGTACTCTACTTCCTTCCAGGACGAATAGAAGGCCATCCCATTTCTGTGCTAGTGGACGCCGACTGCAACCTCAACCTCTTGTCTCAACAGGTCTTCCAAACTCTGTCCCCGGCCGTCAAAGGTACCTTACGAGCAGGACCTCCGTACGGGATTATGACGGACGGTTCAAAGGTACCCTACTTAGGCACCGTGACGATCCCCATCCGCCTGAGGGAGGTAAAAGTGGACGTCACCTTCACGGTGGGACGAATGAGCAGAGACGCCATACTAGGCAGACCATTCTACCTCTCTCAACGGTGTCAGTTACACCCTGAAGAGGCAAGAATAACGGTCAACGGTCACCCTCTGCAGTGCACAGACCAGCAAGGCAGACTACTGGTAAATAAAGTACAAGTAGTACGAGCCGTCACTATCCCTCCGTGTTCCGAAGTAACACTAGTGGGACGAGTAAACTCCAAGAACCACGGACCCCTTGGCATGGTGGAAGGGTACCCAGATGCCCCCCCCTTGGCTACCAGCATCAACCACCCAGATGGACAGGGGCGAATAATCGTGCGGTGCATGAACCCCACCGATCAACCATTGGAATTGAAAGCCGGACAGACTATTGGGCGTTATACCCTCTTGGACCCGGCGCACTGCCCCTCTCTGGACTCTCTTCCGCAAATGGACACGGAGCACCCTGCCAACCCGGACTCGGTACCAACAGTGCCCGTCCACCTAGAGGACCTGTACAAAAGAGCCCTGTCAAACTGCAAAAGCAACCAAGAGGCCAGACACCTCGCTCAGCTGTTGGGACAGTATGGGACCACCTTCAGTGCGGGAGATCATGACATAGGACGCACCAATTTGGCTGAGCATAGCATTCCCCTCCTACCAGGTGCCAAACCTATCCGTCAACCCCCTCACAGACTGGGACCCCAAAAAGAAGAAGAGGCAGAAAGGCAAGTCACCCATCTACTGAGCAAGGGCCTGATAGAGCCCGCCACCGGAGCATGGAGTTCACCCGTGGTGCTTGTCAGAAAGAAAGATGGATCATGGCGGTTTAGCATTGACTACTGCCGGCTCAATTCGGTAACCCAGCTGGATGCTCATCCCTTGCCCCGGATAGACGAGAGCCTGGATGCCCTCGCTGGAAGTAAATACTTCAGCACATTAGATCTCGTCAGTGGTTACTGGCAGGTACCCCTGGATGAGGACGCCAGCGAGAAATCGGCATTCTCTACACGAGCAGGGCTCTACAAATGGAAGGTACTGCCGTTCGGACTCACCTCGGCACCAGCCACCTTCCAGAGGCTAATGGAGAAGGTTCTTTGCGGGTTGCATTGGAAGACCTTGCTCCTATATCTAGATGACATCATAGTCATCTCCCCAGACTTTGCCACTCACCTTGAGCGGTTGGCTGAAGTCCTCCACAGGCTACGACAGGCGGGACTCAAACTGAAGCCAGACAAATGCGACTTACTACAGAAGCAAGTCCGCTACTTAGGACACATTGTCAGTGAACAAGGGGTAGCTACCGACCCGGATAAGGTCGCTGCCGTCGCCAACTGGAGCTCCCCTCGAGACCTGAAAGATCTCCAAGCTTTCCTAGGGACGGTAGGGTACTACCGCCAGTACCTATCGGACTTTGCAACAGTAGCCAAACCCCTCACCAGACTCACAGGGAAGAACGCCTCGTGGGAGTGGGGCCCAGAACAGGAACAAGCTTTTACTCATTTGAAGAAGAGCCTCATTACGGCTCCCATCCTAGGCTACCCTGAACCCCAAGGGTCATACATATTGGACACCGACGCTAGCAACGACGGCCTAGGGGCTGTCCTATCTCAGATCCAAAATGGTCGGGAAAGGGTGATCTCATACTACAGCAAAACGCTGGGCTCAGCAGAACGTAACTACTGCGTCACCAGGAAGGAACTCCTGGCAGTAGTGAAGGCTGTACGGCATTTTCGGCCATACCTGTACGGACAGAAGTTTAAATTGAGGACGGACCATGCTTCGCTGCTGTGGCTTTGCCGAAAGAGAGAACCGACAAGTCAGGTAGCCAGATGGCTGGAAATTCTCTCCGAATTCCAGTATTCAATTGAACATCGAAAGGGCTCGCACCATGGCAATGCCGACGGACTGAGCAGACGCTGCCCGGACACCTGCCGTCAGTGCCAACACATCCAGGAAAGGGACGGTGGGCCCACTAAGGATGAAGTAGCAGAAGAGCTGACTCCCCCCCAAGAGAGAGCAACCCTCTCTCCCAGCAAAGTCGTCTCGGCTATAGGCCACCCAAGTGTAGCCACCCCAGACTCCGCCTTGGTTAAAGCGCAACAGGAAGGCCAACACGAAGTGGCCATCATGTATGCCGCAGTCTTAGGGAATCACACCCTGACACAAGAACAACTAGAACTGGGGAGTGGTGAGCTACGAACCCTGGCCCGCCGACAGTCGGCCATGAGAATCAGGCCTACCGGTGTACTAGAGATCCAGGTGGCGTTCAAAAAGAAGTCTCGGTGGTGCGCCTTCTGCCCTCCGGGACTGCGAGGAGCCACCATGTGGCAAGTTCATGAACTAGCACACCAGGGTGTAACCCGTACCCAACGGAGACTATTACTCACCTGGTACTGGCCAGGAGTATATGCTGATGTCAAGCGCCTCGTACGTAGTTGCGAGGTCTGTCAGCGCGCAAAAACGGGAGGAGTCCGCCCTAACCCCCACAGGCAACGCATGTACGCTGGCCGCCCTTGGCAAAAACTAGCAGTTGACCTGGTTGGACCACTGCCCGAGACGGCAAGAGGAAATCACTGGATCTTAGTCCTGACGGATCATTTCACTCGTTGGCAAGACGCGATAGCCTTGCCCGATGCAACTGCGCCCGTAGTTGCCACTGCTCTCGACGAAAGAGTGTTCTCATATTTCGGGATCCCTGAACAAATCCATACAGATCAGGGGGCACAATTTGAGAGTAGCCTGATGCAAGAACTATGCTCCCTATGGAACGTTGACAAAACTAGGACTACCCCATACCACCCACAAGCTAACGGGGTGGTAGAGAGGAATAACCGAGTATTAGGCGACTCCCTGAGGTCCCTACTGCTGAGAAGGCAGCCCAACGAATGGGACCTGCTGTTGCCACAACTCATGCGTGCTTTTAGAGCCACACCCCATACAGTGACCGGAGAAACGGCAAACTTCCTCATGATGGGCCGAGAGCTCCGCCTACCCGACCAAATCACCTGCCACCCTCCATTACCCGACCAGCTCCCTGTGCACGCCTACGCTCAGGCGCTCAAGGAGAGACTAGAGGAAGTACACCACACCTTACGAGAGGAACAGACCCAAATTAGGACAGACGAAGGGGAGGAACCCACCACCTTTGCCCCAGGAGATCAAGTATGGCTGCTAAATCGCAGACGGCGAAAAGGGGAGAATCCCAAGCTCCAGCCAAAGTTTGTCGGACCATTTGAAATCGAGGAGGCCTACCACAATCACACATACCTTATTATGAGGCATGGCCAGAGATCCGTGCAGAATGGTTGTAACCTGAAGCCTTACTACCCCTGCACCGACCCCCGGGGTCAAGCACCGGCAGCACTTGAACCCAACCGTCGACCCAACATGAGGGGCGCCACCCGGAAGAAAAGGAAGCCACGAGAATCCGTGGAGCCTGAATACTTTCCGCTCCCTACCTTGCCAGAATTCCCCCAAGTCAACAGACCGGTACCCATGGAAGAGGATCCAATAGGCTTACCCGAGCCGCCTCCAGCCGCCACACGGCCTTTACCACGGACCCCGGATCCGACACCTCACCTTTCAATGGAAGCCCCCATGACGAACCCCAGGAGCCGGCCACAACGGAATGTGGGACCTCCAACCAGATACGGAGAAGCCTAATGCCTAAGTGCCTAAAAGCCCACTTAATATGTGCCGGCAAAGACTCCGACCAGCAATACCAGGAAAACTTTCCTGCCCTTCCTTCGCCAGACCCAGCAAAACGGTTGGCTTTCCCTCGACCGACCTGTCTTGACCCAGCCAGCAGCCCCGTCAAAATGTCGGTTCGACATCACACTTAACTACAAATATATAACCTGGGTACGAGTGTTACCCCCCACACATATCTGCTCTTGATATTTTATTATTAAAGCCAGGCTATGACTTTAATGGAGAGAGGTATGTGGTAGATTTCAGTGCACTCTAGTTGTAAACAGGTAGTTTACACTAGAAACCTTGCGAAGCAATGCGCTAGACTTCTGCCCACAGCATTGGGTTAATAGCTGTTGGGTAGGAAGTCATACTGTGCCGGTAGCATAGTAAGCAGGGCCGGTATTGACCCCTGCAGGGTCGGTAATGACCTCTACCGACCCGGTACAGCTGTACTGGGCCGGCACAAGATGGCCGCCTTAGACGAGGATCTGCAAAGACATCAGAGAACTTAGTCAAGGTCGTAAACAGGAAGTGCTTACCCCTAAAGTACCAACTTAGTGGACCTAATTCTATATACAGCCTGGGAACCCTGTAGGAGCCGTCATTGGACAATTAGGAGAAAGGACTCCGCCTTTAGCCACTTGGCACCTCCCTTTATTATCTTGCATTGCATTGTGATTGGTTGAGTATTTATATAGTTAATGTAATTGGTTCAATTACTTCCTGTGCATTGTCCCTTATATGTTTTGTGTTCATTAGCTCTCCTATAAAAGGAGAGCTCCCACTGTTACTCTGTGCATTCATTACAATGAGCCATAGCATGTATTATTATATTGCTAAACACCTAGAGGAATAATTACCCTCAGGACTGCTTTGTAATAAAGCCATTACCACAAACACTACTCGGTACTGTTTGTCTGAGCCATGGGCTCTTGCCTTACCGGGTAATTCGGTTGCCCTATACAGTTGGCACTGTCGGTCAGTACAGTGTCCCCTCTGGAGAGAGGTAGAATACTCGAGACTAGTGGATGTCCGTGGTAACAGACCGGAATCCATTACACTATTACTGCAAGTCATGCATAGTAACTCCACAGTAATCCACAATAACTTCTGCCCTCCTGATCTCCAACAATTCCTTTTATAGGAGAGACCAGGAAGGCACACTCCCTTATTAGGGTAAACCAATACAATAATTGCTTACAAGTTATTAACAAATCATTACAATCAATACATAAATAAACAGTAAACAAGGTTGATTGTCTTAGTAGCTCCAAGGCTCCTCCTCTTTAGCTTGGCTCCCACTTTGATGCTCCTTTGCTTGTATAATTCCAATAGGCTGTTTTAGGTTCCTTATTCACTCATGCTTATCCATTGGCGGCCATATATGCCCGGCTAATCTCCGAATGGTGGCCATATATGACCGAGTAAATCCCCGAATGACTCATCAGTGTAGTGGGTGGCTGGGCATACATTATAAGTATAGTAGTGGCACAGCTTAGTCTAGAAGCATCCATAAAAATACCTAAGCTGTGCAAGGGGAATGGGTTCTATTACACTCTTCTGGGGTGGCAAGGGGTGCAGGGTAGGGGGGGTTGAGGGGGAAGGAAAGGGCTGGGGTCACTGATTTCACACAAATCTCCCACAATATAATTCTAGTTTTATATTGAGAAAAGACTCTATAGTACCTGTCATAAGTAATATATATATATAGATTTATACTACGCTCTATAATGAAATATATACCAAACTCTACAACCAATGTATATGCTGCAATATTATACAATAATATGTACATATATCACACTATACAATTATACTACGCTATCCAATAATATACATACTAGACGATAATATATATACATTATACATTAACATTTATGTTGCTAGAGTGTAATACCATAATATATGCGATACCACAGTATATTTGATATAATGATATGTGTAATATCATATTACACACATATATAATAAAACAACAGAACCAACAATTTTAACTTACTGGTAATGCGAGCTCTTCACAGCCATCATTTTAGTAACTCCATTAGACTTCAATATTGCTGAGGTGAACAGGAGAACAACAGCTGAATGTGTTTGTTGGTGGAATAACATATATCTAGACTCTGTATATCAACCATATATACTCTCTCTATATCAACTGTATATACTATCTGTATATCAACTGTATATACTCTCTGTACAACTGTATATACTCTCTGTACAACTATATATACTCTCTGTACAACTGTATATACTCTCTCTATCAACTGTATATACTCTCTGTACAACTATATATACTCTCTGTACAACTGTATATATTCTCTGTACAACTGTGTATACTCTCTGTACAACTGTATATACTCTCTGTATATTAACTGTATATATTCTCTGTACAACTATATATACTCTCTGTATATTAACTGTATATATTCTCTGTATATCAACTGTATATACGCTCTGTATATCAACTGTATATATTCTCTGTACAACTATATATACTCTCTGTATATTAACTGTATATATTCTCTGTATATCAACTGTATATACGCTCTGTATATCAACTGTATATAATATAAGCTATACGAAAGAGGAAGTCAGTTATTTTCCACTGCATAGATATATACATAGACACATACTCAGTACATGGATTTATATTTATACTAAGCAGATACATACATACATACATACACTTGGTAGGTACATAGACATATATACTTGTGCATCTACATATGTATACATGCAATTATTACATACAGTTGGGGAGTGGAGTGATGGAATGCAATTAATGCTATGTCAAAGACAAACAAGGCGTGACTGTAAAAGATGATGGATGGTGTAGGCTACATAATGTTATACAAAAACTGCGTACATGACATTCTCTCCTTCCACCGTTTACAGATGTCTGTAAGGGTCAATGGTTGAGTACCACCAAGTGGTTGCCACTCACTTATTTGTACCATATGATCACCTTCACCACACAATACCATGGATAAATTATCACCTTTGGAGTCAGCTATTGCTAGCTGTTGAGTGAAGGTACTGATGGTTTGATATAGAGATAACATATGACAAGAGCTACTGTTCAGGGGCAGCAATGGAGCCACAAGACTTGTGTTCAGTAACTCATGGAATTGAGCCCCATAAAGGTTACTGGTGATAGTAAAACATTCAGCTTTGACCCATAAAATAGCCTGCAGGGCTACCTAGAGGCGGGGGCTCTGCTCCGACACAAATATAGGAAAAGATACGATCATCTCACCTGGGATTATTCATGGGGCAGTCAAGTAGTAGAAAGTGGACTAATCCTTGCTACAGTTTATTGGTATTCAATGTTCTCTGCGTCAGCGACTGAGAAGGCTTTCTCTGTCAAGAACGCAAACCAAGTGTTGTGTCGAACAAGGAAACGACAATGTTTGTTGTGATGTTACCTAATATAGCGGATCATCTATCTACCGGAGCGGAAGCACCTCTCATGTTCTCAAACAATAATTGAGTTCACATGTAAATGTAGCTATGTGGATACACAAGTATATAGGTTACACAGCATGCACTCAACGCTGGTATCTATCATTAACCATGGAGAGCTTGAATCATTGCCAAAAGGAAACAAAACCTCAATGCCAAAACTCACCGCATTCAATTCTTGTTTGTGAAATAACCAGGAAAGAGATTGTCATGGAATGAGATTTATGTAGAAGCCTATTACTGCAGTAATGTGAGCCAGCTATCTCCTGTAGCAGGATTACCCTGTCTAAGCGAATTGTCTTCTAACAGTGATTTCATTTCCCAACAGGATTATAATGAAAGCTGAATCAATGTGGCAGGTGATAGCAGGTGATAATTGGTCATGGCACCAATTTTGGCACGACTAAAACTTTTGTTAATCTTAAGCATTTTTTTTAGTCAAAAAACAATTTATTTACTTTTGCACAGGTGCATTTAGAAGTGGTGAAACACAAGACAGGAACAAGGTTGCATTACGTCACACTTGAGAGTGTTTGTTAGAAGCAATCTTCGACACAAGGTGCAAGCATTTGTACAAGCATTTGGTGAGTATGTATTGGTTGAGGGCAGTTACTGTACCAGCTCTGCGCTGTGTGTATGTTTAATGGAGGTGAGAGAGAAGCATGAGCAGAAGGCACACAGTTTAGACTTGTGTTGAATCCTCTCAGCAAACTCCCCCTCATCACATCAAAAGAACACAACATCATTTGGCAGAAATATTGTAGCGACAAACTAAGGGGATACAACTCTTAAGTGTGACGTAGCAAACCTAGCCGGGGCGGCTCTCAAGGGGTGGGGTTTGTAGTTGTAGTTCCCCCCAACATCAGAGAGCCACCCTGGCTATAGCAAACCCGCAGATATAATGTAAGTGAGGTACACAATCTCAATATATAAAAGAATAAATAGAGTGAATTTCAGTACAGGACTGCATTTAACAACAAAAGGCTAGGAAATTCACGCACATAGTAACTGAGGTGTCGTAATATTATTGGTAAAATATATAGTGCAGTAGCATAAGTCACCATTAGTAGAATATATACAGTAGTACAAGGTGTCACCATTAGTAGAATATATACAGTAGCACAAGGTGTCACCATTAGTAGAATATATACAGTAGCACAAGGTGTCACTATTAATAGAATATATACAGTAGCACAAGGTGTCACCACTAGTAGAATATATACAGTAGCACAAGGTGTCACCATTAGTAGAATATATACAGTAGCACAAGGTGTCACTATCAATAGAATATATACAGTAGCACAAGGTGTCACCATTAGTAGAATATATACAGTAGCACAAGGTGTCACTATCAATAGAATAGGTACCAAAGGTCCATTTAATCAACCCCATTCTTCCGATGCACAAAAGTTAGCCCTCCTGCCCCTCATGGTTGGAGGAAGCAAAGAAGGAGGCAGGTCTACAATCTCTCTTAATATCTCTGGCAGCTGTACAACAGGCTTTGCATTAGTGTTTGCAAGGTTGGCTGTAAAGGTGGGGTTATCTGAAGTGATTCGTCGAGTGTCATTGGCTGACAGCCAATCCAGAAGTGCCGGTGGTGTTTCTTCATCTCCATTAGATAACAGACCTTTGTCTTTAAGCACTGCCAGAGAACATGAGCCATTTACAAATGAGATATAGGAATGAAAGCAGAAAGAGCAGTTTTTGACTGACTTTACCACTGACCTTGATCAACCAGCTGCTGCCTTACATGTGCTGTCATGTGAGAATGCCTGCAGGAGGATCCATAGGGACATTCACCAGTAGATAAAAACCTTCTACACGCTTCTTTTTTTTCGTCATCTTTCAGTAGTTCCTCCGCATCTGCAGTAGCAATTGTTTAGTCAGAAGTTATTACGTAACATTAGTAAACTCTCGGTGCAACACGGGTGGAAGGGGGACAATATTTTGTGAGGTTAGCTATATGACACATCAAACAAAGAATATTGCTGAAAAATATATTCACATTTGCTAGTGTAAAAAAGGTAAGAAACAAGTTGAATGATAGGCAAAATATAGCAGGCAAAACACGTTGGTAAAAATTTATTGAAGCTGACTGAGAAAAGATGCTGCCAGGCAGCCCTTTTCAGCACGAACCGCGAAACATGATATGGGCAAAACTACATAAATGACAGATAATGCCAACTGCTTCAACAACTATCCCACGCACCAAATTTTCAACAACAATGATAGCCACTGATGGTATTTCCATGTATCTTTCAATATTTAACAACATTTCCGTTCCGATCTTATGACTAAAAATGAGCTCAATCTCGTGAGAAAATCATGAGGAAATAGTAAATGGTTATAATAATGCTGCTAATAACAATAACAGTATTTTCATTAAATTACTATTATTACATAAAAAAGCAGTGAAAATAGAACACAAGTGATATAGAGATTCGATAACATACACATATATACCATACATGGCGACATACATATATATACCATATATGGCCACATACATATATATACCATATATGGCCACATACATATATATACCATATATGGCCACATACATATATATTCCATATATGGCCACATACATTGTGAACTAAGTTTAAAAAAATGAGATATATTCCCACTAGGCAGTACAAAGGAGTACGCAAATGCGTGTGAACACAATTACTGAGAATTGGTTAAATAATAAGTTATAGTATTGAGTCAGTCTGATCTGAGCTCTCGGATGATTTGAGGTGAACAGGAGTGGATGGGGTATAGGTGTCTGCTCTTTGTCGACTAAGATGTCTACTGTCAAATTTATGTTGGAATGGAGGCTCTATTCCTTCTTCAAACCATTTTAAATAGAGCTTAACTCTGGCCACTTTTTTCTGCTCTCAATGGACTCAATTCTGATGTCTTTACGAACTTGTGTAAAACTTACTTGGCCTTGGACAATAAAAATATAGCACAATGCTTGGTTTTGGGTTTTCTCAATCTGCTTAATGGTTATTGAGTGATAGGGGTCCCACACCTGTGCTGTGTACTCCAAGTGGGGTCGTACCAGTGAGAAATAGCTATTTTTTAGGTCTTAGTATCAGCACCTTTTAACACTCGCCTAACGATTGCAAGCTGTTGTGTCTTTAATTGATATTTTATTGGTGATAAGAGAATCCCATTTCAATTTGCTTTCTAGTTCAAAACCTAAATAAGAGTGTGATGTCATCTGTCTAAGCAACTATTTAGATCGTACAGCCAACCCGTTTTTGTACCACGTGAACTTGCAAAAACAGCAGTATAAGATTTTGTCGTACCTAGATGCCAAAAGACTTGTTGGGAAAAATTGAATATCTCTGGAACTCAGTCTTTTATGAAAGTGGTTTAAATGGCAGATAGTAGTCAATCATTTCCCTCAAAGAGTTCTTCTAAATTCTCCTTCTCCAACCTCGTGGTCTCGTGGTACCACGTGCTCAAAGTCTTCATGTTAGCTACATGCTGGTGTATCATGTTGAATAATTGATCAAATGTAGCAGGGAAATTAATTATTTTTTGAAGGAGAGTCAAATAGAATTTCTTAGCAATGTTACAGTAGCATGAGAATTCACAGTCCACGATTTGTAAATATTGTGCAGGATTTTTGTGTCTGTACTGATACAGGCGAGGTAGCAGGCACCTGCACTTCCCTCAGCTCAGATGAGAGTCGGCAGGCTATGGTCAAGCACTTTAGGTGTCACTAACTAGTAGTGCTGGCCTGCATTGCTGGACCAAGTCCAATGCTGGACTCCGCAGCCTACTTGCTGGACCGTACAGCAGAATAGGCCACTCGCTGGTCAGTGCTTTGTGTGCAAGTTAATGCTGGACCACAACTACAAGCTTGTTATTATTGCAGACTTCTATTAATGCAATACAAGAGTGTATGGTTGAGAGTAAGTGTATTATTATATTCTTCTGGCTTGGCTCCTCCAATTACTATGATTTATCATGGAGCTTCAGCCAGTATTTATACAAAAGGTTATGTAATCATTTCTTTGTTCCTTTAAGCGCGGCCTTAGATAATGTAATAAAAGTTTTGGCTGGCTACAACAAAAGAATACATAAACATAGAACAACTGTGCAGTAATTAGGACGTAGGGCTATAATGCATAGAATTGATACTGTTACATAGAGTGATTATTTATGGATAGTACACGCCAGTATGCGCATGTATCTAGTGATGTCTCTTTTCTGTATAATAGAATGTTTTGCAAGAAGCTGGCCATAGAGGTGCTTAGTCATTTCCGGCACAATATTGCGGGCGGAGCTATACACCGAAATAGTTTCGGTTAAATAAAATATCATTTATTGGCAATCACAAAATTATTGTTTTTGGTTGTTACAAAATTATTTTCAGCTGGACTATTATCATTCCTACTGTTGAATATAAAAATATATATTTGCAATTATTGTTATTATTTGTTTGTTTGTTTATTCCTCATAAGACATGATATAAAAAAGTACATAAACACAGAGATAGGTGCAATGAGAGCCCATGTGCGCAATAGCATGGCTAGTCAAGTTATTATTATTACATATTGTTATTATAATTTAATTGACAATCATTATAATCACAACGGTTACAGATGATGCACGCATACAGTTTATATATACACGCGCATATACCATCATATATACATATAGACATATATAGTCAGTTAATTAAGAGTTACACTTGGTAGATCCGCCTCACAGGGCAACAGAAAAAAATGTAATTTTCAACGCAATACACTTTTTAAAATTAAATTATTTAATGTAATTAATCAAATGTAAACAATTTTTTAGCATTAATGAAACTACCAGCTCTTCCAGGACAGGTTGACATCAGTTCTTAGTATGAAAATCAGATTTGAAAAATTCAGTTGGACTAGCTATAATAATATATTATAATTATTATTATATATATTAATAATAATTATTCATAAGTAAGTAGTAAGTATTATTAATAATTAATAATAATAATTACTTACTATTTTATTAGTATATGATTTTCTCTTTTTTTCGTTTGAATGCATGAATTAAGTTATTATTTAATTAATTTATTCAATTATTTCTACCTGTAGTAGTAATATATGCAATAATAATCATAATAACTGAACTGTTACTTTTCTACTGATCATTAAATTAATGGTATTTTTCATTGATTGATTATTATGTAATGAATTATTACATCATCATCATCACTAGCATTTTTTACTCCATTGATTGTTTGTTGTTGTTATTATTAATTTATTGTTATTATAATTATTTATTATCAAATAATTATATTACACCGAAGAGAGAGAAGACTCGGCTTATTTCGGGCAATGCACTTTGGAGAAATAGCTACCACCATCTCAGACTACATAGACCCCCATCCTCACCAGAGCAGCACTCGGAGACACCACCAGCAGTACCTGATACCTCACTGCAACACCGAGTTGTACAAAAAGTGCTTCTTTGTCTCAACAGCCAAGATGTGGAATTGTCTCCCTGTTTCTTCTCCTCTGCTCTCAGCACCCCCTGTGGCAGGCTAGGATCAGATTTTCGTTCTGCCCTGGCCTGTGTTGACGATCCAGAGCGATAAACGATATATATATGAGCCAGCCACATTGCTAGAATCTTCAGAAGAAGAAGCAATTACACTTCAAGTATCAAGTAAGTAAGATAATAATTATCATAACAATAATAATGAATTATTATTATTATTATTATTATTATTATTTTTATTACTATTATTATAATAATAATATAATTATATTTATAATAATAGTATAATAATAAATAATAATAATATAATAATAATATAATAGCAATATTATTAGGATTAGTTGTTGACCATTTGAGTAAAACTATTGACCTTTGTATTTGGCATAATGGAATCGCTTGGCATTGCAGTGCTGTGCACCTAAATTGTGTTTTTTACGAGTTTGGGGATTGTCAGCAAGGTGTTTATCACAATAATCACAGAAGTAGCGTTTCTTTCCCATTTCGTCTTACAAAAGTGAAAACGCGAGCAACGATAGTATACACTAGTGACCCTGTAGAGGATTACTAGTATATACCATAGAAATATAATAGAGATAATTCTATGGTATATACTAACGTTGACGCCAGACCAGAGCCTATAGTTCTATAGACACGATTAAAATAATAGTGTGAGATCCTAGGCTGTTCTTTTTTATGGTTGGGCGACTAAACTCGGACAAACATATATGCTAGTGTTACGTTGTTTATGAGCATAATGTTCATGAGTAGTTGTTTGCCCCTGAAAATTGAACTAAAAATTCGCTGTTTTGGTGAGTAGACAAGTTTCACTGTAATAACAACCAAGTCGCCTCCCAAAATGGTCAAGTACTTCAGTTTATGAATTTTTCAGAGGTGGGAATAAGTCGGACTAAGTCAAGTCATCTTAGAGTCAAGTCATAAGTCATAACTTGACTTGACTTAGTTGAGCAGTGACTTGACTTGACTCTGACTTGATGCCTCATCTGACTTGACTTTATAATGCAGATGACTTGATTAAAGCGGGATTAAAGTCATCATAAAGTCATTTGAAGTCAATCTCGCAGAGTTGTCTGCTCCTACTGCAATCTTTCTATCAATTAGTATTTGTATTATTTTGTTGCATTTCTCCGCCAGTTAGTATTGTATTTGACTGAGCCAGCATTTCAATACTGTAATTGTAAAATATAGATATTAGACAGCACTGTGCTCCATTTTGAACCAGTAGAATGTTGTACCAAATAAAATATTGTGTTTATAGTTCAAGCAATAGACACTTGTAATAAGTTACCCAATTATGATTGGTCTCAGATTGTTCAGAGTGTATCTGACCTTTGACTGGCTATTAGGTGACCTGAATCAGGTTCAATACCATATATGCGTATATGAAATTGATATAGACGGTTATCGTTTTCGCATAAAAACCTTTGAAAACACCTTATTATGGAAAGTCTGCCATATAAATGCGTATTACTTATCATATTTGACCAATTTGTCCCTCAATAGTTAGCGGTAGTTGACTGACAGCTGGTCGGTAGCAGATACTATATTGATTACCGATAGTTGCCCCACCAATTATACCAGTAAAGAACTATTGTTACGGACTAGTGCAAGGGGCAGAGTTTGTGGACTCAAATTAGGTTTTTGGGCTTGTTTGGTCCACATCTGACCTCCGTTTAAAACCAATACCAGTCTTTCGCTGCGCTTGGCCTCTTTCCATCGTAATTTTGCAAAAAAAGCAAGGCTATACTGCAAATTCATTGAAAGTGAATATGATTCGGTATCTTGTAGAATAATCTTGCTGTTGGGTTGCCTATATCACAGGTAATAGGCGATGTTTGGCTAGGGAGTTCTTTCCGGCCCGGAATGAATTTAAATGTTGGGCTGATAAGTGAGGTGCTTGCAGTGTAATTGCAGACTAGGAAATGAGTGGTAAGAGGAGAAGGAGAAGAAGGAGGAGAAGGGCACTGGCATCTGTCCCTCCTTCGATAGGAAATGAGTGGTAAGAGGAGAAGGAGGAGAAGGGCACTGGCATCTGTCCCTCTTTCGATAGGGACACAGAGGTAATCCTTTATGTAAATTTCTGGAATTTCTACATCAAAAGAACAGGAAATTTGCATTGCGGGAATGATGTTTTCAGACCATATTGCCGTTCAAATTGAGATTATTAATCGTTAAAATGCCTGAGACATCTAAATTACCCCCCTCTGAAACCAACTTGGCGAGCCGATCACGATGATGTCTTTGATAATGCTCTACCACCAATAGACTCTGAGATATTGCAAATGACTTGATATTTGACTTGTAAGTCATTTGAGTCAGACTTGACTTAAAATTTTTCATAGCTTGACTCAACAATGTTTGCGACTGGACTTGACTTGACTTAGCTAAATCTCAGAATGACTGCTACTTGGCTTGACTCAAAAACTTCATGACTTGACTTGACTTGACTTTAAAGTCATTTTCTCCCACTCCTGGAGTTATCCCATCAATGAGGATTACGAATCATTTAGGTGAGAGTGAGATGAGACCTGGCTTCGCTGGGGTGAAAGTAACCCCTAGTATTGCAACTAGTTGTGTTCATACGTAGACTACAACATACATAGACTACAACATACATATACTACAACATACATAGACTACAGCATACATATACTACAACATACATATACTACAACATACATATACTACAACATACATAGACTATAGCATACATATACTACAACATACATATACTACAACATACATATACTACAACATACATATACTACAACATACATAGACTATAACATACATATACTACAACATACATATACTACAACATACATATACTACAACATACATATACTACAACATACATATACTACAACATACATATACTACAACATACATATACTACAACATACATAGACTATAACATACATATACTACAGCATACATAGACTACAGCATACATATACTACAACATACATACATAGACTACGATATGTATGTATGTTGACAGATATAAACTGACAGAGACACACTGACATGCTGCCGTATGCAAGGAGGTAAAGTATTTTGATGCCACATAAATTGGGATTGGTTGGTACAAAGATAATATTTAGCTAGAGTTGATTGGCTGTAGAGACATGGCTGGTATATTGTATGATTGTGTAATGTAGATACATACTTGAAAGGTTCACTCATATTTACCCTCTAAATAGAGTCAACACAGCAGCTTACACTGTTATATAATTTTGTAACACCTCTTTCATGCCCTTGCAGCGAATAATTAATTTTCTATCATCCCTGGCCAGCCCAAACTGTTTCATCTTCAGTAGCCATTATTTGAGAGGGTACATCGTTACTGTCCGCTAGCACTGTTTGTGGTCAAACCCTTTCGATTGTGCTTTGCAGCAAGTCGAGAAATCTGAAGCCATCTTGTGAAAACTTTTGAAAGAAGTGGTGACAGATCGTAGATACTTTAGCCAGCTAGGTGTGAACAGGTACGATGCTAATATTGATAGGCAGCATTGTTTGCTGCCAGTTGGTGCATGATTGCACAACCATCACATCTCTCATACTTCGTATATACTTACTATATGCAATGTATATACTTACTATATACACAGTATCTATACTTACTATATACAACGTATATACTTACCATATACAATATATGTACTTACTATATGCAATGTATATACTTACTATATGCAATGTATATACTTACTATATGCAATGTATATACTTACTATATACAATGTATATACTTACTATATGCAATGTATATACTTACTATATACAATGTATATACTTACTATATGCAATGTATATACTTACTATATACAATGTATATACTTACTATACGCAATGTATATACTTACTATATACACAATATATGTATACTTACTATATAATGTAAGTGCTGCCAGGTACTTACAAAGAACAAAATGGCCTGTGCAGATGTACCCTGGAGCTCCGTTGTGAACACAAAAACAAACATTTCGATGACGTTAGAAGGCAGCGAGCTGTGGAAGGAGTTTCATGCCCACACAAATGAGATGATTGTTACCAAATCTGGCAGGTACAGCACTGGCACTGTGTATTATGTATGTAACCATTAGCATGGTATGGGAGTTGTCTGTTGATAGATATGTTTGAGAACTCAGCTACGATGTAGTGAGCAAAGTGACTGCATTAGGATGTCTGCTCCGTGGCAGGTTAACAATGAGCCTAGTTAACTCAGCACTATTTAATGCACCAAGAATTTTGGGAAAGGGTTTTTCGGTTTTCATGATTACTTTTAGCAAAATAGTGATTGGATCATATTTTTGCTGAAGTTGTTGAAGAATTGGCCTACACAGCCTACTCAAGAATCTATATGCAGGGTTTTGGCTCCTCAACTAAATTTACCATCAAAGGCACGCTAAAGCTTGAAGGTCGAAAAAGGAACTTTTCGTGAAATTCAAATTTCTTAATATGTTAAAAAAGTAACCCTAAGGTGGTTGGTAGCAATGCAATCATTTGCAGCTACGTTTGGAATATCTAGAGTGAGGATACATCTCTAATGTTAATCAGTTGAGTCAAGGTCATAGCAAACACGGCAGTTTTTTATATTAACTACTTCGCTGTTAGTAATTTTACTT
The DNA here is from genome assembly GCA_945261195.1 of Cryptosula pallasiana. Classification (NCBI taxonomy): domain Eukaryota; kingdom Metazoa; phylum Bryozoa; class Gymnolaemata; order Cheilostomatida; family Cryptosulidae; genus Cryptosula; species Cryptosula pallasiana. The sequence goes on from OX183136.1 coordinate 41,647,805, forward strand.
TCTTTTCAAACGTTAGTAAAACAGGCATGTGTGACACTGTTCACCTTTTCCCTACAGCAACCACTGGCACTCCTTTCCCTACACCAACCACTGGCACTCCTTTCCCTATACCAACCACTGGCACTCCTTTCTCTACACCAACCGCTGGCACTCCTTTCCCTACACCAACCGCTGGTATTCCTTTCCCTACACCAACCACTGGCACCCCTTTCCCTACACCAACCACTGGCACTCCTTTCCCTACACCAACCACTGGCACCCCTTTCTCTACACCAACCACTGGCACCCCTTTCCCTACACCAACTGCTGGCACCCCTTTCTCTACACCAACTGCTGGCACTCCTTTCTCTACACCAACCACTGGCACCCCTTTCCCTACACCAACCACTGGCACTCCTTTCTCTACACCAACCACTGGCACCCCTTTCCCTACACCAACCACTGGCACTCCTTTCCCTACACCAACCACTGGCACTCCTTTCTCTATACCAACCACTGGCACCCCTTTCCCTACACCAACCGCTGGCACTCCTTTCTCTACACCAACCACTGGCACCCCTTTCTCTACACCAACCACTGGCACCCCTTTCCCTACACCATCCACTGGCACTCCTTTCCCTACACCATCCACTGGCACTCCTTTCTCTACACCAACCACTGGCACCCCTTTCCCTACACCAACCGCTGGCACCCCTTTCTCTACACCAACCACTGGTATTCCTTTCCCTACACCAACCACTGGCACTCCTTTCCCTATACCAACCACTGGCACTCCTTTCTCTACACCAACCACTGGCACCCCTTTCCCTACACCAACCACTGGCACCCCTTTCTCTATACCAACCACTGGCACTCCTTTCTCTACACCAACCACTGGCACTCCTTTCCCTACACCAACCACTGGCACTCCTTTCCCTACACCAACCACTGGCACCCCTTTCCCTACACCAACCACTGGCATTCCTTTCTCTATACCAACCACTGGCACTCCTTTCCCTACACCAACCACTGGCACTCCTTTCTCTACACCAACCACTGGCACTCCTTTCCCTACACCAACCACTGGCACCCCTTTCCCTACACCAACCACTGGCACTCCTTTCTCTACACCAACCACTGGCACCCCTTTCTCTACACCAACCACTGGCACTCCTTTCTCTACACCAACCACTGGCACTCCTTTCTCTACACCAACCACTGGCACTCCTTTCTCTACACCAACTGCTGGCACTCCTTTCTCTACACCAACTACTGGCACCCCTTTCCCTACACCAACCGCTGGCACTCCTTTCCCTACACCAACTACTGGCACCCCTTTCCCTACACCAACCGCTGGCACTCCTTTCCCTACACCAACCACTGGCACTCCTTTCTCTACACCAACTGCTGGCACTCCTTTCTCTACACCAACTACTGGCACCCCTTTCCCTACACCAACCGCTGGCACTCCTTTCCCTACACCAACTACTGGCACCCCTTTCCCTACACCAACCGCTGGCACTCCTTTCCCTACACCAACCACTGGCACTCCTTTCTCTACACCAACCACTGGCACTCCTTTCTCTACACCAACCGCTGGCACTCCTTTCTCTACACCAACCACTGGCACCCCTTTCTCTACACCAACCACTGGCACTCCTTTCTCTACACCAACAGCTGGCACCCCTTTCTCTACACCAACCACTGGCACTCCTTTCTCTACACCAACCACTGGCACTCCTTTCTCTACACCAACTGCTGGCACTCCTTTCTCTACACCAACTACTGGCACCCCTTTCCCTACACCAACCGCTGGCACTCCTTTCCCTACACCAACTACTGGCACCCCTTTCCCTACACCAACCGCTGGCACTCCTTTCCCTACACCAACCACTGGCACTCCTTTCTCTACACCAACCACTGGCACTCCTTTCTCTACACCAACCGCTGGCACTCCTTTCTCTACACCAACCACTGGCACCCCTTTCTCTACACCAACCACTGGCACTCCTTTCTCTACACCAACAGCTGGCACCCCTTTCTCTACACCAACCACTGGCACTCCTTTCTCTACACCAACCACTGGCACTCCTTTCTCTACACCAACCACTGGCACTCCTTTCTCTACACCAACAGCTGGCACCCCTTTCTCTACACCAACCACTGGTACTCCTTTCCCTACACCAACTACTGGCACCCCTTTCCCTACACCAACCGCTGGCACTCCTTTCCCTACACCAACCACTGGCACTCCTTTCTCTACACCAACCACTGGCACTCCTTTCTCTACACCAACCGCTGGCACTCCTTTCTCTACACCAACCACTGGCACCCCTTTCTCTACACCAACCACTGGCACTCCTTTCTCTACACCAACAGCTGGCACCCCTTTCTCTACACCAACCACTGGCACTCCTTTCTCTACACCAACCACTGGCACTCCTTTCTCTACACCAACCACTGGCACTCCTTTCTCTACACCAACAGCTGGCACCCCTTTCTCTACACCAACCACTGGTACTCCTTTCCCTACACCAACTACTGGTACTCCTTTCTCTACACCAACCACTGGCACTCCTTTCTCTACACCAACCACTGGCACTCCTTTCTCTACACCAACAGCTGGCACCCCTTTCTCTACACCAACCGCTGGCACTCCTTTCTCTATACCAACCACTGGCACTCCTTTCTCTACACCAACAGCTGGCACCCCTTTCTACACTGCTTATCATAATAAATCTGCACTCTCACACTTCGCCTAAAAGTTTGTTTGTCAAAGTAGTATCTGGAGTTTGAAAGAACAAAACTTAAATTGTGAAGTGTAGGAGAACTTTAAATTAAAATAGTCTCTACGGTAGCATTACTTACACTTCAACACTCAAAGGAAAATGCAGCAATAGCCACTAAAAGTAGTTGACTGTAGTCACTAAAAGTAGTTGACGGTAGCCACTAAAAGTAGTTGACTGTAGTCACTAAAGTAGCTGACTGTAGCCACTAAAAGTAGTTGACTGTAGCCACTAAAGTAGTTGACTGTAGCCACTAAAGTAGTTGACTGTAGCCATTAAAAGTAGTTGACTGTAGCCACTAAAAGTAGTTGACTGTAGCCGCTAAACGTAGTTGACTGTAGCACTAAAGTAGTTGACTGTAGCACTAAAGTAGTTGACAATGAGGCCCTGTGTACATCTATTGATTAGCTAACGATTTTCCTTACCGATTGAGTGATTTTGCAGCCTCTGTTTTCGGAGAAATCACTGAGCAATCGGTAGCATGTTATTTGAGGCTATCGGCAGGTTTTACACCACATCAAAAAATTGGTGGACAGTTCGTGATTTGACCAATCATATCACTGCTCGCGGGTTTAATGTTTTCAATAAAAATGTTTTTCAAGCACAATTATTTAGGTAAAAAGAGTTTTTCTCAAGCGTCCATTCGTGGTCTGAAAGAGTGTTCAGTCTAACTATGACATCAAATACTGCTGGTTTAACCGGTGATGCGTGAGAGTGGCAAATAGTGAAAAAAAAAACAGAGTAAACACCCTTTCGTCATTTCCAATCGGTAGGGGCAAATCCACAGCTAATTTTTAGATGTACACGTGGCTCAGAGGTATAAGTTGCAGGAGATTTAATTCACAGCATTAAATCATCTCCAGGTACACATATAGAGGACAATCAGCTGTGTCTGCAATAACACACCTCAATGGCGTAATAGTTGCACACTTAGTCAGAAATGCAGATTGAAAATTGGTGAAGTATTTAGTAAACAAAGTTTTTGAAACCAAGTTTGGAATGTTGGTAATAAAAACAGAAGCCACATTTTTTACTATCAGACCTTTTCAGGAAAATAAAATAATATAACAACCGCGCAAAATATCCAAAATGAAGATGGTAATTGGCACCCAGCAGCAAAAATCTGCTGCGTCGAACAGTAAAAAAAAATTACAGACGCTGTTAAATAAACGTACTGGCTAAGACAGCTGTTCTCAGGTCCAAAGATTAGTTTTATCTTTTCATTTCTATAATTGTCGCTGGAAACGTCAAGAATTGCTACTTCTAACAGCTTGAAGGATGAATTTGATGTTCTACAATGTTCTACAGTGTTTGATAGTAATCTCATCAAACAAGACCTGTTTGGACTGGTCCCAGTAAATACAAAGGCAGCACAACACATAAACTATTTATCACTTACACAAGTACTGTGTTATATGCACAAATACTTGACTGGTCTTTGTCGTGTCTCTAAGTCAATGTTTATTCTATATATAACTGAACATACAATATTTGTTGTTTATGATCATTGCATACAAACTACTTGGTTGGAGTTCTTTTGTATCTGATGTGTTGCCGGAGCTTGTTTTTTTGTCGAAAGTTGTGTGTCCAATGCATTCATAACGCATTGCATAATAGTCGTAGAAAGATATAAGGAGTTGTGCACATCGCGCATGTGCAGGATACTGTATTATACTTATAGGAATATACAAGGAGTTGTGCACACCACGAATATGCACCATACTGCATTATGCTTATAGGAATATATAAGGAGTTGTGCACACCACGAATATACACCATACTGCATTATGCTTATAGGAATATACAAGGAGTTGTGCACACCACGAATATGCACCATACTGCATTATGCTTATAAGAATATATAAGGAGTTGTGTACACCACGAATGTATTCCATATTGAATGATACTTATAGGATCATGTCAGGAGTTGTGTGCACAATGTATCTATACCATAATGTATTATACTTGTAGGAAGATGTTTCCAGTTTTGAAGGTAAAATTATCAGGTCTCAATGCAGACTCCATCTACAATATAGACCTGCATTTTGAGCAAGTAGATGGACACAAGTGGAAGTACCAAAATGGTGGATGGCTGCCTAGCATCAGCTCTGAAAGTGCTGCCTCTCAGGTTGGTCTGGCACGCAGTGCATCACACTACAACTGTGCAATACAGTACAACACATAGTATAACATAATACAACACACAGTACAGCACAGTACAACACACAGTACAACACAGTACAACACACAGTACAACCCAGTACAACACACAGTACAACACACAATATAACACAGTACAACACACAGTACAACACAATACAACACAGTACAACACACAGTACAACACAGTACAACACACTACAACCCAGTACAACACACAGTACAACACACAATGTAACACAGTACAACACACAGTACAGCACAGTACAACAACAGTACAACACAGTACAACCCAGTACAACACACAGTACAACACACAATATAACACAGTACAACACACAGTACAGCACAGTACAACACAGTACAACACAGTACAACACAGTACAACACACAGTACAACACACAATGTAACACAGTACGACACAGACTGTGTGTAACACAGCACAATACAACACAATGCAACACACAGTGCTACACAGTACAACATACAGTGCTACACAATACAACACACAGTGCTACACAATACAACACACAGTGCTACACAATACAACACACAGTGCTACAACGTACAATACAGTTGTATAATGTATATATTGTATATATAACCAAAACATACAACTTGTTGTCAGCAGGCGATCTGCTCTCACCCAGACTCCCCCAACTTTGGCTCTCATTGGCTGACACAAGCAATATCATTTGATAGAGTAAAACTAACCAACAAGCCCCTCCCACATTCACCTGCTAACCATATTAACAAGCCAGTGAGTATCTACATCAATAGCTTCTGTTACCTTGTGTCACACATAGTAATGTCTTATAGTTACCTTGTCTCACACATAGTAATGTCTTATAGTTACCTTGTCTCACACATAGTAATGTCTTATAGTTACCTTGTGTCACACATAGTAATGTCTTATAGTTACCTTGTCTCACACATAGTAATGTCTTATAGTTACCTTGTCTCACACATAGTAATGTCTTATAGTGAGTATCTACATCAATAGCTTCTGTTACCTTGTGTCACACATCGTAATGTCTTATAGTGAGTATCTACATCAATAGCTACCTGTTACCTTGTGTCACACATAGTAATGTCTTATAGTGAGTATCTACATCAATAGCTTCTGTTACCTTGTGTCACACATAGTAATGTCTTATAGTGAGTATCTACATCAATAGCTACCTGTTACCTTGTGTCACACATCGTAATGTCTTATAGTGAGTATCTACATCAATAGCTTCTGTTACCTTGTGTCACACATAGTAATGTCTTATAGGTACCTTGTCTCACACATAGTAATGTCTTATAGATACCTTGTGTCACACATAGTAATGTCTTAGAGGTACCTTTTGTCACACATAGTAATGTCTTATAGGTACCTTGTCTCACACATAGTAATGTCTTAGAGGTACCACTACAGCAAGTACACAAATATACACTAAAGGAACACATAGTATTGTTGTTGTTGTAGGTTCTACTGCAGTCTCTACACAAGTATATACCTAAAGTACACGTAGTACTTGTAGGAAAGGGAAAGGAACAAAACCAGACTGTTGCAGTTTTCAGTTTTGAAGAAACCGTTTTCATTGCTGTCACAGCTTATCAAAATGAGGAGGTAAGGCTAGCACGTACCTTGGCGGCTTCTGAGGCTAGCAGGTAACTTACCTGGTTCTAAGGCTAGCAGGCACTTTAACTGGTTCTGAGGCTAGCTGGTACCTTGCCTGCTTCCAAGCAGTAGACGGAGATTTTCACAGTCTGAATGTTGCTAGACATAACAAGCATAGCCCGAGACATAGGCCCTGTTTACACTAGCACAAAGTGTAACAGAAATACACATTTCGCACACATGTGGCCACCAAAACTTGCAGCAAAAAGGAATGTTGTTTGTTTACATAGGTTCGCAACAAAACAGCCATGGATTGGTATAAAAACTGAGACAGGTACCGAGGTGTTTTAAATACGGATACAAATGGTTGCTATTATAGCTTCATTCAGAGTGCTTTATTTCCTACTGATGTAAATGGGGCTACAGTGATGGTAAGGCTGCACACATTGCTCATGCTGCCACATCCAAAGTAAACTGTTACAGATCACTGATTTGAAGATAAAATACAATCCATTCGCCAAAGGATTCCAGGAACGAAGGGGCCGAGCTTGCTCCGAGGAAAGACTTAATGAAGAAGACAAAATGTTTATGAGTGAACTGGTCTCTAGATCTACATCAACTAGGCCTCTACTAGCCAACAGTGAGTGTAAGTATGCAGTAGAACTCTATGATGTGGTCTAGTGCACGTGGTTTATGTGCTCACAGCCAATGGTATTCATGGTTCTGTATGTGCAGCACACACAAGCCATTTCCTGCCAAGCTCAATGGCTGTCAAACAATGTTACACGAAACCAACATTCAACTATCAAACTACAACAACAGAGTGCAGGACAGGCCTTAGAGATGCTTGTGCAATGAGATCTCATCGCCTAAATACTAGTCATACAGGTACTATTCAACACTACATCTACCTATATTATATAACTACTTACTACAATATAACACTACATCTACCTATATTATATAACTACTTACTACAATATAACACTACATCTACCTATATTATATAACTACTTACTACAATATAACACTATATCTACCTATATTATATAACTACTTACTACAATATAACACTACATCTACCTATATTATATAACTACTTACTACAATATAACACTACATCTACCTATATTATATAACTACTTACTACAATATAACACTACATCTACCTATATTATATAACTACTTACTACAATATAACACTATATCTACCTATATTATATAACTACTTACTACAATATAACACTATATCTACCTATATTATATAACTACTTACTACAATATAACACTACATCTACCTATATTATATAACTACTTACTACAATATAACACTACATCTACCTATATTATATAACTACTTACTACAATATAACACTACATCTACCTATATTATATAACTACTTACTACAATATAACACTACATCTACCTACATTATATAACTACTTACTACAATATAACACTATATCTACCTATATTATATAACTACTTACTACAATATAACACTACATCTACCTATATTATATAACTACTTACTACAATATAACACTACATCTACCTATATTATATAACTACTTACTACAATATAACACTACATCTACCTACATTATATAACTACTTACTACAATATAACACTACATCTACCTATATTATATAACTACTTACTACAATATAACACTACATCTACCTATATTATATAACTACTTACTACCATATAGCACTACATACATCACACTACGTAGTTACTAGACAGTACATATAATGCACATATGTACGTTTTAGAGACATTTCCTCAACACAATGTAACTTCCTCTGTCAGAAGTACGACAATGATGTCTACACCAGCTACGTGGCCTCACAACTCTTCGCAGCGTTACCTAATAGATGCTAGCTCTAGCAATGGCTCTGCCGCTTTGTTACCTGCTGCCACTGTGGTCTGGCCACCGCTGCAACCCCCCCACTACACCCCTCTTAACAACAATAGCCCTGAACAAAGGGCAGACAATTATTACAGTCATCATGGTTGTTACGGGCCAGCATTCCAGGGATCTCCGCACGGTCAATGAGCTAACAGCTGTCAAGTGTATTATTTAGAGTACAGTTGGCATCAGACTCTACAGGGTCACTGCTGTGAACTATACAGGATATAGAGATGAAGTTAATTCACTGAAAACAATCTATTATAGAACGAGCTGATACACCACACAAGTTGTCCATGTATCTATCCGTGGGGGGTGTGATTTAATGTACCAGCATACAACAAAAGCCATCTCACTGCCACTGTATTACATGATATAGTATTACATGTTGTAGAATAACATTTTGTAGTATTCCATGTTGTAGTATTACATGTTATAGAGTTACATGCTGTAGTATTACATGTTGTAGCATTACATGTTGTAGTATTACATTTTGTAGTATTCCATGTTGTAGTATTACATGTTATAGAGTTACATGCTGTAGTATTACATGTTGTAGTATTACATGCTGTAGTATTACATGTTATAGAGTTACATGCTGTACAGTTACACGCTGTAGTATTACATGTTGTAGCATTACATGTTGTAGTATTACATGCTGTAGTATTACATATTACAGAGTTACATGCTGTAGTATTACATGTTGTAGTATTACATGTTGTAGTATTACATGTTGTAGTATTACATGTTGTAGTATTACATGCTGTAGTATTACATGTTGTAGTAGTACATGCTTTAGTATTACATGTTGTAGTATTACATGTTGTAGTAGTACATGCTGTAGTATTACATGTTGTAGTATTACATGCTGTAGTATTATATGTTGTAGTAGTACATGCTGTAGTATTACAAGTTGTAGTATTACATGCTGTAGTATTACATGCCACGTGTACTACATTTATTGAATATAGGAGTCTAAAATCAGTGCACATGTATGAAGAAAGGAAGTAATAAAATGCTATACTACAAAATGATATAATAAAGTACATAAAACATACAAGTACCAGCACACTATTGCACTACATTATCACTAACAGATAATTGTATGTACAACACACCAATACTATAAGATAATGAGGTGGTCAATGACTCTCTATCTCACTAGTCTCTTTCCTAGCAAACTTACTCTCACCAACACTCAAGTAGTTTGGCCAGTAAGTGCTCACAGCCTTGGCTTCCTACAATAGAACCATCTCACATATAGTTTTCTACAGTAGGATAATCTCACATATAACTTCTTACAGTAGGATAATCTCACATATAATTTCTTACTGTAGGATAATCTCACATATAATTTCTTACTGTAGGATAATCTCATAAATAACTTTTCACGGTAAAACATTCTCATCGCCGACGCAAAGTGAGAGAAGATATTGTGCAAGCAAGAAATGAAACTGAAGATGGAAGTCTCATCCAGACCAACTTCTCACTACTTACAATGACTTTGAGCTCAGCTTCTGCTCCAGTCAGTGTCAATGGTTGCCCATTAGTACCAGAATCTTCACCCTCTATGGCTAATATGGGCTGTCTTATGTCTGTTTCTTGTTCTTCATTCCTGTTACTGTATGGAACTAAGGCTGAGTTATGTACCAGATCTGATTTCTGATCTATTGGGGGGCTGGATGGCTCCTCCTCTATAGGAGTGAATACATTAAATGGTTGCCTGCAATACGTATGTATGGTGGAATTACCACTGCTGCACCACAATCACATACCAGCTATGAGTAAATGATAAGATCACTACTACCTGATCCCACTGGTAGGCTGCTGAGTTTCTTGCCTCCACTGTGAGACTCTATCCTCCTGCACCTCGGTGAGACTTTCACCCTCAGTATCACTCAAGTCAGGCACATCATACGAAGGGTCGTATGTGGGGGAGATGGCGTCATTGAACTCTACTTTCTGAGCCTTTCTACCTGCTGTAGAGTGTGCTGCAGGGCTGATAAGTCTACACACATTTTTCTGCAATAGAAAGACCAATTTGATCAGTAACTAGTAGTACTATATGAGAGGACATGCAGTAGCAGTAACTAGCAGTACTAAATGAGAGTGCATACAGTAGTAGTAACTAGTAGTACTAGATGAGAGTACACACAGTAGTAGTAACTAGTAGTACTATTTGAGAGTACATACAGTAGTAGTAGCAAGCAGTACTAGATGATTACATATACAACACCACAGACATAGAAGGGTGCTACGTGCATGTTACAACAACTTACAAGGTCAGAGATCAAGTTAGATTTCCTTTCTACTTGTAAAATGTCACCATTCCTTCCATCTATAATTCTCTTAGCTTGAGCTGAGTTAGCCTGTGCTCTCTGGTACATTTCTCTGAGGTAGGCAACGTGGGAGGAATACTCGTCCTTGCGCCTTTCTCTGGTTTCCTCTCGAGCAATCTCTGACTCCCCATCTGAATCATCTAGGTCTGGTCTGAGGCAATGTAAATCAGGTACGTCCATCTAAAGAAACACAATGAAGTGTATTTACATGTACTTAGCGTGTACACATGTTGTATGTGATATATGCAACTGATGATATATGCTACAGTGTTACATGTACTTAGCATGTACACATGTTGTATGTTATGTGTATATTAGAGATTCATATAACTTACACGAGGACATCTCTTCTCCAGAGCTGCCGCTGCTGCTCTGGCTATGTCAGCAGGTGACAACTTTTTGTTCCCAGAAAGTGGGTTTAAATCTGTGCCCATCTATAACAATATTACACATCTCATATCAAATGTAATGTATCTCATACTATATGTCATATGTCAAAGGTCACATGTAATATGTCAAATACTATCTGTCATAGACAAAATATTACACGTCATGTGTCACATTTTATACATCATATGCCAAAAGTCAAATGTCAAAGGTCACATACAACTTTTCACCGAAGATTGAACCTGTTTAGCCACATATGAGAAAAAGACCGGTGGCTTCACAGATTAATTATGCACACCTGCTTTTTTGGAATGCTCTTTGAGCTTGGTCTAGAGGACTTATAGGGAGTGTTCTCTCTTGTCTCAGCTATCTTACTGAGGGGCCTTTCTCCCTTCCTACTGGTACTCAGTCTACTTTTGCTCGTGTTTTTCTTTGCCACAAAATCATCTACATTACAAAAAGCACATCAAGTAAAATGAAAGTAACAATCATAAAGTGAAAATAGTTAGTAGAAAGCTAAAGTGAAAGTAATAAGTATGCAAGTAAAGTGAAAGTGATAAATATCAAAGTACAGTGAAAGTGGTGCATATCACAGTAAAGTGAAAGCGATAAATAGAAAAGTAAAGCGAAAGTGATAAATATAAAAGTAAAGTGAAAGTGATAAATATAAAAGTGAAGTGAAAGTGATAAAACTCCAAAAATAGATGATTAAATGGAGCATACCTGTGTATTTGTTGACATCTTCAGCTGAAGAGATTCCATTTCTAAACTCTGTTAGCTCGTCTTCTGTCTGTAAAAACCCTGCCTTTGACAGCTTGTGTTCAGCTTCTAGCATCTGAAATATACATAGACATTTACCTGAACGTAGGTATGTGGTATAGATAGACATATAAAAGTGCATAGTATGCAGTATCCATGGCGACACTCACTGTAAGTCTATTGGATTTAGGAATATTAGATGTTCGAACTGGTTTGGTGTTGAGCTTGATTTTTCGCTGACTGCTGCTTGTGTTTTTCTATATAACATACACACCATGCGTATCATATGGCATTTCTATACAACATACACACCATGCGTATCATATGGCATTTCTATATAACATACACACCATGCGTATCATATGGCATTTCTATATAACATACACACCATGCGTATCATATGGCATTTCTATATAACATACACACCATGCGTATCATATGGCATTTCTATATAACATACACACCATGCGTATCATATGGCATTTCTATATAACATACACACCATGCGTATCATATGGCATTTCTATATAACATACACACCATGCGTATCATACGGCATTTCTATACAACATACACACCATGCGTATCATACGGCAGTTCTATATAACATACACACCATGCGTATCATATGGCATTTCTATATAACATACACACCATGCGTATCATATGGCATTTCTATACAACATACACACCATGCGTATCATATGGCATTTCTATATAACATACACACCATGGGTATCATATGGCATTTCTATATAACATACACACCATGCGTATCATATGGCATTTCTATATAACATACACACCATGCGTATCATATGGCATTATAATTTGTTATATTCTAGTGTAATGTATTGTAATGTGTGATATTGTTTTATATTGTAATACATAGAGCTAGACATGGCTCGAGTGGTATATAATACATAGAGCTAGGTATAGCTAGGGTGGTATACAATACATAGAACTATACATTCTAGAGTGGTATATATTACATAGAACTAGACAGCTAGAGTGGTATATACTACATAGAGCTAGACATAGCTAGATTTGTATATAATACATAGAACTAGACATAGCTAGAGTGGTATATAATACATAGAGCTAGACATAGCTAGAGTGGTATACAATACATAGAGCTAGACATAGCTAGAGCGGTATATAATACATAGAGCTAGACATAGCTAGAGTCGTATATAATACATAAAACTAGACATAGCTAGAGTGGTATATAATACATAGAGCTAGACATAGCTAGAGTGGTATATAATACATAGAGCTAGACATAGCTAGAGTGGTATACAATACATAGAACTAGGCATAGCTAGAGTGGTATATATTACATAGAACTAGACATAGCTAGAGTGGTATATATTACATAGAGCTAGACATAGCTAGAGTGGTATATAATACATAGAACTAGACATAGCTAGAGTGGTATATAATACATAGAAGTAGACATAGCTAGAGTGGTATATAACATTTACAACTTTACACTGAGCAAAGCAGAAGGTTTATCATCCAGCTCAAGTATCTTGTCTCTCAGCTGACTCATATATCTATCATAATAGTAGTCCTTCAGCTTGTGGTAGTCCTCTGCCTCTTCTAATTCCTTCTGCATAGACATAAGCATGCACATAGACACCTACTCACACATAGACATCTACTCATACACAGACATCTACTCATACAGAGACATCTACTCACACAAAGACATCTACTCATACATAGACATCTACTCACACATAGACATCTACTCATACGTAGACATCTACTCATACATAGACATCTAATCACACATAGACATCTACTCATACATAGACAACTACTGATACTTATACCCCATGTACATCTACCGATTAGCTCCCGATTTGCCTTACCGATTGAGGATTTCCTTGCATCCGTTTCCTGTGTGACGTAATGAAATAATCGGCAGCATTTTATTTGAGGCTATTGGTAGGTTTTGCTCGCGGTCAAAAAATCGGTAGGTATTTTACTATTGGACCAATCAAATCACCGTTCGTGGTTTTAATGTTTCCAGCTAAACTGTTTCTCAAGTGCAATTATTTTTAGATGAAGAACCGTTTTTTTAGCGTCCCGTCTTTGTTGTTTTAAATCACTTTATGGCTAGCTGTGGAAAAAATGTAGCGAGTTTCACCGGTATTGCGTGAGAATGGCAATTGGAGAAAAAAATAGGGGAAACTCCTTGACGTCATCTCCAATCGGTAAGGGCAAATCGGTAGGTAATCGGTAGATGTACATGTAGCATTAGACATCTACTGATACATAAACATCTACTGATACATAAACATCTACTCATACATAGACAACTACTGATACTTAGACATCTACTGATACATAGACATCTACTGATACATAGACATCTACTCATACATAAACATCTACTCATACATAGACAACTACTTATACATAGACATCTACTTATTCATAGAGATGCACAATATCCATGCATAAGCTAATGCGGGTAAAGAGAGACATAAGCTCATACAACTAGAAGCACATGCAACGTATGATGTAAGCGGGGTAAACAGGAGTGTAGAGAGGGGAATTACAAGCCCTTTACCAACACTATTTAAAGGGAGTATTAATTAGAACAGAAAGAACATGTCTAACAAATCTAATATATAATTTGTCTAAGGCATATGAGAGGATGTGACAGAGCACCATGCGTGGCGGGACAAGGAAGGAAAGAACTTTCAATAACCAATCAAGTCATCTAAAAATTGTATTGGCAGTAGATAAGTGGAGCAGTTTGACAAGGAAACCCAGAGCAGGTGAGGAAGCGCTAATCTGGTATCCTGACGTGACCATGAATAATTTAGCGGCAGTAAAAGCATTGCATAATGACAGTTGATTAGAGTTGGAGACTATAAGCAGTCAGATATGGAGGCTAGTTACTAATGAACGGTCTCATATTCATGCTATACATCGCCTTCTACCCGCCTCTCTCATCACCAAATTCTATAGTTTACATCCACGGTATTGGCCAGGCTGATACAAGTGCCCATGTTCTCATTTTTAGCAATACAGATGCGGGGACCTCTCCATAAGCCCCCTCCCCTGCACAATGGAGCTTACTGTGCCATCCTAATGGGGTCCCGACAGAGTAGTTTCACTTTAGCGATGCAACCAGAAGTAGCTTAGTCGATTGTTGAACTTATCTATTAGAAATCACGACTTGCTTGACTATTATGCTGATTTGAGTCATAACATAACATAACATGACAAAAATAATGTTGTCAAGAAAGCTCAACGAATCAATAAAGCTTTTGGAAGTTCTTTTTTGAAAAGACTTTGGTTTATTTACTTAAAAAAAATAATTCAATATTATGTTTACAGGTAGAACCATAGTTTTGTATTTCGGGTTTAATTGAGCTTGCCAATGTAGACTAATGAAGCACGCCCTTGAACAACTACTGTGGTTTGCTACCACAGTGCCGATGTGCTGTTACAATTTATGTTGATGGCGCATCGTCAGTATTCTAAAACCCAAACTTATCAGCCGTCGTGAGTAAGAAATGTTTCTTTAGTAGTTGTTAAAATGAAGCGACTCTCGTTTTAATAGAATTGTTGGTGGAAAGCGGGCTTCCTGTTTCTTTCATACTAGCGCCGCAAAAAAAACTGCCGGGATCCCATTAGTCAAGTGTAATGGCAGGAGATGGGCCTGGGAGTTACATGGGCGGAGTTTAGTGGAAATCAACAAATAATACGCAGTGGTTTTATCGCAAACAAATAAACTATGCAGCCCATTTTTATAATTTTTTTATCTTTATTTTTTTAGAAACCAAGCATGCTTGCAATGATGACATTTAAAACCAACTTATTAACACAAAATATGCATACTTTGTATTTTCAATAGTTTTTGGCTACATTTTATGATAGCTAATGAATTTTCAGCTCATTATTTGTTATTGTACGAAAGTTGGAATAAAGAATTGAAGAGGCAATGTTTAGCAACAATAATACTCGATTTCATTAATAATGAAGATGGACCAGTTTAAATAGATATAATTGATTAATAATAAACTCCGCCCATATAACTCCCAGATGCTGCCATTACACCTGTCCTCCCTTGGGCCATACAACTCCCAGATGCTGCCATTACACCTGTCCTCCCTTGGCCCATATAACTCCCAGATCCTGCCATTACACCTGTCCTCCCTTGGGCCATATAACTCCCAGATCCTGCCATTACACCTGTCCTCCCTTGGGCCATACAACTCCCAGATGCTGCCATTACACCTGTCCTCCCTTGGCCCATATAACTCCCAGATCCTGCCATTACACCTGTCCTCCCTTGGGCCATATAACTCCCAGATCCTGCCATTACACCTGTCCTCCCTTGGGCCATATAACTCCCAGATCCTGCCATTACACCTGTCCTCCCTTGGGCCATATAACTCCCAGATCCTGCCATTACACCTGTCCTCCCTTGGGCCATCCTGCCATTACACCTGTCCTCCCTTGGGCCATATAACTCCCAGATCCTACCATTACACCTGCCCTCCCTTGGGCCATATAACTCCCAGATGCTGCCATTACACCTGTCCTCCCTTGGGCCATATAACTCCCAGATCCTGCCATTACACCTGTCCTCCCTTGGGCCATATAACTCCCAGATCCTGCCATTACACCTGTCCTCCCTTGGGCCATCCTGCCATTACACCTGTCCTCCCTTGGGCCATATAACTCCCAGATCCTGCCATTACACCTGTCCTCCCTTGGGCCATATAACTCCCAGATCCTGCCATTACACCTGTCCTCCCTTGGGCCATATAACTCCCAGATCCTGCCATTACACCTGTCCTCCCTTGGCCCATATAACTCCCAGATCCTGCCATTACACCTGTCCTCCCTTGGGCCATCCTGCCATTACACCTGTCCTCCCTTGGGCCATATAACACCCAGATGCTGCCATTACACCTGCCCTCCCTTGGGCCATATAACTCCCAGATCCTACCATTACACCTGTCCTCCCTTGGGCCATATAACTCCCAGATCCTACCATTACACCTGTCCTCCCTTGGGCCATATAACTCCCAGATGCTGCCATTACACCTGTCCTCCCTTGGGCCATATAACTCCCAGATGCTGCCATTACACCTGTCCTCCCTTGGGCCATATAACTCCCAGATGCTGCCATTACACCTGTCCTCCCTTGGGCCATATAACTCCCAGATCCTACCATTACACCTGTCCTCCCTTGGGCCATATAACTCCCAGATGCTGCCATTACACCTGTCCTCCCTTGGGCCATATAACTCCCAGATCCTGCCATTACACCTGTCCTCCCTTGGGCCATATAACTCCCAGATGCTGCCATTACACCTGTCCTCCCTTGGGCCATATAACTCCCAGATCCTACCATTACACCTGCCCTCCCTTGGGCCATATAACTCCCAGATGCTGCCATTACACCTGCCCTCCCTTGGGCCATACAACTCCCAGATGCTGCCATTACACCTGTCCTCCCTTGGGTCATACAACTCCCAGATGCTGCCATTACACCTGTCCTCCCTTGGGCCATCCGCCTTAGGGAGATTGCTCCATCAGATGCTATAACCATTTATATGGCAATCTAGCACCATCTCACAACTTCAACAGTTCTACGTAAAACAGGTAGAGGTGCAGTGTAACGAGGTGCATAGCAACTGCCTGAGGTGTATAACAAGTGGTACACGGTGTACTACATCATACGGTACATTCAGTCACTAGTTCCTATTGTATCACTACCATACTTCTTATACTTACCAAAAGCTGAGGGTAACAAACAACAATAACACTTCAATTTTCAATCAACAGGCACCAAACAGGTATAAAAAATGAAACAGTAATACAGTGAAACAGTAGTACAGTAAATTTCTAGTGCTGGAAAAATTGCAAAAAATCAATAGATGATATATGATATTGTAAGAAATGAGGCAGAGGTGTAGAGATGTTGATGTTGCAGTATAAAAAAAACATGAAAGAAAAGGAGGTGCAGCTCTGGAAATGATTTTAGAGAGTTTCAATCAAATGGGGATTGCAACAAAGCGAGTAAGTGAATAAAGTGATAAAACGGCGAGTAACGCTAAACTTACTTTAGTGGGCTTTCGAAGTGCATGATTCCTCGCTTGACTCGATGACACGCTCTACAGAATTAACCAGAAATAGTAGCATAGTAGAAGCTCTGATCTATTGATAAGTGACATCGTCGACAGAAGACCTTGAGATATGCAAGTGCTTTACAGCTGATAGAAAAATAGAAGGAGCTTGAGCTATAAAACCATTAGATTAAAGCACACTACAGTTCTATTTAGCGTCGCTTTAATACTAAACTTACAAACTACGTAACAATAGGATCATAGGCTATAATAGCGGTAATATGATTTATAAAAGAGCTCATGTAGCACACAGTGTGATGGGGCAAATTTCTTGTGGTAAGTAAATGCACAAAACAATATATGCCAGCAACTTACAACATAAGTAGTAATACCTTGAAAACATACCTTCGATGATGACATGGTTACGGTATAGAATGGATAGCTGAATTTTTCACTCACGATCAATTTTTGTCAATCAAATGTCACAAATTTATATCTACAAAAAAAATTCTGCTACATGCTAACCTCATGTACATTAGTATTTTAAATTATTGTAAAGATATTGTTTTGCTCAGTTTATTTCTTGATTAGTGGAACAACAAAATGATAATAATAATAATTATGATGTTATGATCAAACTCATCAGTTTTTTATTTCCCTGTAGCTTTATGAATTTGTTTCAGTTAGTTATTGTAGAGATGATAAATCTCTACATAACGCTTCATTTCAATCTCCAAATTAATCTAATAGAAGTTGTCCCCCTTTTTAAAAAGTACAATTGAGTAAACAACTCCCAATTGTCCAGTGATGTATATCAACCCGATATGCTATCCTATCACACCAACTCAATTTAGTCTGGGGACAGCAACTGGGCATTCAAACTGTTTCTTGTATGTTTGTTTGGTGAGATTATAGATAGATTACTTAATAACTGATAGATAATATGTAAGACGATGTTTCAGCTCGAGCTGACAATGGCGACTGCCATATTATTCAAAACGAGATAAGGTCAAGGATAAGCAATACCGGTCAAGGACAAATAATACAAACATCCCCTTTTCCTTTTTTTAAACAAAGCTTGATAAAAGAGGGAGTTTCTAACGAAGATTATAATAATTTGTAACAAACACAAAATATATGATTGTCGGCCAAAACCTGGCCACAGCACAAACTAAAAAGTGTTTACTGTTTCATCACAAAACATGTAGGAAGATTTCTAAAATGATATAAAGAACAAGCGTAATTAATGAGGTGTCTTTATGAATTGGATCGCACTATTGTGTGCTTTCGACCCGTTTGCATTGGTTGTTTAATATCCTTACAGTAATGGTCGAGTGTCAAATGTTTGTTATTCCCGGTATCTCAGTGGTTTTAGAACTGCTCTACCACTCTTGGTTAAGTATGGCGTGGCAGCTGCATTAACTTGATTTTCACTGGACATGACTGGTGGTGACACAGGCTCTGAGAGAGTTCTCGATTCTGTTG
Organism: Cryptosula pallasiana; assembly: GCA_945261195.1. NCBI lineage: Eukaryota > Metazoa > Bryozoa > Gymnolaemata > Cheilostomatida > Cryptosulidae > Cryptosula > Cryptosula pallasiana. Next base: position 41,667,325 of record OX183136.1, read on the forward strand.
GATAGGGTGCAGCATCTATTTGTGTTTTTCTGCGAGGTGTAGTAGTGTTGCTCTTACATTTTGGAGTGTCTCTAGATTCTGTCGGTGCTCTGGGTGACAAATCTAAGGGTTCTGCTGTGACTTTAGGTCTAGAGTTAATGGGATTTGGGCCATTGCAAATTGGCTGTAAATTGACTCTATTTCGACGTACAAGATTGCCTTCTCCATTTATTATTGAGTATGACCTGTCAGATAGTTGTTCGGCAATCGTTCCTCTTTGCCAGTTTTGCTTGTGTCTAGTAGAGTCTCTAAGCAATACAGCAGTCCCTTCAGACAATCTGGGCAAGTTTTTGGTGTCTAGTAGAGTCTCTAAGCAATACAGCAGTCCCTTCAGACAATCTGGGCAAGTCTTTGACACTCTTGTTATACTACTTCTGCGTTCTCTGGTGTTTCATGGCCTTTTGTTGCACTATGGTCTGAATATCTGTACACAATGTTGTGATTTGCAACAAAACTGATCTGGTTTCTCTACCAAATAGACGCTGGGCTGGTGAGGTTGTCATGCCCTCTGAAGGGGTGTTTCTTATTCCTAATAAAGCCAGATATGAGTCTTTAGCACGCTTGAATACGCGTTTAGCAATTTTGAGAGCTGACTCAGCCTTGCCATTAGACTTGGCATGATAGGGAGAGCTGGTTGTGTGTTTGAACTCCCAGTCTTGTTCAAATTGCCTAAACTCCTGAGCAGTGAATTGAGGCCCATTGTCTGATTGTACAAGAAGGGGTATTCCAAATCTAGCAAATACCCCCTTGCAGGCCTCTACCACACTGGAGCTACTTGTTGATTTAAGCAGTTAAACATCAAAGAAATCAGACAGATAGTCTACTATGATTAGATAGTCTCTGTTGTCATAATAGAACAAATCCATGCGGACTTTGGCACACAACTGACTAGGTATACGGTGGTCTATAATAGTTTCCTTCTGCTGTAGCGGTGCATCCAGTTTGCATGTCACACACTTCTTGGTATAACTTTGGATATCTTGAGCCATGCTTGGCCAATATACTGCTTGTCTCGCTCTGCGCAGGGAAGCTGCTGTCCCTTGGTGACTTGAATGCACCCTCTGGAGAATGTCAGGTTTCAACAATGTGGGTATAACCATCTTAGTGCCTTTGTAGATGATGCCATCTAGCACAGCTAACTCATCCCAAAACGTCCAGAAAGGCATAAGCTGTTCATCTACATCATTCACAAGTCTTGGCCAGCCATTCAATATTTTGTTTTTTTGATAGATGAGCAGTGAATCAGCTGCAGTCGCTATTTAAATTGCTTTATAACGATCTTCAGTGACTCGAAGGTCACTTGATGGGTTTACCTCGAATAAAGAGCACGTTTCTTGGTGACTAACTACCTGAAATACTTGTTCAGTGTTCATTTCAGCTTTAGTGTTATTTGTCTCAATGAGTGGGCTTCGAGATAACATGTCAGCAATCACTTGTTTCTCCCCTGGTTGGTATACCACTTTGAATGAGTATCGCTGTAAGTACATGATCATACATTGCAGTTGTTTAGGAGCTTTGAGGAGAGATTTTTTTAGAATGACTTTTAATGGCTGGTGATCTGTTTGCACTGCAGCCAAATACAATGGCTAAACATTGTAGCTCTATCGGGGCATAATGTTGCTCGCTGGATGTTAAACTACGTGATGCATAAGCCAATGGTTGTCCTTTTTGCATGAGAACTGCCCCAATGCCTATCGTACTGGCATCGGTTTGAACGACTACTGGTTAAGCTGGATTGTAATATTTCAGTATACTTTCACTCGTCGTTAGTTTTTTCAGCCTCTGAAATGCCTGTTGTTGGTCATTTTTCCAGACAAACTCATTCTTGGTGGAGTTTACTAGCCTTCTCAATGGTTCGCTTTCAGCTGATAGATTTGGTATAAGCCGAGATATGTAGTTTACATGTCCTAATAATCGTCGAACCTCGTATCCACTTGCTGGGAGTGACATCTCTTGTATTGCTGCTACTTTCTTTGTGTCTGGTTTGACTCCCTCTGGTGTGATTACATGGCCAATGTATGGCAGCTCAGATAACAGAAACCTACACTTAGCTTTGTTGAGTTTGAGGTTTGTCTGCCGGGCTCTGTTTAAGAGGGCTTCTAGCTTGCGATTGTGGTCTGTCACAGCTTCTGCATGAGTGCACCCCTTCCCAAATATGACAATGACATCTACGACAACCGTTATATCTTTGAGTCCCTCAAGTGTTTGCGAGAAGCGCCTTTGAAACTCCTCCGGGCTCGATGAAATTCCAAAAGGCATACGGTTCCATTTGTATCACCAAAATGGTGTCCAACAAGTTGTCAAGTCACTGCATTTTTTTGAGAGTTTGACCTGCAGAAATCCATCTTTTGCATCACACAGCGAGAACAGTGATGCACCAGAAATTTCCGAGAGAACGTCATCGATAGTTGGCATTGGATAGCGATTCCTACAAATGCCTTGTTGAGATGGTTTGGGTCAATGCAGAGCCTGATTGTGCCATTTGGTTTACGTACTGCTACCATGTTGCTAATCCCTGGTGTTTGAGAGTTTGACCTGCAGAAATCCATCTTTTGCATCACACAGCGAGAACAGTGATGCACCAGAAATTTCCGAGAGAACGTCATCGATAGTTGGCATTGGATAGCGATTCCTACAAATGCCTTGTTGAGATGGTTTGGGTCAATGCAGAGCCTGATTGTGCCATTTGGTTTACGTACTGCTACCATGTTGCTAATCCCTGGTGTTGGGTAATCCACCTTTGACAGGTTGGTTTCTTGTACGTTTGTTTGGTGAGATTATAGATAGATTACTTAATAACTGATAGATAATATGTAAGACGATGTTTCAGCTCGAGCTGACAATGGCGACTGCCATATTATTCAAAACGAGATAAGGTCAAGGACTAGTATAAACAATACCGGTCAAGGACAAATCATACAAACACAAACTATCTACATTAATTTCAATAGAAACATTGTGCTTATAGTATGCAAAAATTGCTAAATCATCATGTTGCACAGGTCAATAGGTCAATAGGTCAATTACTGATCTAACTTAGTAGAACCACAGCGACCAACGCTTGTGAAAGTCAGTGATATGTTCAAAATTGTTAGTTTTTGTTTCCCGGTAGCTTTTATGAAATTGTCAAGTTCAGATTATTGTAGAGATGACAACTCTCAATATTTCTATTCATTTGAATGTGTAACTTAATAAAAGTTGTCCCCTCTTTCTTTTATAGCTTAATTGAGTAAATAACTCCGAATTGCCCAGTGATGTGTATTAACCTGATATGCTATCACATCAATTCAGTTTAGTCCAGAGCTAGCAACTGGCCAGTCTACTAATTACTTAATAGAAACACAGATTAAGAATCGACTCTAAACTTCAATATAAAATGAAATTGACCAACATGTAATCAACTTAAAAAGACACTCACTACCCAGCCTAACCCAAACATTCGTGTGAGGGTGAATGGAGAGTGAATGAAGTAAAAGCGAGCGATGATATTCCGTTCGACTACACATATATGGAAGTAACTCTAAGCTGTTATTGTAGATCAACATATACACCACTCATAGCTAACCGTGGAGACCGAACCTACTAACAGCCTAGACAACTCTATGACATATATCCACTCCGACACAGGACTGTGGAAAGTACTACTTACTTTATACATATTAACAGATTAACGGACGAACATTCCTAAACAAAACCAGTCATGCTACCAACTAACTAACAACAATAGCACAGCTGACACTTATCTACATATCCATGGTCACTTCAGTTATTCAGATATACCAAGGAAAGTCCAAATTCTACAATCAGGCTGGTCACCAACAGCTAACCGTGGAGACCGAACCTACTAACAGTATACACAACTTCATGACACTTACCCACACCGATACAGGACCGTGGACATCAAGGTTAGTTATACTGAGTATAAACTAACCTTCCTTTTGATGTAGCTTGGATTGGAAAAGGCAATCATACAGCCAAAGAAAGAAGTTACGTCAAATATTAAACCTCAGATTTTGTACGTACCAATAATAATAACAATAACATTGATCAGATCAGTATTGCTTATTAAGTAATCATCATCTTACTCATAATAAATAATACAACAACAACAACAACATGGATTATTTATTATCACTGTAAACAGTTACCCCTTGCTGAAATTAATTAGATACTAGTTGATGTTTCTGAATTGAAAACGAAAAGATATAGTTGGAAAATTTGAGCTCTTTTCCGGAAAGAATCTGTAATACGAGTCAAACAAGTTTGCTATTAAAAAGATAATGTGTCCAACAATGCAACGGTGCTTACTTACTGTTTTCCGCCATATTGTTATCGTTATGACAACCAACTAAGACCGCACCAACAACTCAAATATGAGCTTTCATTCACGAGTTAAATAAGTTTCAGTGAAAACTTTTCAATTACTTCTTTTTTTCTAATATAAAGTGATTATTTAGCGGAATAAAAAAACTACTTGATTTTTTTTGGAAACAAGTTTTTTGGTATGTTTATTTACATTCACTAAAACTGACACACGAGAAATTGAAGAAGATAATCGACATCGATCATCCTACCCACCACACGCCGTCGTTAGACCTTTTTTGCACTCGCACACAGTGGCAATCTGTCGAAAGATTGGCAAGTGGCAATGAAACTGGTATAGAATTTCATCTTCAATAGAACCATGCTGATTTATGCATCCAGCAAATCCTTTCCTGTAAGTTGTTTCACATGCTGCTTGTTCAAGTTGTTATTAATTATTATTTATTTATTTATAGTTGTTATTATTATTATTATTTTTTACATTCATCATCATCATCGTTGTCATCATCACGATCGATGCTCATCATCAATCATCATGAAAAATATAAATCAAAGTAATAATTTTTAGTAATAATATAATTAATTGTAGTAGTTTATTGACTAACTATTATTATTATTATTGCTTTGTTGTGAAATTATTTGTCAAATAAATGAAATTGAATTTTATTATTATTATGAGTAATTTAAATATATATGAAATAATAATTATTATTATTACTTACTTACTTGATACTTGAAGTGTAATCGCTTCTTCTTCTGAAGATTCTAGCGATGTGGCTGGCTCATATATTGTTTATCGTTCCGGATTGTCAACACAAGCCAGGGCAGAACGGCCGTCTGATCCTAGCCTGCCACGGGTGGTGCTGAGAGCAGAGAAGAAGAAACAGGGAGGCAATTCCACATCTTGGCTGTTGAAACAAAGAAGCACTTTTTGTACAACTCAGTGTTGCCGTGAGGTATTAGGTAGTGCTGATGGTCTCTCCGAGTGCTGCTTTGGTGAGGATGGGGGTCAATGTAGTCTGAGATGGTGGTAGCTATTTTTCCAAAGTGCATTGCCCGGAATGAGCCGAGTCGTCTCCTCTTTCTTCGGTGTACCAAGGTTTGCCACTCCAATTTTTCGAGAAGTTTGGTTGTGCTTGTCTTATGGTCTGTTCTAGGAATGTTATGTACATTTCTAGCGGCACGTCTCTGGGTAGCTTCGAGTTTGGTGGATTGAGCATTCGTTAGTTGGCCGTCCCATACTGTAGAGGAGTACACAATTGGTCTAACTAGGGTGGTATACGCCTTTGCTCTTAAGTGGGGTAGTATAGGTGGGATTACTCTTCTCACGTAGCCAAGCCGGCTTGATGCTTTGTTGGCTAAGTAGGTGGTGTTATCATTCCAGCGTAGGCTGCTCTCTAACTTCACACCCAGATACTTGACACTGGTAGTCTTTGATATCTCGATTTCATGGAGGAAATAGGTGTTTATGTTGCCTCTTGTTTTTCTTCGACCGAATTTGATGTGCTCACATTTAAGTGGGTCGAATTCCATATTCCAGGAACCTCCCACTTTTGGAGCGTCTCTAGGTCCTTTTGTAGCTGGTGACTGTCACTGCTGAGGTTGTATATCACTGTGTCGTCAGCAAAGAGGCGTGTTCGAGAAAGTACTGAGTCTGAAATGTCATTGATATAGACTAGGAATAATATGGGGCCGATGACAGATCCTTGTGGGACACCCGATGTCACTGGGCAAGGTGAGGAACTGTGGCCATCAACTACAACTGTTTGTGAGCGGTCGTGGAGAAGTTCTTTAATCCATTGACTGACTTGTTGGTTCACTCCGATTTTAGTAAGCTTTTGTATAAGTTTTAGATGTTCCACCTTATCAAAGGCTTTACTAAAGTCCAGGAATATGGCATCAACCTCATTTCCATCATCCAGGGGTTTCGAAACGTTAGATACAAGTTCAACCAATTGGGTTTCGCAGCTCCTTTAACTTCTAAACCCATGTTGGTTGACATTTAGTTTACAGTTTGATTCCAGAAACTTTGCCAACTGGCTTGTCACTATATGTTCCAGGATCTTACACGAGACGTTAGTCCGGCTTATCGGTCTGTAGTTCCCCGGTAGGTATTTGTCTCCTTTCTTATATAGTGGGTAGACCTGTGCTTTCTTCCAGTCATCAGGTACTCTTGTATTAACTCACTAACTACTCACTCACTACTACCTACTACCAACTACTACTTTAAAAAAAGCAAATAATAATTGAATGGTGGTTAATTATTACTTACTAATAAATATTATTATTTTCACATATAAATATTAATTGTAAGTTATTTGTGTAATAATAATATTGAGATATATCAAATTGGTTGTTTATAAAATACTGTTCATGATGGCGACGACCCGTCGCGCTCTCTTTATTGGAAGGTAATAAAAGCAAGATATAAACATCCCCTTTCAACTGAGAGGGTGTACAATGAAAGTCACACAAACAAAATAACTGTTTCTAAATGCATATGAGATGAATGTAAGACATCAAATTTAGACAAGAGTGTTTCTGGTTTTGGATTGTCTTCAATGAATCACGTGAAAAATGAAACCCAGACTAATAGGTGAAATTCTATTTATACCATCATCCAGTCAAGCATTATGTGATAATCAAGTTGTGTTCGTTAACTGTCTGTTTTGGCATATCATACCATGACACCCGTATTACATGACATAGTCTTTTAGTTTCTCTTGGAATTTTGAAGCTCCAAGATATATAAGTAGTCGGGCTTATCTGCGGTCTAATCGTTGGGTCATCGGGTTGAGTCTCTCTATGTACTTGTTCGTCAACATCCACAAAGTGATAATCTTGTTTTACAGCAGTGTTGTTGTCTATTTGATTGTCAATATCAGCTAACGGCATGTCATTGTCTGTTGTTGGTTTCAGGTGAACACGATTACGTCTGATAATCTGATCGGAGTCGGCTACTTGTACTCCATAGGATCTGGGTGACAACTGTTTTGTAATAGCTCCCGAAAGATACTTCTCCTTGTGAGTGACGAAGTCTCTTACTTATACTGGGGTACCCTCTTTAATTTCGGGCAGGTCTTTGGCATGTTTGTTGTATTGGCACTGTACCTTTTTTCACTTTCTCTCCTTTTCCTCTAATATTGTGATATCTTGTCGTGAGGAAGGTTAATGTTGGGGTACTATTGACCGTGTGTTTCGTCCGAACATTCGCACTGCAGAGGAAGTGGACATCTCACATGTTGGCGTATTTCTTAGCTCCAGTAGTGCCAGGAAGGGGTATTTTGTCCGCATCAATAGACGCTTGGCACTCTTTACAGCCGATTCAGCTTTGCCATTGGACCTTGACAGATATGGAGAACTGGTACTATGTTTGAACCCCCAACTACTAACAAATTTTGCAAAGTTCGATGATGCAAATTGAGGCCCATTGTCCGAGTATACCAGCTGTGTTATACCATAGCGGGCAAACGTCTCTTTGCATACTTCTACTACTGTGTTTGTTTCCATGCTAGCCAGTTTCTCAATTTCAAAAAAATTCGATAAATAGTCTGTTAGTATCAGATATTGACTACTTACAAAGCTGAAAATGTCCTGTCCAACCTTAGCCCACACTGAGTCTGGTATGTGATGACTGCGTAACGTTTCCTTTTGTTGTTGTGGTGCACCCGCTTGACACGTGGGACATTGCTCTGTATATTGTCTAATGTCTCCAGCCATGCCTGGTCAGTATACTGTGTTTCTAGCTCTTCGTAATGTGGCCGCTGTTCCTTGATGGCTGATGTGTAAATAGGTCAACAGGTCACGTCTGAGTGCCTGAGGTATTACGATTCTTGTGCCTTTGTACAGCAACCCATCCGAGACTCCCAACTCATCCCTGAATGTCCAAAATGGTTTCAGTGTTTGTTCCAGGCCACTAGATGAGAGGCGCCACCCCTTAGTCACCAGTTCGGCTAGTTTCTGAAGCATGTTGTCTTGTGCAGTTTCTTGTTGGAGAGCGCAAAATCTGGTGCCCGACACATACTTGTCGCCCGTGGTCATTACCTGAGCAAAGGTTGATGCAGTATCCAGATGTTTGGTTATTTTGAATATATGCTTTTTGCTTGCATTTTCATTGTCTGTCACAGATTTTTCTGGACTTCTGGATAGCATGTTTGCTGTCACTTGTTCACATCCTGGTTTGTACTCTACCTTCATTGTGTACCTTTGCAATACTAGCATCGTTGCTTGCAGTCGTTTGGGGGCTTTCAACAATGATTTTTTCAGTATTATTTCCAATGGTTGATGATCGGTGTGTATTCGAACGTCTTGATGTCCAAAGACGTATTGGTCGAATTTATTCATTGCAAACACTCTCGCCAGACATTCTAGCTCAATTGGCGCATAGTTCTTCTCACTGTTAGTCAATGATCTTGATACGTATAACACAGGCTGACCTTCCTGCATCAAAACTTCTCCGAGCCCGACGGCGCTGGCATCCGTCTGTACTACCACTGGCTGGTCTTGATCATAGTACTTGAGGACCGTGTACTGTGTGGTTTTCACTTTTAACGTCTCGAAAGCCCGTTTTTGATCCTGACCCCACACAAACTCTGAGTCAGGTATGTTAACCAGTCGGCGAAGCGGTTCAAATTCTGCTCACAAGTTCTTGATGAATTTAGACAAATAATTTATGTGCCCTAAGAACTGCCTTACCTGATCATTATTTGTTGGAGCTGTCATTGCTTTGATTGATTGTACTTTGGCTGGATCAGTCACGACCCCTTGTGAAGTGATTAGATGACCAATGTATGGTAACTGGGGCGACAGGAATCTGCACTTATCCTTGTTGAGTTTCAACTTCACTTCACGAGCTCGTTCTAGTAGCAGTTTCATCTTTCGATTATGGTCTGTTGTAACAGTTTCTACATCCAGGCCCTTGCCATACACCAATATATCGTCTGCAACTACTGCTACACCTTCTAGACATGAAAGAGCTTCAGACAAGCGCCTTTGGGACTCTTTTGGGCTTGACGATAGTCCAAAAATCTTTTTTTTGCCAATCAGAAGATTCATCCACTGGTCCCAGTAACAACAAACATTTATGATCCAGTAACCACGAATCATCAAATGCGGGGTTTGAAAATAAAATATTTGTTAGCCGTCCTATTTCAGTGGTTATTTTTACCTCATAATTCTGTACAACTATCTTTAGCATCTACTCTTTTTATAAACTAACTTTTATCAAACCCAAAAAAGCATTTCAAAATCATTTGTTGGTATGTTAGTGTTTTTTTAAAAAACGCTTTAGGGTTTTTTGGTGTTATGCGCATGGAGGCCTTGCTGGTTTTGCACTTAGAGCACCATCTTTTAAAAGTATAAAATTTATGTGATCTATAGTAGAAGTGATACGCAGCTTCGACAATTTTAAATCAATCTTGTTTTGGGGGTGTTGATTGACACCAGGTGGATTACCGGATGTCTCGGGTGCTTGCTGAACATCGTCTATCACGTCTTTAGAAAGAACGTTTTCTGTGACTTATCATAATCACCACCTTCTTTGGCATATTCTATGGCTTCCTTCATTCATCACATCGTTTAATTCACTTTCATTAGCGTGTTTTTATTGGCTATTGCAGTGGCGAACAACTTTTAAACTCTAGAGTTTCTTTTATCAGTCACCTTTCTACCAATAATTGTAGATCTATGTACGGCAATCCTTGTTCTAGTAAAATGCTGTTAGTATTCCTAATGGGATCATTGTGAATGTTGATGGGCTGCTGTATAGAAGGGTCAACCCCTCCAGGCGCAGCTCCAATAGAGCTGGTTTCTTTGTAGCCATCCGGGGTTGTGTACTCCTCAGCATTGCCCAAATCTTTACCTTCAGCTTCCATTTATTATTGTAACCAAAATAAATGGCTTTTAATGGAAAATGGGGTCCCGGCGCAGCAACTTCACTTTAGCGATGCAAACGAAAGTAGCTTAGTCAATCTTTAAACTTATTATTAGAAATCCCAACTTGCTTGACTATTATCCTGATTTGACAAAAAAATTGAGTGGTTGATAGGACAAAAATGAGGTTTTTGAGAAAGCTCAAAGGAACAATAAAGTCTGAGACCTTTTTTCTTGAGAAGATATTGATTTATTTGCTTGAAAAAATAGTTAAATATTATGCTCATAATACTACGTAGCAGCGCCATAGTTTCTTATTTTAAGTTTTATTACGTTTGCCGACTTGAATAAATAAAGATGTGTCCTTGTCATAGTCTGGTTACACAGTATGGATGTACTGAGGGGCTTTATATGAACGGCGCATAGTCATTATTATACACTCAGTACCTATCTACTTGTCTTGAATAGTTAATCACGAATTTCATAAAACTAAATGAAAAAATTTATTTTCGTTAACATTGATAGTTTAGGATCATAACATCGTAGCAAATGGACTCCCGGCATCTTTACTACTGACGCCCCATATAAAACTGCCAGGACCCCATTAAATCACACCACAGTGACAAGAAGTTGACCGGGGCTCAAAGAAGAATACAAGATACACGCTCACGTTAACCATAATTTTTTGGATGCGGGTCCTGGTGTTGAGTTGGTTGTCAAGATACCAAAGCTGACACCAACCACCATACTTTATTACAACTCGCAAGATCTCACCTACAACTTCAAACTTAACGACAGCAAGGATGGAAGCAGCATTCCAGAACAACGATTGTCAAAAGTTATAAGTTGACTATTAGCAACCATTAGCAACTACCATCCTCTTGCCATCTATCTCGAGTTTTAGCACCCAAACACAAATACCGTAAAGAGCTCACACGTATGTGGCATCCAGTCCGAGGCTACCAAAAAGAAAAGGTATGACATAAGCGAAGTGGGAGCTGATACTTAGGCGTGGATACACAAAGAGCAGTACTCATTCCACCTCGGATCGCTTTTGACAGAGGTCGCGTTCACACCGCAAGCGATTCAGAATACAGTGAATTTCCACATGAAGCTTGTCTACAAAACATCTGCCTAGAGTATGATTACATCCTCCAGCCTAGCATCGCTCAAGCATTTCTCAAAATTACATCAATCATGAGCATCTCATCAACGATTACAAGGCCCATACGTTGTAGCTGCCGAGTCAGACTTTGAGATTAACATCATTGCGGCTTACGAGAGTCTTCATGCCATATTAGTGTGCCATAGGCATACGAGGTCTTCGGCACCTGTAAATCTATAAATATATACATGAAAAACATCCGTCTGTCTGTGTATCTGTTTGTCATTCCTGGCTCATCGACGCCTTAACTGCTGCATTTGGCGAAATAAAATTTGCCCTAAAACACTCTATTGGATTAATCTAATGGATGGCTGGGTTTAAATGTGTCGTGATTTTCTCAAACCTGCGATATTTGTAATTACAAAATTTTTTCAACATTAGTACATGGAGGCAATCGCAGTCTGGTAATTCACGTGCTAAATGTGTCAATGATTTGTGTCTGCCTAATTTTCTCTGGTGAAAGAAATAACGGCTGTAAACACATTTTATTGAACCAATTTGATTGACGGAAACGGTTTAAATTTTCTATTTCTCTTCAATTCTGAGATATTAATAAAACTTAATATTTTAAGTAATGTAGGTGTAGACGAGCCACAAACAGTTAAATTCTGCTAATATATGGTGGTTGGAGTATCAAACAATTTTGTGCTGATCTATGACTCACATTACTCCCTTACAAGTTGCAAAAATTGCAACATTCAGGCCTATTATTGGCCTGTGAGGTCTATAACTAATATGGCCGCACAAACAACAAGATAGACACTATGTCTGTTTTGTTGTTTGTGTGGCCACATTAGTTGTTGCACAAGTTTTGACAATGTTCAATAGTCTAACAGCGTTGTTTGCTGATTGCCTCTCATCTAGTGTCTTAAGGCATGACCATGACGGCATTGAACGTGTCTTTATTAATTTTCTGAATATTCAGGTCTTCGCTGCAGATTGATGGACGACCTGTAGCCCCACTCAGTCCTGATTTACAGGCTTGCCAGAAAGTCATTGGCCTCAAAAACTCGTCGCCTCAGCTGAAATTTGGCTTACTATAACTTTCATTGATTGACGACTATGTTATCTTCGGGTTGTGGACGTGGTCAATTATAGTAAATTATACGCAAGTTTATATAAATGAAGTTGCATCATCTTCATTTTAAATCATATCCGATTGGGCAATTCATTTAGTCTTAGGTCTACTGAAGTCTATTGCAGCAGGAATAAAGAGTCTCTATGAAAACACCTCATCAAAATTTGGTTCTAAGATTTACTGGTGTGCTTTACTATTGCATTGAATTTGAATTGAATTTGTACGCTGTGCACATAAAAACGGAATTCGTGGTTTCGATCAATATGAACTCAATTAGTGTATACACATCGTAAATGAAGTCAATGCTTGTTTATTATGCAAGTTTCATATGTGAAATGGCAACGGGAGACGACTGCAGGATTTGTCGGGTGGTCCATTGTGATCACAATCACTAGAATCATCTAACACTAATTTGTGCTTGTTTTTAGTGAGTTAAGGAACAATGAATATTAGTCATAGAAGAATAGACAGTAGTGTGTATGTAAAATAATAATAATAAATAAAACAATAAAGAAAAATAGCTCGATCTGATTGGCCAAATAAATACTGTGCGAGAGGGAAAGAAATATACTTCTGACCTGAAGATGAGGTCAATTTTTGTGTCATGTAAAAATTGGCCAGTATTTCTGGAAGAGGGGTATTTTGCAGACTTGTTGATCAGGACTGAGTAGGCCTAGAGGATCATCCAATACACCAATCTGCTGCTGAAGACCTCAATATGCAGAAAGTTAATAAAAAAGTGTTTAATGCAGCCATGTTTTAAGCTTTCTGATGATAAGTACTATGACCTACATGTACACATATTTTCGCTTCACAAAAAGTCTTTGAAATGAAAAATAAACTTGTAGCACAAGACTTTTGTGGTTTCGGCCAAGCCAAAACACACTTTGGCCAGAGTGAGAGCTCAGCTGTTGCACATACTTTATGAGTTTGGCAGAGAAGATCATCAATTTAGACTGAGGTTCAATGGACAATATCTCAAGGATAGCCTCACTCTAGATGACTATGGTATCATGGACAATGCTGTTCTCAAGATGGTGCCAATGGCCAGAGACAATGACGTTAGTACCTATTTGAGATTACTGGTGTTAAAATATTGCATAGGAAGTATTTATATCAAGGAGATTATGTGTGTTTACTGGTGTTTTTTATATAAATTTCTCTCCATATCTTATTTGTAAGAAGCACTGATGTAATCATGAAGTGGGGGAGATTACTCCTGACGCTGCAACACGTTTCTTCTGCTCACTACCGATTGCTACGACTGCCCCTTCTGCTAACTACCTATTGCTACGACTGCCACTTCTACTAACTACCTATTGCTACGACTGCCACTTCTGCTCACTACCTATTGCTACGGCTGCCTCTTCTGCTAACTACCTATTGCTACGGCTGCCCCTTCTGCTAACTACCTATTGCTACGACTGCCCCTTCTGCTAACTACCTATTGCTACGGCTGTCCCTTCTGCTAACTACCTATTGCTACGGCTGCCCCTTCTGCTAACTACCTATTGCTACGACTGTCTCTTCTGCTAACTACCTATTGCTACGGCTGCCCCTTCTGCTAACTACCTATTGCTACGGCTGCCCCTTATGCTAACTACCTATTGCTACGGCTGCCCCTTCTGCTAACTACCTATTGCTACGGCTGCCCCTTCTGCTAACTACCTATTGCTACGGCTGCCCCTTCTGCTAACTACCTATTGCTACGGCTGCCCCTTCTGCTAACTACCTATTGCTACGGCTGCCCCTTCTGCTAACTACCTATTGCTACGGCTGCCCCTTCTGCTAACTACCTATTGCTACGGCTGCCCCTTCTGCTAACTACCTATTGCTACGGCTGCCCCTTCTGCTAACTACCTATTGCTACGGCTGCCCCTTCTGCTAACTACCTATTGCTACGACTGTCTCTTCTGCTAACTACCTATTGCTACGGCTGCCCCTTCTGCTAACTACCTATTGCTACGGCTGCCCCTTCTGCTAACTACCTATTGCTACGTCTGCCCCTTCTGCTAACTACCTATTGCTACGGCTGCCCCTTCTGCTAACTACCTATTGCTACGGCTGCCCCTTCTGGTAACTACCTATTGCTACGGCTGCCCCTTCTGCTAACTACCTATTGCTACGACTGCCCCTTCTGCTAACTACCTATTGCTACGGCTGCCCCTTCTGGTAACTACCTATTGCTACGGCTGCCCCTTCTGCTAACTACCTATTGCTACGACTGTCTCTTCTGCTAACTACCTATTGCTACGGCTGCCCCTTCTGCTAACTACCTATTGCTACGGCTGCCCCTTCTGCTAACTACCTATTGCTACGTCTGCCCCTTCTGCTAACTACCTATTGCTACGGCTGCCCCTTCTGCTAACTACCTATTGCTACGGCTGCCCCTTCTGCTAACTACCTATTGCTACGGCTGCCCCTTCTGCTAACTACCTATTGCTACGACTGCCACTTCTGCTAACTACCTATTCCTACGGCTGCCCCTTCTGCTCACTACCTATTGCTACGGCTGCCTCTTCTGCTCACTACCGATTGCTATGGCTGCCCCTTCTGCTAACTACCTATTGCTACGGCTGCCCCTTCTGCTAACTACCTATTGCTACGACTGCCACTTCTGCTAACTACCTATTGCTACGGCTGCCCCTTCTGCTAACTACCTATTGCTACGGCTGTCTCTTCTGCTAACACTATCCCTTTCTATCTTGCAGTCATTGCTAGACGTGAGATCAATAGAGAGTGAAACCAGTGTGGAAACTTTGAATGGAGCTCTTGGAAGTGTTAAGTCTGCACTGCACAAGGAGGTCGCAGCTCTCAACAGACGCCAAACTATGGTTGCAGTTTATCATGTGAGTATCTGACACATAGTTTGTACTGTTGTATTGTATATATTACACATAGCTTGTACTGTTGTATTGTATATATTACACATAGCTTGTACTGTTGTATTGTATATATTACACATAGCTTGTATTGTATATATTACACATAGCTTGTATTGTATATATTACACATAGCTTGTACTGTTGTATTGTATATATTACACATAGCTTGTACTGTTGTATTGTATATATTACACATAGCTTGTACTGTTGTATTGTATATATTACACATAGCTTGTATTGTTGTATTGTATATATTACACATAGCTTGTACTGTTGTATTGTATATATTACACATAGCTTGTACTGTTGTATTGTATATATTACACATAGCTTGTACTGTTGTATTGTATATATTACACATAGCTTGTACTGTTGTATTGTATATATTACACATAGTTCGTACTATTGTATTGTATATATTACACATAGTTCGTACTATTGTATTGTATATATTACACATAACTTGTACTGTTGTATTGTATATATTACACATAGCTTGTACTGTTGTATTGTATATATTACACATAGTTTGTACTGTTGTATTGTATATATTACACATAGCTTGTACTGTTGTATTGTATATATTACACATAGTTTGTACTGTTGTATTGTATATATTACACATAGTTTGTACTATTGTATTGTATATATTACACATAGTTTGTACTATTGTATTGTATATATTACACATAGCTTGTACTATTGTATTGTATATATTACACATAGTTCGTACTGTTGTATTGTATATATTACACATAGTTTGTACTGTTGTATTGTATATATTACACATAACTTGTACTGTTGTATTGTATATATTACACATAGCTTGTACTGTTGTATTGTATATATTACACATAGCTTGTACTGTTGTATTGTATATATTACACATAGCTTGTACTACGCTGTTGGATCTGTTACAGGGTCTGCTGTCTCTACACTTTGTTGGTATCATATGCAGTGCTGTGACCAGCTACTGGTACTCCCTCTTCTATCTGCTTCTTGTCTACATCATCAGCTCTCACTACGCCCCCCACTTCTCCAGAGTCAGTGGCTTTACAGGAAACTACGCTATATCGCCAAAGGTCTACTGCTGGATATTCAGCGTGCTGATGGTTGTTGTAGCAGCAGTGTCCACTGCTCTCTCTGCTCTCAAGTGGAAGTCAATAGTGGTTGGTAGTTTGCAGTTTGTCACTTGTATGCACTTGTATGTGTTTATGTACTTGTGTGAGTGTGTCTATAATGTCATATTATATTCTAGTGTGGGCTCCTCTTTCTTTAGGCTCACGGATGTCCTGGCTGGGTGTTTGTGAATGATTGCTCGCACCACAACGTTTACACGGCCATATTCTTTGGGGTTCATGCCGTCGTCTTCCTCTTGACAGCTATATTACTGCTTGCCATGGTGGTTGACTTTAAATTCCAGTCAGGAGACATCATTGAGGATTTACTCGTGCAAACACGTGATTTGAGTAAAATTCTGCAGTCTGCTAAAAGTAGCAAGTAGGTTGATATACGTGTCTATGTTACCTTGGAATGTTATATATTTCATTTATATTGTCTATAGTAATAATTGTAGTGTTATATATTACGTATATGCTATATATACGTTACATCTGGTGTCATACAGTACATTTATGTGGTATATAGCGTGTTGTAGTGTTATAGTGTAGTAGATTTATATAGCATAAAGCCGGTAGAAACTTGTCTCTATAGGCCCTCACTGAATAACTGGCGTCTCTGTGGCTTAGAGACACCCTCCTGCGCTAAGGGTGTTTTTGGGTACTCTACACATAGGGATTAACGATGACATTAAACGTTATCATTCAGAAACCCCATCATTGAGTGCAAAAAAAAACCGAGGCGGCCATGGGCAATTTGGGTTCAATGATACGAAGTCACAAGCAAGGTACGTAGTGTCGTTGAGGTTATAGAGTTGTCTCCTCTTGAGCAGAGTTGACCTTGACTGTGTGTGCGAACCAGCAATTATTGAATATAATTTCATTAAGACAACTTACTATCACTCCATTTTCCCCATTTTAAATCGCGACAACGCATTACAGTGTATAAAAGATATAACAAACAATAATATCATCGTGCCTATTTTTTATTTTATTTTTAAGAAGTTAAAGTTGCGCTTGCTTTAGCTATAGAGTTTCCGTAGATGTTGCAAAGAGGAGTGTTGTTAGAAGTCAATATGTCTATGGTTTGAAACACAAAAGAACTTCTGTTAAAGGCAAATATCAATGAGGCCTCAACAACTATTCAGCGAATACCCTATTTGTAGGGTAGTCGAAAGCACCTTAAATGACACTAACAAAAGGCGACGAATTGTCCCTACTGTTAGCGCTGTATTGACTGCTGTTCCTCTTCCGGTATTGAACACCATGCGGGACGGGTACTGACGGTTACAGTACCGGTATTGAGCGCTGCAGGGGCGGTATTGAGTCATACCATGCCCCACAAGATGGCTGTCTAGCCGGAGGAGCTTATCGTTGGTCTGAGAGATGTAGAAGACCCTATCCACCACAATACTACACCAAGGAGTGGAAATGTGCAGACCACCAGCTATGGAAAGCCAGAGATCTTATGAGGCCTGAGAGATGTAGAAGACCCTCTCCACCACTATACTACACCAAGGGGTGGAAATGTGCAGACCACCAGCTATGGAAAGCCAGAGATCTTATGAGATGGAAAGGCACTCCAGGAGGCTCTTATCCGCTTTCTATTATTGGGCGGTCTTGCTATTTAAATAGATGCGAGCTATATTTTATTGGCTAGCACTCTTAACCCCTGTTAGATGATTTGTGGAATCACTTCCTTTATACTTGATTGGTTATATTACGTATTCGAGTTGTTTTATTGCATTGCATCGTTATGTCAGATACTTCCTGCGCTCCAGCCTATAAAACGCTGGATTTTCATAGATTCTTTGCACTTGGTGTTCAGCACCTGCTCTTACACTTGCCATTATAGCCTCTAGTGGATACCACCCTAGAGGTATATAGCAGACTAATAAATGTTGTTATACTTGGATACACTAACTGGTATGTCTGAGCCGAGGCCCGAGGGACCCATTCTAGCTACTTAAGTCTAGTGAAAAGTGGCACCAGCCATACTGGCAGTGTTCCCTCTGGAGAGTGGCATAGCACTCGAGATTGATAACATTCTGTGGCTAATAAAACCAGAATCTATTAGAATATATATACCAGAGTATGTTATAGACATTATATTATTGTGTGATATTACATGCCGTGTGATATGTTAAGGGTGAAGGAGAAAAGAATGGCAGCGTTTGAGTTAGCAGCGATGGCTGCCACATCAGATGACAACAAATTTCTGATAGTAGCAGAGGGGGGCCTGGACACACTCATATCCCTCAGTCTCACCAATGACCTTGGCACACAAGAGTATGCGGCTGAGTCGTTGGCTGAACTGCTGACTGTGCCTCAGATACAGGTGAGCATCCCTGCTGCTACTAGACACTGTCTGGTGCTCTGTCTCACTGTCTGGTGCTCTGTCTCACTGTCTGGTGCTCTGTCTCACTGTCTTGTGCTCTGTCTCACTGTCTTGTGCTCTGTCTCACTGTCTGGTGCTCTGTCTCACTGTCTTGTGCTCTGTCTCACTGTCTGGTGCTCTGTCTCACTGTCTGGTGCTCTGTCTCACTGTCTGGTGCTCTGTCTCACTGTCTTGTGCTCTGTCTCACTGTCTTGTGCTCTGTCTCACTGTCTGGTGCTCTGTCTCACTGTCTTGTGCTCTGTCTCACTGTCTGGTGCTCTGTCTCACTGTCTGGTGCTCTGTCTCACTGTCTTGTGCTCTGTCTCACTGTCTTGTGCTCTGTCTCACTGTCTGGTGCTCTGTCTCACTGTCTGGTGCTCTGTCTCACTGTCTGGTGCTCTGTCTCACTGTCTGGTGCTCTGTCTCACTGTATGACTCATAGTATGTCTCACTGTAATCTTTGTGACTGTATGACTTATAGTAACCTTTGTGACTGTATGACTTATAGTAACCTTTGTGACTGTATGACTCATAGTAACCTTTGTGACTGTATGACTTATAGTAACCTTTGTGACTGTATGACTCATAGTAACCTTTGTGACTGTATGACTCATAGTAACCTTTGTGACTGTATGACTCATAGTAACCTTTGTGACTGTATGACTTATAGTAACCTTTGTGACTGTATGACTCATAGTAACCTTTGTGAGTGTATTAGAGTAAGCTCTGTGACTGTATGACTCATAGTAACCTTTGTGACTGTACGACTCATAGTAACCTTTGTGACTGTACGACTCATAGTAACCTTTGTGACTGTATGACTTATAGTAACCTTTGTGAGTGTATGACTTATAGTAAACTCTGTGACTTGGCTTGGACTTCTCTATTCAACCAACCAAATCTCTAAGTCTCTAACAGACTAGTTTTTATTACTGGTTCATAGCTCATGCATTACTGACTGGTTTGGTTTTTCCTTATGTTATTGTTGCGATTTATATATAATTTTTATTTTGTTAAAATTATCTGCCTAATACTGAGTTTCCAATAGTGCATGATAAAGCATGCTATTGGTCTTTTTGCAACTGTTTTCATATATAGCACTGGGCTGCTCTTGAAATTTTTTCGCCAAAGCGTTGCTCCCAAGTGCAGCCATTTGTATTCAAGCGAATAAAGCATGTACAAGTTTGCAACGTACACTCCTTTGGAAGTTACACCAAAGTTACGAAACGAAAAAGAATGGCGAAAAAATAACTGGCTAAAGGAGTTTTTATCATTTAAAAATAGCTAGCTAAAGAAGTTATTATTATTTAAAAATAGCTAGCTTAAGGAGTTATTATTATTTAAAAATAACTGGCTAAAGGAGTTATTATTATTACTTAAAAATAACTGGCTAAAGGAGTTATTATTATTACTTAAAAATAACTGGCTAAAGGAGTTATTATTATTACTTAAAAATAACTGGCTAAAGGAGTTATTATTATTATTAATTAAAAATAGAGTATGGCTCTTATTATTTTCATTTATTTTACTATTGAATTCCTATGTCTATCGAGCTAGGCCGTAGGTGACCGCTGTCAGTTAGTGGCATGTTATAGGTCATTTATTGTGTAGTTGGATATTGAGTCAGGTTAGTAAATTAAACAATTTTGTTTTATTGATCCTATTTTTGTTATATGCGCTTCACAAACTCAAACAAAGGCCCTGCCGATGTTGGTGTAAAGTAACTTTAACTGTATGTGTTATAGCGCTACATTAATGTTGTATCATATGACGGCTTAATTATATTGTATCATATACTGTGATATAATTATATTGTATCATATACTGTATCATGTAACGATACAGTGACACAAATAAGCTGTATTCACGTGGCAGGACAAGTTTGTGGAGATAGGAGGGGTGAGACATCTGACAGCTCTGCTGCACAGCAAGGGAGAGAGGTGTGTGCAAGAGGCAATGACTGCTATATCATACATAGTGCAAGACAGCGAGAACAACAAATACGCAGTCATAGCTGACCAAGGGTCTGTATTGTTACATACATACTTGTTACATTTACTAAATGATATTCATATTGCATGGACAGCACACATTATGTTCAGTCATAACTGTACGAAAAATGAAAGAAAAGAAGGGAAGGGGACAGTTAAAACTGGGAAAAATGTTTTGGCTCTTCCTATTTTAGAAATACTGTCTTTAAGGTGCCGTGTCATGGATGTTTTGACTGAATTTAGTTTAATTGTTATTGTGCAGTTTTGCTCTCTTTAGCTCCAGTTCTAGTATGAATGCAATAGACTGGTGTGTCATGTAAGAAAGAGTTATGTAAGGCCGTAAAGCAGACTTACAAAATGTCGACTCATTTGTGTAGAAGTGGGGCTTCTCCAGAATAGGAACTGTGCACTGACGTCCATAGTGCTAAAACTTGGGATTGCTGCTGTTTGTAGATTTTTTTTGAGGCGTTTTAGCGCTGAATCCACATTTTTTTTCGTGATTGGTAAGTTTGCTATTGTGTGCTCACCGGTGTCCACATGATAATATTGCATACCAAATGGGAAAGTGAGACATTTGATAATCGTTATTTTCAAGTTTAAATTTATATTAAAAGATTGTGAATAACTGTTTTAGAATTCATTAGTTGAAAAAGTAGTTGCTAGATGGGTATTTCTTTCATCATTTTAGTGTTTGAAAACCCTAATAATGATTGGATCTGAATTACAAGTAATGCAGCTAGTTCAACAGGTTGGCTGTACTATCCAAGTAATCAAAACAAGTAATGTAGCTAGTTCAACGGGTTGACTGTACTATCCAAGTAATCAAAACAAGTAATGTAGCTAGTTCAACGGGTTGACTGTACTATCCAAGTAATCAAAACAAGTAATGTAGCTAGTTCAACGGGTTGACTGTACTATCCAAATAATCAAAACAAGTAATGTAGCTAGTTCAACGGGTTGGCTGTACTATCCAAGTAATGGTTTTGAGAATTGATAAAAGCTGATTCATGGTTGATTTCTACTGGCTACAGACTGATTATCCAATGAAGAGACAACTCTGAAATATGACTGAAGAAGCAAATTGATATGTTGCCTCCTTTAAAAAGATTTACTCTTAATATCAAAATGGGTTCCCTCTTGTATGGTATCAAAAAATATATGATATTGTATTAATCTTAGAGTAATATGATATTGTATTAATCTTAGAGTAATATGATATTGTATTAATCTTAGAGTAATATGATATTGTATTAATCTTAGAGTAATATGATATTGTATTAATCTTAGAGTAATATGATATTGTATTAATCTTAGAGTAATATGATATTGTATTAATCTTAGAGTAATATGATATTGTATTAATCTTAGAGTAATATGATTTTGTATTAATCTTAGAGTAATATGATATTGTATTAATCTTAGAGTAATATGATATTGTATTAATCTTAGAGTAATATGATATTGTATTAATCTTAGAGTAATATGATATTGTATTAATCTTAGAGTAA
The DNA here is from genome assembly GCA_945261195.1 of Cryptosula pallasiana. Taxonomy (NCBI): domain Eukaryota; kingdom Metazoa; phylum Bryozoa; class Gymnolaemata; order Cheilostomatida; family Cryptosulidae; genus Cryptosula; species Cryptosula pallasiana. The sequence continues at coordinate 41,689,680 of OX183136.1, forward strand.
TATGATTTTAAAATGCTCTACTACACTTCCTAATAATAGTAATGGCTCTGTTAGTTAAAACCTTTTGTTTATGCTACTTACTTGGAAATGGTAACTTTTACTTATCTACAAGTAACACAACAAAAATAATGATATTTTACTAAATAAGAAATGTTTCTTTATACTACTCGCTGAGGAAATATGGTGAATTTAAAATACTTCATGATGATCTATCATTATCATTGATTGGTATTATTTATTCACTAAACACTACATTATCACATCAAGGAGTTGGGGTAGTTAGGATAGGAGGAGGTTAGTCACCTCGTAATAATCGTTTCATGATTTGATCGATTTTCAATGTTGACAAGAAAAGGTAACTCTATCAAATGAAATTGTTTTATCTCAGGAATGAAATAATTAGAGACCATAAATTTACAAACATGGGTGGTAATTATTAATCCCAGGCTAAAAAATTAAATAATATTGGGTTTCCAGTAAATTGTTGAAATTGACGCCTTTATAAAAATTACATATCTGACAATCCTGGGCGTGTATAAACTTAGATCTATAAGTGGACTAGATGGCGGATTGCTTGTTGGCCCCATAGAAAAGAATTAGAGGCCTAAATCAACGAGCGGTGTGTCTGGTTCGTTAGGTGAGTGGGTGAGTTTATAAGACCCTATTATAGGAATTTACAGATGATGAGTTTCATTGCTGTCATATGAAATAATCCTGCCCATCTTTTTTCTAAAATAATGCATATACACTTGACCTGCTTTCAGTGGAGTCCGTGCTGGTACAAGTACAAGTTACAAGCAATCGCTTGTACTTGTGACGACCAAATGACTTGAACTGCACAGTTATTTACACAAAAAATGCACTTCCAAATTTACATAAAAGCTTTTTTTATGGAAAAGACAACTTTGCTAAAACAGTTGTTACGGTCTCAATTATAACATAAATCAAGAATTTACCAATGCAGTTGGTAGATCACTAATTTACCAATGCAGTAGGTAGATCACTAATTTACCAATGCAGTAGGTAGATCACTAATTTACGATGCGATAAAAATGCAGATGATGAATTGAAGCTTATGGAAAGTAAATTGATAATTTAGACACGAACTGTTAAATGGTAAATGAAGGTAACAAAAATAATTGGTAAAATAATGTTGTTGTTTTAGAGTATGATTATCGTACTTTGGATTTGCAGGATCAATAAGTTAAACAAAAAGCTTACTTGATATTATCACCAGTCAAGAAACTAATCCCTTTGATAAGTACTAGCTACAAGTAATCTTTTCAGAATGAGTGGTCTTTTGTAAGTAAATCACTATGAATGTAGAACTGGAACAAAAAAGGGTTAAAAAGGGTTATCTCACGATTGCGGCACAAAAAATTTGTCAAATTTAGGCCTCCATTTATAACTCTATGTTTAACCCATTTTCATGAAAATAAATTTTGTTGTATTCCACTCATGCTTTCTTCCATGTAGCTTTATTTGAATTATTTCATCAACCATAACACTCGATCACAGTTGATGTAAAAAACAAACCATATGTGCAATTACTTTAGTTTTTATGAAAGGTTTATAGTTGAATATGGCGCAATTTCAATTTTTCCATGTTACGGGTATATCGATCTCATTCCTGAACAAGTAGTGATTTTTACCTTAACCCTTTTTTTCTTTGCTTTTGTAATACTCTTAGCCCCCAACTACCATGACCTGGTGAGTGTTGTGGCACCCACAATAGTAAAGCATGTTTGCCCATTCACACAGCTGAAACCCATAACAAAAATATTGCAACTTTTATTTACTTATCAATGAACTTAGGCACAAGAACCCATGAGGCTGATTTTGATGAAATTTACCAGCTGGTATTTTTATGAGTTCGGAAGCGAAAGCCTATAAGTCTCCCTCTAGGGCTCCCCTCTATGGCTCCCCTCTAGGGCTCCCTCTATGGCTCCCCTCTATGGCTCCCCTCTAGAGCTCCCCTCTAGGGCTCCCCTCTAGGGCTCCCCTCTATGGCTCTCCTCTATGGCTCTCCTCTAGAGCTCCCCTCTATGGCTCCCCTCTATGGCTCTCCTCTAGAGCTCCCCTCTATGGCTCCCCTCTAGGGCTCCCCTCTATGGCTCCCCTCTAGGGCTCCCCTCTATGGCTCCCCTCTAGGGCTCCCCTCTATGGCTCTCCTCTATGGCTCCCCTCTAGGGCTCCCCTCTATGGCTCCCCTCTATGGCTCTCCTCTATGGCTCTCCTCTATGGCTCTCCTCTATGGCTCCCCTCTATGGTTCCCCTCCATGGCTCTCCTCTAGGGCTCCCCTCTATGGCTCCCCTCTATGGCTCTCCTCTAGAGCTCCCCTCTATGGCTCTCCTCTAGGGCTCTCCTCTAGGGCTCCCCTCTATGGCTCCCCTCTATGGCTCTCCTCTAGGGCTCCCTCCAGGGCTCCCCTCTATGGCTCCCCTCTACGGCTCCACTCTATGGCTCCCCTCTATGGCTCCCCTCTATGGCTCTCCTCTAGAGCTCCCCTCTATGGCTCCCCTCTATGGCTCCCCTCTATGGCTCCCCTCTAGGGCTCCCCTCTATGACTCCCCTCTATGGCTCCCCTCTAGAGCTCCCCTCTATGGCTCCCCTCTATGGCTCCCCTCTATGGCTCTCCTCTAGAGCTCCCCTCTAGGGCTCCCCTCTATGGCTCTCCTCTAGAGCTCCCCTCTAGGGCTCCCCTCTATGGCTCTCCTCTAGAGCTCCCCTCTATGGCTCCCCTCTATGGCTCCCCTCTATGGCTCTCCTCTAGAGCTCCCCTCTAGGGCTCCCCTCTATGGCTCTCCTCTAGAGCTCCCCTCTAGGGCTCCCCTCTATGGCTCTCCTCTAGGGCTCCCCTCTATGGCTCCCCTCTATGGCTCTCCTCTAGGGCTCCCTCCAGGGCTCCCCTCTATGGCTCCCCTCTACGGCTCCACTCTATGGCTCCCCTCTATGGCTCCCCTCTATGGCTCTCCTCTAGAGCTCCCCTCTATGACTCCCCTCTATGGCTCCCCTCTAGAGCTCCCCTCTATGGCTCCCCTCTAGGGCTCCACTCTATGGCTCCCCTCTAGGGCTCTCCTCTATGGCTCCCCTCTATGGCTCCCCTCTATGGCTCTCCTCTAGAGCTCCCCTCTAGGGCTCCCCTCTATGGCTCTCCTCTAGAGCTCCCCTCTAGGGCTCCCCTCTATGGCTCTCCTCTAGAGCTCCCCTCTATGGCTCCCCTCTATGGCTCCCCTCTATGGCTCTCCTCTAGAGCTCCCCTCTAGGGCTCCCCTCTATGGCTCTCCTCTAGAGCTCCCCTCTAGGGCTCCCCTCTATGGCTCTCCTCTAGAGCTCCCCTCTATGGCTCCCCTCTATGGCTCCCCTCTATGGCTCTCCTCTAGAGCTCCCCTCTAGGGCTCCCCTCTATGGCTCCCCTCTATGGCTCTCCTCTAGAGCTCCCCTCTATGGCTCCCCTCTAGAGCTCCCCTCTAGGGCTCCCCTCTATGGCTCCCCTCTAGGGCTCCCCTCTATGGCTCTCCTCTATGGCTCCCCTCTATGGCTCCCCTCTATGGCTCTCCTCTAGAGCTCCCCTCTAGGGCTCCCCTCTAGGGCTCCCCTCTATGGCTCTCCTCTATGGCTCCCCTCTATGGCTCCCCTCTATGGCTCTCCTCTAGAGCTCCCCTCTAGGGCTCCCCTCTATGGCTCTCCTCTAGAGCTCCCCTCTATGGCTCTCCTCTATGGCTCCCCTCTAGGGCTCCCCTCTATGGCTCTCCTCTAGAGCTCCCCTCTATGGCTCTCCTCTAGAGCTCCCCTCTATGGCTCCCCTCTAGAGCTCCCCTCTAGAGCTCCCCTCTATGGCTCTCCTCTAGAGCTCCCCTCTAGGGCTCCCCTCTAGAGCTCCCCTCTATGGCTCCCCTCTAGAGCTCCCCTCTATGGCTCCCCTCTAGAGCTCCCCTCTAGGGCTCCCCTCTATGGCTCCCCTCTATGGCTCTCCTCTAGAGCTCCCCTCTATGGCTCTCCTCTATGGCTCCCCTCTATGGCTCTCCTCTATGGCTCCCCTCTATGGCTCCCCTCTATGGCTCTCCTCTAGAGCTCCCCTCTATGGCTCCCCTCTAGAGCTCCCCTCTAGGGCTCCCCTCTATGGCTCCCCTCTATGGCTCTCCTCTAGAGCTCCCCTCTAGGGCTCCCCTCTAGGGCTCCCCTCTATGGCTCTCCTCTATGGCTCCCCTCTATGGCTCCCCTCTATGGCTCTCCTCTAGAGCTCCCCTCTAGGGCTCCCCTCTATGGCTCTCCTCTAGAGCTCCCCTCTATGGCTCTCCTCTATGGCTCCCCTCTAGGGCTCCCCTCTATGGCTCCCCTCTATGGCTCTCCTCTAGAGCTCCCCTCTATGGCTCCCCTCTAGAGCTCCCCTCTATGGCTCTCCTCTAGAGCTCCCCTCTATGGCTCTCCTCTAGAGCTCCCCTCTATGGCTCCCCTCTGGAGCTCCCCTCTAGGGCTCCCCTCTATGGCTCCCCTCTATGGCTCTCCTCTATGGCTCCCCTCTAGGGCTCCCCTCTAGGGCTCCCCTCTAGGGCTCCCCTCTATGGCTCTCCTCTATGGCTCCCCTCTAGGGCTCTCCTCTAGAGCTCCCCTCTAGGGCTCCCCTCTAGAGCTCCCCTCTATGACTCCCCTCTATGGCTCCCCTCTAGGGCTCCCCTCTAGGGCTCTCCTCTAGAGCTCCCCTCTAGGGCTCCCCTCTATGGCTCTCCTCTAGAGCTCCCCTCTAGGGCTCCCCTCTATGGCTCTCCTCTAGAGCTCCCCTCTATGGCTCCCCTCTATGGCTCCCCTCTATGGCTCTCCTCTAGAGCTCCCCTCTATGGCTCCCCTCTAGAGCTCCCCTCTAGGGCTCCCCTCTATGGCTCTCCTCTAGAGCTCCCCTCTATGGCTCCCCTCTATGGCTCCCCTCTATGGCTCTCCTCTAGAGCTCCCCTCTATGGCTCCCCTCTAGAGCTCCCCTCTAGGGCTCCCCTCTATGGCTCCCCTCTAGGGCTCCCCTCTATGGCTCTCCTCTATGGCTCCCCTCTAGGGCTCCCCTCTATGGCTCCCCTCTATGGCTCCCCTCTATGGCTCTCCTCTATGGCTCTCCTCTATGGCTCCCCTCTATGGCTCTCCTCTAGGGCTCCCCTCTATGGCTCTCCTCTATGGCTCTCCTCTATGGCTCCCCTCTATGGCTCCCCTCTAGGGCTCCCCTCTATGGCTCCCCTCTATGGCTCCCCTCTAGAGCTCTCCTCTATGGCTCCCCTCTAGGGCTCCCCTCTATGGCTCTCCTCTAGAGCTCCCCTCTAAGGCTCCCCTCTAGAGCTCCCCTCTATGGCTCCCCTCTAGGGCTCCCCTCTATGGCTCTCCTCTATGGCTCCCCTCTATGGCTCTCCTCTATGGCTCCCCTCTATGGCTCCCCTCTATGGCTCTCCTCTAGAGCTCCCCTCTAGGGCTCCCCTCTAGGGCTCCCCTCTATGGCTCTCCTCTATGGCTCCCCTCTATGGCTCCCCTCTATGGCTCTCCTCTAGAGCTCCCCTCTAGGGCTCCCCTCTATGGCTCTCCTCTAGAGCTCCCCTCTATGGCTCTCCTCTATGGCTCCCCTCTAGGGCTCCCCTCTATGGCTCCCCTCTATGGCTCTCCTCTAGAGCTCCCCTCTATGGCTCCCCTCTAGAGCTCCCCTCTATGGCTCTCCTCTAGAGCTCCCCTCTATGGCTCTCCTCTAGAGCTCCCCTCTATGGCTCCCCTCTAGAGCTCCCCTCTAGGGCTCCCCTCTATGGCTCCCCTCTATGGCTCCCCTCTATGGCTCCCCTCTAGGGCTCCCCTCTAGGGCTCCCCTCTATGGCTCTCCTCTATGGCTCCCCTCTAGGGCTCTCCTCTAGAGCTCCCCTCTAGGGCTCCCCTCTAGAGCTCCCCTCTATGACTCCCCTCTATGGCTCCCCTCTAGGGCTCCCCTCTAGGGCTCCCCTCTATGGCTCCCCTCTATGGCTCTCCTCTAGAGCTCCCCTCTATGGCTCCCCTCTAGAGCTCCCCTCTATGGCTCTCCTCTAGAGCTCCCCTCTATGGCTCTCCTCTAGAGCTCCCCTCTATGGCTCCCCTCTAGAGCTCCCCTCTAGGGCTCCCCTCTATGGCTCCCCTCTATGGCTCTCCTCTATGGCTCCCCTCTAGGGCTCCCCTCTAGGGCTCCCCTCTAGGGCTCCCCTCTATGGCTCTCCTCTATGGCTCCCCTCTAGGGCTCTCCTCTAGAGCTCCCCTCTAGGGCTCCCCTCTAGAGCTCCCCTCTATGGCTCCCCTCTAGGGCTCTCCTCTAGAGCTCCCCTCTAGGGCTCCCCTCTAGAGCTCCCCTCTATGACTCCCCTCTATGGCTCTCCTCTATGGCTCCCCTCTAGGGCTCCCCTCTAGGGCTCCCCTCTAGGGCTCCCCTCTATGGCTCCCCTCTATAGCTCCCCTCTATGGCTCCCCTCTAGGGCTCCCCTCTATGGCTCCCCTCTATGGCTCCCCTCTAGAGCTCCCCTCTAGGGCTCCCCTCTAGGGCTCCCCTCTAGGGCTCCCCTCTAGGGCTCTCCTCTAGAGCTCCCCTCTAGGGCTCCCCTCTAGAGCTCCCCTCTATGGCTCCCCTCTAGGGCTCCCCTCTAGGGCTCCCCTCTAGGGCTCCCCTCTATGGCTCTCCTCCAGGGCTCCCCTCTATGGCTCCCCTCTATGGCTCCCCTCTATGGCTCTCCTCTATGGCTCCCCTCTAGGGCTCCCCTCTAGGGCTCCCCTCTAGGGCTCCCCTCTATGGCTCTCCTCTATGGCTCCCCTCTAGGGCTCTCCTCTAGAGCTCCCCTCTAGGGCTCCCCTCTAGAGCTCCCCTCTATGGCTCCCCTCTAGGGCTCTCCTCTAGAGCTCCCCTCTAGGGCTCCCCTCTAGAGCTCCCCTCTATGACTCCCCTCTATGGCTCTCCTCTATGGCTCCCCTCTAGGGCTCCCCTCTAGGGCTCCCCTCTAGGGCTCCCCTCTATGGCTCCCCTCTATAGCTCCCCTCTATGGCTCCCCTCTAGAGCTCCCCTCTATGGCTCCCCTCTAGAGCTCCCCTCTAGGGCTCCCCTCTAGGGCTCCCCTCTAGGGCTCCCCTCTAGGGCTCTCCTCTAGAGCTCCCCTCTAGGGCTCCCCTCTAGAGCTCCCCTCTATGGCTCCCCTCTAGGGCTCCCCTCTAGGGCTCCCCTCTAGGGCTCCCCTCTATGGCTCTCCTCCAGGGCTCCCCTCTATGGCTCCCCTCTATGGCTCCCCTCTAGGGCTCTCCTCTATGGCTCCCTCTAGGGCTCCCCTCTATGGCTCCCCTCTAGGGCTCCCCTCTATGGCTCCCCTCTATGGCTCTCCTCTAGAGCTCCCCTCTATGGCTCTCCTCTAGAGCTCCCCTCTAGAGCTCCCCTCTAGGGCTCCCCTCTAGGGCTCCCCTCTAGAGCTCCCCTCTAGGGCTCCCCTCTAGAGCTCCCCTCTATGACTCCCCTCTATGGCTCTCCTCTATGACTCCCCTCTAGAGCTCCCCTCTAGGGCTCTTCTCTAGAGCTCTCCTCTAGAGCTCTTCTCTAGAGCTCCCCTCTAGGGCTCCCCTCTAGAGCTCTCCTCTAGGGCTCCCCTCTAGGGCTCCCCTCTAGAGCTCCCCTCTAGGGCTCCCCTCTAGAGCTCCCCTCTATGACTCCCCTCTATGGCTCTCCTCTATGACTCCCCTCTAGAGCTCCCCTCTAGAGCTCCCCTCTAGGGCTCCCCTCTATGGCTCCCCTCTATGGCTCCCCTCTATGGCTCCCCTCTATGGCTCTCCTCTAGAGCTCCCCTCTATGGCTCTCCTCTAGAGCTCCCCTCTATGGCTCCCCTCTAGAGCTCCCCTCTAGGGCTCCCCTCTAGGGCTCCACTCTAGCGCTCCCCTCTAGAGCTCCCCTCTAGGGCTCCCCTCTAGAGCTCCCCTCTATGGCTCTCCTCTAGAGCTCCCCTCTATGGCTCTCCTCTAGAGCTCCCCTCTATGGCTCCCCTCTAGAGCTCCCCTCTAGGGCTCCCCTCTAGGGCTCCACTCTAGCGCTCCCCTCTAGAGCTCCCCTCTAGAGCTCCCCTCTATGGCTCTCCTCTAGAGCTCCCCTCTATGGCTCCCCTCTAGAGCTCCCCTCTAGGGCTCCACTCTAGCGCTCCCCTCTAGAGCTCCCCTCTAGGGCTCCCTCTAGAGCTCCCCTCTATGGCTCCCCTCTATGGCTCCACTCTATGGCTCCCCTCTAGGACTCCCCTCTAGGGCTCCCCTCTATGGCTCCCCTCTATGGCTCCCCTCTAGAGCTCCCCTCTAGGGCTCCCCTCTATGGCTCCCCTCTATGGCTCTCCTCTATGGCTCCCCTCTATGGCTCCCCTCTAGAGCTCCCCTCTATGGCTCCCCTCTATGGCTCTCCTCTAGGGCTCTCCTCTAGGGCTCCCCTCTATGGCTCTCCTCTAGGGCTCCCCTCTATGGCTCCCCTCTATGGCTCCCCTCTATGGCTCTCCTCTAGAGCTCCCCTCTATGGCTCTCCTCTATGGCTCCCCTCTATGGCTCTCCTCTATGGCTCCCCTCTATGGCTCTCCTCTAGGGCTCCCCTCTATGGCTCCCCGCTATGGCTCCCCTCTATGGCTCTCCTCTATGGCTCCCCTCTATGGCTCTCCTCTATGGCTCCCCTCTATGGCTCTCCTCTAGGGCTCCCCTCTATGGCTCCCCGCTATGGCTCCCCTCTAGGGCTCTCCTCTAGAGCTCCCCTCTAGGGCTCCCCTCTAGAGCTCCCCTCTAGGGCTCCCCTCTAGGGCTCCCCTCTAGAGCTCCCCTCTATGACTCCCCTCTATGGCTCCCCTCTAGGGCTCCCCTCTAGGGCTCCCCTCTATGGCTCCCCTCTATGGCTCTCCTCTAGAGCTCCCCTCTATGGCTCCCCTCTATGGCTCCCCTCTATGGCTCCCCTCTATGGCTCCCCTCTATGGCTCTCCTCTATGGCTCCACTCTAGCGCTCGCCTCTACGGCTCCCCTCTAGATCCATCAGTGATAACTTTACATTACATACTTTTATGGCAGGGTCATCTATGTACAGAACACTGCAATTAAGAGCATTGGAGGATGGCTACCTTGACATAGCATAAAATGTTCAGTGTTTTTGAAAAGGAACCTCTTGGTGCACTTGTTGGGCGATTTTTGTTTCCTTAATGTGCTCAGCGCAGATAAACATGCAAACACTCTTCCGTCTAGAGAAAATAAAATGGATTTTTCATTTCCACAAAACACTGCTTCTAATTTGTGATAGAATCATTATAAGTGCTGAAATAATATTAAATATGTGATCAGAGGATAGAGCCAAAGCTATGTTTGCTATTCATCAACAAAGGTGGAAACAATGTTGTTTGCTGAGTGAAAAAAAGTAGAACCCAGGCTTTGTTTCCTGTTTGTGAGGCAAGGTAAAATCAAAACTGTCTGCTATTTATGAGAGATATGTAGAACCAAGGCCAAGTTTTCAACCGCAGGTTGGAGGACCTCTCTAGAGCTGCCTACCATAGCAATGTGTCTGTACAGAGGACCCTGTCTGGTATCTTTCTAGAGCTAATGTTTACCAAAGAGATATGTGACCAAGTGTCCAGTATGAATACTCCTGGTAGGTTGACCAATGCTATCCATTGAGTACCATGCACTTGCCATCAGCTGACCGTTTGATTACCTACTTGTTTCATAGCCCAAGCTCTCATTCATCTGTGTCAACAAAGTGATGGGGAAACTCAGGGATTTGCCCTGCAGAGCCTCGAGTTGTTGGCTATTGAAAGCCCGGAGACACTGTGTGCCCAGGAAGGGTTGGTAGCCAGACTGCTAGCGGTATCTCAGCAGACGGTTGATGTCCGACGACAGACACTTGCTGTCAAACTGCTTCTTTACTTTGCTGAAAGACGTGAGGTGAGGTCATGTCTATATGTGAGTACTATATATCAGTACTATATGTCTATATGTGAGTACTTTATGTCTGTATGTCAGTACTATATATCAGTACGTCATGTCGGTACTATATATCAGTACTATATGTCTATATGTGAGTACTTTATGTCTGTATGTCAGTACTATATATCAGTACGTCATGTCAGTACTATATATCAGTACTATATGTCTATATGTCAGTACTATATATCAGTACTATATATCCCTACTTAATGTCAATACTATATATCAGTAGTATATGTCAGTACTATATGTCTATATGTCAGTACTTCATGCCTATATGTCATGCCTATATATCAGTACTATATGTCACTACTTCATGTCTAAATGTCAGTACTTTATGTCTATATGACAGTACTATATGTCAGTACTTCATGCCTATATGTCAGTACTATATATCAGTACGTCATGTCAGTACTATATATCAGTACTATATGTCAGTACTATATATCAGTACTATATGTCTATATGTCAGTACTATATGTCACTACTTTATGTCTAAATGTCAGTACTTTATGTCTATATGACAGTACTATATTTCTATATGACAGTACTATATGTCAGTACTATATGTCTATATGACAGTACTATATGTCAGTACTATATGTCTATATGACAGTACTATATGTCAGTACTTCATGTCTATATGTCAGTACTATATATCAGTACTACATGTCAATATGTCAGTACTATATGTCTATATGTCAGTACTATATGTGAGTACTATATGTCTATATGTCAGTACTATATGTCAGTACTATATGTCAGTACTATATGTCAGTACTATATGTCTATATGACAGTACTTTGTATCATACAGACATGTGAAGAGCTGGTGGCTGAGCCAGCTCTGCAAGACTCACTTATGCTGTTTACCAAGAGCCAAAGTGCCACAATACAGAAAGTGATAGTTAAGATCATTCAACACATGTCTGCTCAATCAGATATGAGGATCCTTGCCATGGAGAGCCACCTTGATCAGGTGCTCCTGCAGATCAAACATAATGCATCTGACAGGGAGGCCTGGACCATGGCTGATTCTGGTGAGTTTCTCTCCATCTGAGTGCTTGACTTTCCAGAATTCATTGGGTTGTCCATCACTTCATGTGATGAGATCTGGTATGACGCCGGAACCTACAAGCTTGCTAGCAACTTTTCCTACAACCTTTGTTCTGCTAATATTACAGCATTCGGTCGCTCTCTGTTGTGTAGTAAGGGAATCTCATGGTGTCGTAACTTTGTTCATAACTGCTCCTAATCATTTTGTCACACAATAAGTTTGTTTGATTTTCTTATGGTAAATGAATTCATTTCATCATCATGATACAAAAACTTAACGCTGCAACAACCTGCATAATCTAGTCCGGCCCTGACAAGAGCAGTTAGTCGAATAATAATATATCTTATATACTATTCGTTTTTTATATTCGCTTGAACAAAACATGGCAAATTGTGATTTTGTTTAGATTGTGATGAATTATTTGTCTGTGAAAAAGTGATTGAAGGCGAAGAGCTTTTGTCATTAGAAAACTTGGTGCTATTCACTACTGGTTTGTAAACAGCTATCCTCATTAACTGGATATACCGAGAATTGTTGAAGTGCTTAAAATGTTACAGCTCTGCAGATGATGCAATCCTCAGATGACTTGTCGCACCTGCCAGTGCTCTCTACGGCAGACAAAGTCAGTAGAATGCACAGTCGCAGCGGCTCTCAGCCCAACTCAATGCCCGGCTCTGTGACCAGTCTTCGCTCTCTCAACAGAGGTGTGTATAAACATTTCTCTAATTAAATACAATCTGCACAAGTATCTTGATAGCAGTCGCAACAGTCGTAGCAGACCCTCTTCAGTATCTCCTCGTCAAGTAAGAGAAATACCTAATGTGTATATGTATTCTACTTTGTAGCAGGTGGAAATGGTGAGGTAAGCAGGACCGGATCTCAGAGAAGCATCAGGTAAACCGCTGGACGGTTCTGTCCATGCATGGTATGCATTCACATAACTCCCTCCCCCTTGTTTATACCACTCCGTGCAGGTAGCTGACATCACAAGAGCACAACACCTGTCACAGGCACATCCTCTTCACAGTTTCCTATCCTTTTATGTTTTGTGCATTCGTTACTCTAATCTTCCGTCCATTTATAGACATTTTTTATATGATGACATTGTTGGCTGGTTTAACAACCCGTCTCCTAAAGTTGGTTCTCATCTGTCGCTATGGACGCTTTGGTTGTGATTGTTTGAAAATGGACATTGGAAAAAAATATTTCCTCAAAAAGCTTTTGACCTGAGAGTGAAAATGTGAATCTTTTACGAAAAAGATTGTTGAAAGCCACGGGAAGTTACTTTTTTTAGGAAAAAATAATCATTATTTTTCTGCTGTCCCTTTTTAAACTAGCATTTTCAAAAGGTCACCTATTGTCGACTATCGTAAAATCCTATTAATTTTTACTGTTTGTATTTTGAAAAGCATAATTGCTGTGACATGTTATATATAACATATATTTACTCATATGTGTGACAATGTTTGATATATAAAATATTATTACATAAAATTTGTTTAGACAAAATATTATAAAAATTTTGGTCCAGCAGTAAAATAAAGATAACAAAAAACATGCATACATAAATAAAACTTGAAGAGAGGCGTAGCAAAGATAAAAATATGAATGACTGAGTCTACCAGCAAATAAGAACACATAACTGCCACAAACAATTATGTGCCTTTTTCTGTTGGTAGACGTTAGTTATGCGGAAAAATAAGACAAACCAGAGGTTTGCGTAGAATGTTTGAGTATACTGTTAATGTAGCGCTGGTGTGTATACACTAGACGAGAATCTCAGGGAAGCAAATCAGCCAGTAAGCTTACATTATGACTTGAGATGACGGCAAGTTTGCAATGATTGCTAGTTGACCTACTGGATTGATAGCGAGCCAGGTAGTTTTATGTTAGCTATCCGGTAGATGTCTTGTATGTAGCCTTAGAGTAACGTAGTAGAGCATTAAGTCTTTTGTTAAACCAACTCAACGTCTCATGATCCTCGGAGTGCAGGATAATTCTGTCATCCTGTAAACAATTCCATGCATATACACAGTCACCATGCTCCCATGGTTCGAATTCGTTCAGATTGGGCATTGATTCGAGCTGGTTGGCATTTATTCGGGTTAGCACTGGTAACCGTTCCTATGATAATTCGAATTGAATCATATGCAGGAGTTGTCCTTCCTTTAGAGTGAGTAGCGAGTGCAATAATTATTTTATCATAGTGAGATAGCAAACAACCGCGCTCGTATTCCTAAGTGGTAATACGAGTCAAATTTGTGGAATGTTCACAGCATAAACTAGTTGGTAGTAAGTAGATGAATAACAATAATAAAAGTAACATTCGCTAATAATTATAGATAATTATTAATAAATATAATGATAGCTACAAGAAATGAAAATTAATGATTAATAATAAATAAATCAATTATCCTAAATAATAAAAAATGATAATTTTTTTGCTAAGTATAAGAATAATAATTTAGTTTGCCCACTTACCAAAGAGAGCTATGATTCAATTTCCTGACAAATAGTAAATAATTTATAACTAAGCTGTTGTTAAACTTGCAAAGGATTATCATTATATGAATGTAAAAACTGCAGTTGGAAAATAAGCAAAAACTGATTTACGGCCCAATCGCCAGTCTAACGCCTTTTTTTCAAAAGAGCAGCTCGAACGAATTCGAATTCATTAACACGAACGATTCCCATGATCCTAATGAATGCTGAACCCAAACGAATATGGTTTGAGGAACCGCACTGAGCCAATACGAACGAACCCGAACGAACTCGTACGAGTCACAATTCCCATGACCCGAATGGACGATTTATGAGTTCAACCCGAACGAATTTGCACCATAGGAACATAGTGAGTACGTGTTTCGCCTGGTCAGTCTTATCTCAAACTTGGTTCCCTGTTTGACTTGATGGCTATCACACACTGTTTACTTACTAGTAGCATGTAGCATGTTAAATGAAAACCCCTGGGTGACAAAACTTTTCGTATGATTACTTACGTGTCCAATTTTTTTAAGTAATATCTCGCCATCAGTGTATGTTGGCTTGTACAACTCTTCCACGGGAATAGACCAGATGGGGCGTGAGAGAGAAGAATACCATGGTGTGTACAGCAGGTATATGGTCCTACAAGAGAATGCAGTGTAGATGTGGAGTATACAGTGTAGATGTGGAGTATACAGTGTAGATGTGAGGTGTACAGTGTAGATGTGAGGTGTACAGTATAGATGTGAGGTGTACAGTATAGATGTGAGGTGTACAGTATAGATATGAGGTATACAGTGTAGATGTGAGGTATACAGTATAGATATGAGGTGTACAGTATAGATGTGAGGTATACAGTATAGATATGAGGTATACAGTGTAGATGTGAGGTGTACAGTATAGATGTGAGGTGTACAGTATAGATGTGAGGTATACAGTATAGATGTGAGGTGTACAGTATAGATGTGAGGTATACAGTAGAGATGTGAAGTATACAGTATAGATGTGAGGTATACAGTATAGATGTGAGGTGTACAGTATAGATGTGAGGTGTACAGTATAGATGTGAGGTGTACAGTATAGATGTGAGGTGTACAGTATAGATGTGAGGTGTACAGTATAGATGTGAGGTGTACAGTATAGATGTGAGGTATACAGTATATATGTGAGGTATACAGTGTGTAGGTATATGGCATTTGAACTTCCTATCTCGTTATGGAACTGTAATACACACAAGTGTTGAAATTTAGAATTGTGCCCTCTCTTCTACAACTTGCCAAAAAATTAGGTTTTCAAGTGAAAAACCATTGTACAATTTACTTTGTGGTGGCAAGGGCAGTGCATTGCCTTTCCTCATCTGTAACAGTCATGTGCGCCCAGTAGACATTATCAGGAGAGTATGTAAAAAGATTGGCAGTGTGAAGTATGTTGACTCCTTCAGCAAGATACGGGTGATAGCGCGTCACACCCTACAAAACAAGAAATGGAGTTCCAAATATTCTAGATACTTCAATCATTGAAGTTGTTTTAGTTTTATGAGACGCAGCCCTCACCTCCGAAGGCACTGTGTGTCTGGGCAGCCGAGCCCTCCTAACAACCTCAGTATCAAACTGGGTGGCTCTTCTAAAGCCATCCAGCACCACACTCAGTGAGTCAAATACTCCACCAGCAGGTTTTGCAACTACCCCAGTTACTCCTTTACCAATCCCTTTGAAGAAACCTACAGCTCCTTGTTTCTTTATGCCTGGAACAAGACGCATGCATTGTAGCAGGTGCAGTAGCACGACAAACGTGTATGTACATATGACATGTTTGAAGTGATTCTCACACATGGTGTACCTTTTCTGGGCTGAGTAACCAGACCCGTCAGTCCTGATCCAAAAGCGAAACCAAATGTTTTCGCTGCCAGGAGGAGTGACTCTGGTAGGTGTGGTGGTTGACTCTTCACTCGCTGGCTGCGTGCCTACAACAGAGCAGAAATAGGGTATTGCCCTAACACACAGAAGCCCCTCTATCATCTGTAGGCAGTGTTCAATTTATTAGCAGCCAATGAAGTCTTGCAGCAACATACTCTTTGAAACGATTGATCAAATGAGAGAAAGTTGACCCCTCTGCCTACAGACTCTGTTATCTTACTGCCCGTTCCACAGATGCCACCTATGATATTACTGTATGCTGATCTCATTCCCCGAGTCAGTGACTTCCGAGAACTCTTGTCAAAGTTGAGAGGGTCTGCGCTCTGTAACCAGTGAGTTCATTACATAACGATATCTGTCTATTGTCTAATGTATATGTGTCACGTATCTAATCACAAAAATCGCAGAACACGAGCTCATAAAACTCACAGAGACGAAGTCCTTCAGACCCTTCTGCACGTCTTTGGCCAGTCCTAAGGGGTTGCCAATAATATCAAGTCCAAGCACTAATACGTAAGCCTGTCTTATACCTTGGGTTGTATAGAATGTAGTCAGTTCACTGGTGAGCTGGTCCGTTGTAAGGAGAGCGCACAAAACCGTGTAGGAATCGAGACTAAAAGATGCATCAATGCTCTTGATGAGAGTACTAGTAACTAGTTTGGTTGAGATCTAGTATATATTACTGGTACAGCACTAGGATACAATTGCAGGTTCAGCACTAGGTTACAATTACCGGTTCAGCACTAATAAATAATTACCGGTTCAGCACTAGTAAATAATTGCTGGTTCAGTAAGAGTAAACAGTTACTGGTGAAGAATACCTGAAATCTATGTCAGTCACTTCAGTTAGTGTCACGCCAATAGACCTAGAAAGAAAGTCAATAACATCTCCTCCAAATGAAGATTGAGTGTTTTCCACGTTAGTGAGGTGAGCTTTTCCTGCCATTGACAAACTCAACCTTACCTAGGCAAAGTAAATAAGTTGATGTTTTTCAATTGGTAGTTGGTGAAGTTGAATCAGTTTATACCAGTATAAGTGTTGTTTTACTAGTTTGTACCAGTAGTAAGTGATGTTTTACTAGTTTATACCAGTAGTAAGTGTTGTTTTACTAGTTTATACCAGTAGTAAGTATTGTTTTACTAGTTTATACCAGTAGTAAGTGTTGTTTTACTAGTTTATACCAGTAGTAAGTGTTGTTTTACTAGTTTGTACCAATAGTAAGTATTGTTTTACTAGTTTATACCAGTAGTAAGTATTGTTTTACTTGTTTATACCAGTAGTAAGTATTGTTTTACTAGTTTATACCAGTAGTAAGTGTTGTTTTACTAGTTTATACCAGTAGTAAGTGTTATTTTACTAGTTTATACCAGGAGTAAGTGTTGTTTTACTAGTTTGTACCAGTAGTAAGTGATGTTTTACTAGTTTATACCAGTAGTAAGTATTGTTTTACTAGTTTATACCAGTATAAGTATTGTTTTACTAGTTTATACCAGTAGTAAGTGTTGTTTTACTAGTTTATACCAGTAGTAAGTGCTGTTTTACTAGTTTATACCAGGAGTAAGTATTGTTTTACTAGTTTATACCAGTAGTAAGTGCTGTTTTACCAGTTTCTACCAGTAGTAAGTGCTGTTTTACTAGTTTATACCAGGAGTAAGTATTGTTTTACTAGTTTGTACCAGTAGTAAGTGCTGTTTTACCAGTTTCTACCAGTAGTAAGTATTGTTTTACTAGTTTATACCAGTAGTAAGTAATGTTTTACTAGTTTATACCAGGAGTAAGTATTGTTTTACTAGTTTATACCAGTAGTAAGTGATGTTTTACCAGTTTATACCAGTAGTAAGTGTTGTTTTACTAGTTTATACCAGTAGTAAGTGTTGTTTTACTAGTTTATACCAGTAGTAAGTATTGTTTTACTAGTTTATACCAGTAGTAAGTGTTGTTTTACTAGTTTATACCAGTAGTAAGTGTTGTTTTACTAGTTTATACCAGTAGTAAGTGTTGTTTTACTAGTTTCTACCAGTAGTAAATGCTGTTTTACTAGTTTATACCAGGAGTAAGTATTGTTTTACTAGTTTGTACCAGTAGTAAGTGCTGTTTTACCAGTTTCTACCAGTAGTAAGTATTGTTTTACTAGTTTATACCAGTAGTAAGTATTGTTTTACTAGTTTATACCAGGAGTAAGTGTTGTTTTACTAGTTTGTACCAGTAGTAAGTATTGTTTTACTAGTTTATACCAGTATAAGTGTTGTTTTACTAGTTTGTACCAGTAGTAAGTATTGTTTTACTAGTTTATACCAGTAGTAAGTGCTGTTTTACTAGTTTATACCAGTAGTAAGTATTGTTTTACTAGTTTATACCAGTAGTAAGTATTGTTTTACTAGTTTATACCAGTATAAGTGTTGTTTTACTAGTTTGTACCAGTAGTAAGTGTTGTTTTACTAGTTTATACCAGTAGTAAGTGTTGTTTTACTAGTTTATACCAGTAGTAAGTGCTGTTTTACTAGTTTATACCAGGAGTAAGTATTGTTTTACTAGTTTATACCAGTAGTAAGTGCTGTTTTACCAGTTTCTACCAGTAGTAAGTGCTGTTTTACTAGTTTGTACCAGTAGTAAGTATTGTTTTACTAGTTTATACCAGTAGTAAGTATTGTTTTACTAGTTTATACCAGGAGTAAGTGTTGTTTTACTAGTTTATACCAGTAGTAAGTATTGTTTTACTAGGTTATACCAGTATAAGTGTTGTTTTACTAGTTTGTACCAGTAGTAAGTGTTGTTTTACTAGTTTATACCAGTAGTAAGTGTTGTTTTACTAGTTTATACCAGTAGTAAGTGCTGTTTTACTAGTTTATACCAGGAGTAAGTATTGTTTTACTAGTTTATACCAGTAGTAAGTGCTGTTTTACCAGTTTCTACCAGTAGTAAGTGCTGTTTTACTAGTTTATACCAGTAGTAAGTGTTGTTTTACTAGTTTATACCAGTAGTAAGTGTTGTTTTACTAGTTTATACCAGTAGTAAGTGTTGTTTTACTAGTTTATACCAGTAGTAAGTGCTGTTTTACTAGTTTATACCAGAAGTAAGTATTGTTTTACTAGTTTATACCAGTAGTAAGTGCTGTTTTACCAGTTTCTACCAGTAGTAAGTGCTGTTTTACTAGTTTATACCAGGAGTAAGTATTGTTTTACTAGTTTATACCAGTAGTAAGTGCTGTTTTACCAGTTTCTACCAGTAGTAAGTGCTGTTTTACTAGTTTATACCAGGAGTAAGTGATGTTTTACTGGTTTATATCAGTAGTAAGTGTTGTTTTACTAGTTTATACCAGTAGTAAGTATTGTTTTACTAGTTTGTACCAGTAGTAAGTATTGTTTTACTAGTTTATACCAGTAGTAAGTGCTGTTTTACTAGTTTATACCAGTAGTAAGTGCTGTTTTACCAGTTTCTACCAGTAGTAAGTGTTGTTTTACTAGTTTATACCAGGAGTAAGTATTGTTTTACTAGTTTATACCAGTAGTAAGTGCTGTTTTACCAGTTTCTACCAGTAGTAAGTGTTGTTTTACTAGTTTATACCAGTAGTAAGTATTGTTTTACTAGTTTATACCAGTAGTAAGTGTTGTTTTACTAGTTTATACCAGTAGTAAGTGTTGTTTTACTAGTTTATACCAGTAGTAAGTGCTGTTTTACTAGTTTATACCAGGAGTAAGTATTGTTTTACTAGTTTATACCAGTAGTAAGTGCTGTTTTACCAGTTTCTACCAGTAGTAAGTGCTGTTTTACTAGTTTATACCAGGAGTAAGTATTGTTTTACTAGTTTATACCAGTAGTAAGTGCTGTTTTACCAGTTTCTACCAGTAGTAAGTGCTGTTTTACTAGTTTATACTAATAGTTTATACTTGTTTTACTAGTTTATACCAGTAGTAAGTGCTGTTTTACCAGTTTCTACCAGTAGTAAGTGCTGTTTTACTAGTTTATACCAGGAGTAAGTATTGTTTTACTAGTTTATACCAGTAGTAAGTGCTGTTTTACCAGTTTCTACCAGTAGTAAGTGCTGTTTTACTAGTTTATACCAGGAGTAAGTGATGTTTTACTAGTTTATACCAGTAGTAAGTGTTGTTTTACTAGTTTATACCAGTAGTAAGTATTGTTTTACTAGTTTGTACCAGTAGTAAGTATTGTTTTACTAGTTTGTACCAGTAGTAAGTGCTGTTTTACCAGTTTCTACCAGTAGTAAGTATTGTTTTACTAGTTTATACCAGTAGTAAGTATTGTTTTACTAGTTTATACCAAGAGTAAGTATTGTTTTACTAGTTTATACCAGTAGTAAGTGCTGTTTTACCAGTTTCTACCAGTAGTAAGTGCTGTTTTACTAGTTTATACCAGGAGTAAGTATTGTTTTACTAGTTTATACCAGTAGTAAGTGCTGTTTTACCAGTTTCTACCAGTAGTAAGTGCTGTTTTACTAGTTTATACCAGGAGTAAGTGATGTTTTACTAGTTTATACCAGTAGTAAGTGTTGTTTTACTAGTTTATACCAGTAGTAAGTATTGTTTTACTAGTTTGTACCAGTAGTAAGTATTGTTTTACTAGTTTGTACCAGTAGTAAGTGCTGTTTTACCAGTTTCTACCAGTAGTAAGTATTGTTTACTAATTTATACCAGTAGTAAGTATTGTTTTACTAGTTTATACCAGTAGTAAGTGATTTTTTACTTGTTTATACCAGGAGTAAGTGTTGTTTTACTAGTTTATACCAGTAGTAAGTGTTGTTTTACTAGTTTATACCAGTAGTAAGTATTGTTTTACTAGTTTATACCAGTAGTAAGTATTGTTTTACTAGTTTGTACCAGTAGTAAGTGCTGTTTTACTAGTTTGTACCAGTAGTAAGTGCTGTTTTACCAGTTTATACCAGTAGTAAGTATTGTTTTGCTAGTTTGTACCAGTAGTAAGTATTGTTTTACTAGTTTGTACCAGTAGTAAGTATTGTTTTACTAGTTTGTACCAGTAGTAAGTATTGTTTTACTAGTTTGCACCAGTAGTAAGTGTTGTTTTACTAGTTTATACCAGTATAAGTGTTGTTTTACTAGTTTGTACCAGTAGTAAGTATTGTTTTACTAGTTTGTACCAGTAGTAAGTATTGTTTTACTAGTTTATACCAGTAGTAAGTGTTGTTTTACTAGTTTATACCAATAGTAAGTATTGTTTTACTAGTTTATACCAGGAGTAAGTGTCGTTTTACTAGTTTGCACCAGTAGTAAGTGTTGTTTTACTAGTTTATACCAGTAGTAAGTGTTGTTTTACTAGTTTATACCAGTAGTAAGTATTGTTTTACTAGTTTATACCAGTAGTAAGTGTTGTTTTACTAGTTTATACCAGTAGTAAGTGTTGTTTTACTAGTTTATACCAGTAGTAAGTGTTGTTTTACTAGTTTATACCAGTAGTAAGTATTGTTTTACTAGTTTATACCAGGAGTAAGTGTTGTTTTACTAGTTTGCACCAGTAGTAAGTGTTGTTTTACTAGTTTATACCAGTAGTAAGTGTTGTTTTACTAGTTTATACCAGTAGTAAGTATTGTTTTACTAGTTTATACCAGTAGTAAGTGTCGTTTTACTAGTTTATACCAGTAGTAAGTATCGTTTTACTAGTTTATACCAGTAGTAAGTGATGTTTTACTAGTTTATACCAGTAGTAAGTATTGTTTTACTAGTTTATACCAGTAGTAAGTATTGTTTTACTAGTTTGTACCAGTAGTAAGTATTGTTTTACTAGTTTGTACCAGTAGTAAGTATTGTTTTACTAGTTTGTACCAGTAGTAAGTGTTGTTTTACTAGTTTATACCAGTAGTAAGTATTGTTTTACTAGTTTATACCAGGAGTAAGTGTTGTTTACTAATTTATACCAGTAGTAAGTATTGTTTTACTAGTTTATACCAGTAGTAAGTGATTTTTTACTTGTTTATACCAGGAGTAAGTGTTGTTTTACTAGTTTATACCAGTAGTAAGTGTTGTTTTACTAGTTTATACCAGTAGTAAGTATCGTTTTACTAGTTTATACCAGTAGTAAGTGATGTTTTACTAGTTTATACCAGTAGTAAGTATTGTTTTACTAGTTTGTACCAGTAGTAAGTGTTGTTTTACTAGTTTATACCAGGAGTAAGTGTTGTTTTACTAGTTTATACCAGTATAAGTGTTGTTTTACTAGTTTGTACCAGTAGTAAGTGTTGTTTTACTAGTTTATACCAGGAGTAAGTGTTGTTTTACTAGTTTATACCAGTAGTAAGTATTGTTTTACTAGTTTATACCAGTAGTAAGTGTTGTTTTACTAGTTTATACCAGTAGTAAGTATTGTTTTACTAGTTTATACCAGTAGTAAGTATTGTTTTACTAGTTTATACCAGTAGTAAGTGTTGTTTTACTAGTTTGTACCAGTAGTAAGTATTGTTTTACTAGTTTATACCAGTAGTAAGTATTGTTTTACTAGTTTATACCAGTAGTAAGTGATGTTTTACTAGTTTTTACCAGTAGTAAGTGTTGTTTTACTAGTTTATACCAGTAGTAAGTATTGTTTTACTAGTTTATACCAGTAGTAAGTATTGTTTTACTAGTTTATACCAGTAGTAAGTATCGTTTTACTAGTTTATACCAGTAGTAAGTGATGTTTTACTAGTTTATACCAGTAGTAAGTATTGTTTTACTAGTTTGTACCAGTAGTAAGTGTTGTTTTACTAGTTTATACCAGGAGTAAGTGTTGTTTTACTAGTTTATACCAGTATAAGTGTTGTTTTACTAGTTTGTACCAGTAGTAAGTGTTGTTTTACTAGTTTATACCAGGAGTAAGTGTTGTTTCACTAGTTTATACCAGTAGTAAGTATTGTTTTACTAGTTTATACCAGTAGTAAGTGTTGTTTTACTAGTTTATACCAGTAGTAAGTATTGTTTTACTAGTTTATACCAGTAGTCAGTATTGTTTTACTAGTTTATACCAGTAGTAAGTGTTGTTTTACTAGTTTGTACCAGTAGTAAGTATTGTTTTACTAGTTTATACCAGTAGTAAGTGTTGTTTTACTAGTTTATACCAGTAGTAAGTATTGTTTTACTAGTTTATACCAGTAGTAAGTGTTGTTTTACTAGTTTATACCAGTAGTAAGTATTGTTTTACTAGTTTGTACCAGTAGTAAGTGTTGTTTTACCAGTTTGTACCAGTAGTAAGTGCTGTTTTACCAGTTTATACCAGTAGTAAGTATTGTTTTACTAGTTTGTACCAGTAGTAAGTATTGTTTTACTAGTTTGTACCAGTAGTAAGTATTGTTTTACTAGTTTGTACCAGTAGTAAGTATTGTTTTACTAGTTTGTACCAGTAGTAAGTGTTGTTTTACTAGTTTATACCAGTAGTAAGTGTTGTTTTACTAGTTTATACCAGTAGTAAGTATTGTTTTACTAGTTTATACCAGTAGTAAGTGTTGTTTTACTAGTTTATACCAGTAGTAAGTATCGTTTTACTAGTTTATACCAGTAGTAAGTGATGTTTTACTAGTTTATACCAGTAGTAAGTATTGTTTTACTAGTTTGTACCAGTAGTAAGTGTTGTTTTACTAGTTTATACCAGGAGTAAGTGTTGTTTTACTAGTTTATACCAGTAGTAAGTATTGTTTTACTAGTTTATACCAGTAGTAAGTGCTGTTTTACTAGTTTATACCAGTAGTAAGTGTTGTTTTACTAGTTTTTACCAGTAGTAAGTATTGTTTTACTAGTTTATACCAGTAGTAAGTGATGTTTTACTAGTTTATACCAGTAGTAAGTGTTGTTTTACTAGCTTGTACCAGTAGTAAGTATTGTTTTACTAGTTTATACCAGTAGTGAGTGTTGTTTTACTAGTTTATACCAGGAGTAAGTGTTGTTTTACTAGTTTATACCAGTAGTAAGTGTTGTTTTACTAGTTTATACCAGTAGTAAGTATTGTTTTACTAGTTTATACCAGTAGTAAGTGTTGTTTTACTAGTTTATACCAGGAGTAAGTGTTGTTTTACTAGTTTATACCAGTAGTAAGTGTTGTTTTACTAGTTTATACCAGTAGCAAGTGTTGTTTTACTAGTTTATACCAGTAGTAAGTATTGTTTTACTAGTTTATACCAGTAGTAAGTGATGTTTTACTAGTTTATACCAGTATTAAGTATTGTTTTACTAGTTTGTACCAGTAGTAAGTGTTGTTTTACTAGTTTATACCAGGAGTAAGTGTTGTTTTACTAGTTTATACCAGTAGTAAGTGTTGTTTTACTAGTTTATACCAGTAGTAAGTGTTGTTTTACTAGTTTATACCAGTAGTAAGTATTGTTTTACTAGTTTATACCAGTAGTAAGTATTGTTTTACTAGTTTGTACCAGTAGTAAGTGCTGTTTTACTAGTTTGTACCAGTAGTAAGTGCTGTTTTACCAGTTTATACCAGTAGTAAGTATTGTTTTGCTAGTTTGTACCAGTAGTAAGTATTGTTTTACTAGTTTGTACCAGTAGTAAGTATTGTTTTACTAGTTTGTACCAGTAGTAAGTATTGTTTTACTAGTTTGCACCAGTAGTAAGTGTTGTTTTACTAGTTTATACCAGTATAAGTGTTGTTTTACTAGTTTGTACCAGTAGTAAGTATTGTTTTACTAGTTTGTACCAGTAGTAAGTATTGTTTTACTAGTTTATACCAGTAGTAAGTGTTGTTTTACTAGTTTATACCAGTAGTAAGTATTGTTTTACTAGTTTATACCAGGAGTAAGTGTCGTTTTACTAGTTTGCACCAGTAGTAAGTGTTGTTTTACTAGTTTATACCAGTAGTAAGTGTTGTTTTACTAGTTTATACCAGTAGTAAGTATTGTTTTACTAGTTTATACCAGTAGTAAGTGTTGTTTTATTAGTTTATACCAGTAGTAAGTGTTGTTTTACTAGTTTATACCAGTAGTAAGTGTTGTTTTACTAGTTTATACCAGTAGTAAGTATTGTTTTACTAGTTTATACCAGGAGTAAGTGTTGTTTTACTAGTTTGCACCAGTAGTAAGTGTTGTTTTACTAGTTTATACCAGTAGTAAGTGTTGTTTTACTAGTTTATACCAGTAGTAAGTATTGTTTTACTAGTTTATACCAGTAGTAAGTGTCGTTTTACTAGTTTATACCAGTAGTAAGTATCGTTTTACTAGTTTATACCAGTAGTAAGTGATGTTTTACTAGTTTATACCAGTAGTAAGTATTGTTTTACTAGTTTATACCAGTAGTAAGTATTGTTTTACTAGTTTGTACCAGTAGTAAGTATTGTTTTACTAGTTTGTACCAGTAGTAAGTATTGTTTTACTAGTTTGTACCAGTAGTAAGTGTTGTTTTACTAGTTTATACCAGTAGTAAGTATTGTTTTACTAGTTTATACCAGGAGTAAGTGTTGTTTACTAATTTATACCAGTAGTAAGTATTGTTTTACTAGTTTATACCAGTAGTAAGTGATTTTTTACTTGTTTATACCAGGAGTAAGTGTTGTTTTACTAGTTTATACCAGTAGTAAGTGTTGTTTTACTAGTTTATACCAGTAGTAAGTATCGTTTTACTAGTTTATACCAGTAGTAAGTGATGTTTTACTAGTTTATACCAGTAGTAAGTATTGTTTTACTAGTTTGTACCAGTAGTAAGTGTTGTTTTACTAGTTTATACCAGGAGTAAGTGTTGTTTTACTAGTTTATACCAGTATAAGTGTTGTTTTACTAGTTTGTACCAGTAGTAAGTGTTGTTTTACTAGTTTATACCAGGAGTAAGTGTTGTTTTACTAGTTTATACCAGTAGTAAGTATTGTTTTACTAGTTTATACCAGTAGTAAGTGTTGTTTTACTAGTTTATACCAGTAGTAAGTATTGTTTTACTAGTTTATACCAGTAGTAAGTATTGTTTTACTAGTTTATACCAGTAGTAAGTGTTGTTTTACTAGTTTGTACCAGTAGTAAGTATTGTTTTACTAGTTTATACCAGTAGTAAGTGTTGTTTTACTAGTTTATACCAGTAGTAAGTATTGTTTTACTAGTTTATACCAGTAGTAAGTGATGTTTTACTAGTTTTTACCAGTAGTAAGTGTTGTTTTACTAGTTTATACCAGTAGTAAGTATTGTTTTACTAGTTTATACCAGTAGTAAGTATTGTTTTACTAGTTTATACCAGTAGTAAGTATCGTTTTACTAGTTTATACCAGTAGTAAGTGATGTTTTACTAGTTTATACCAGTAGTAAGTATTGTTTTACTAGTTTGTACCAGTAGTAAGTGTTGTTTTACTAGTTTATACCAGGAGTAAGTGTTGTTTTACTAGTTTATACCAGTATAAGTGTTGTTTTACTAGTTTGTACCAGTAGTAAGTGTTGTTTTACTAGTTTATACCAGGAGTAAGTGTTGTTTCACTAGTTTATACCAGTAGTAAGTATTGTTTTACTAGTTTATACCAGTAGTAAGTGTTGTTTTACTAGTTTATACCAGTAGTAAGTATTGTTTTACTAGTTTATACCAGTAGTCAGTATTGTTTTACTAGTTTATACCAGTAGTAAGTGTTGTTTTACTAGTTTGTACCAGTAGTAAGTATTGTTTTACTAGTTTATACCAGTAGTAAGTGTTGTTTTACTAGTTTATACCAGTAGTAAGTATTGTTTTACTAGTTTATACCAGTAGTAAGTGTTGTTTTACTAGTTTATACCAGTAGTAAGTATTGTTTTACTAGTTTGTACCAGTAGTAAGTGTTGTTTTACCAGTTTGTACCAGTAGTAAGTGCTGTTTTACCAGTTTATACCAGTAGTAAGTATTGTTTTACTAGTTTGTACCAGTAGTAAGTATTGTTTTACTAGTTTGTACCAGTAGTAAGTATTGTTTTACTAGTTTGTACCAGTAGTAAGTATTGTTTTACTAGTTTGTACCAGTAGTAAGTGTTGTTTTACTAGTTTATACCAGTAGTAAGTGTTGTTTTACTAGTTTATACCAGTAGTAAGTATTGTTTTACTAGTTTATACCAGTAGTAAGTGTTGTTTTACTAGTTTATACCAGTAGTAAGTATCGTTTTACTAGTTTATACCAGTAGTAAGTGTTGTTTTACCAGTTTGTACCAGTAGTAAGTGCTGTTTTACCAGTTTATACCAGTAGTAAGTATTGTTTTACTAGTTTGTACCAGTAGTAAGTATTGTTTTACTAGTTTGTACCAGTAGTAAGTATTGTTTTACTAGTTTGTACCAGTAGTAAGTATTGTTTTACTAGTTTGTACCAGTAGTAAGTGTTGTTTTACTAGTTTATACCAGTAGTAAGTGTTGTTTTACTAGTTTATACCAGTAGTAAGTATTGTTTTACTAGTTTATACCAGTAGTAAGTGTTGTTTTACTAGTTTATACCAGTAGTAAGTATCGTTTTACTAGTTTATACCAGTAGTAAGTGATGTTTTACTAGTTTATACCAGTAGTAAGTATTGTTTTACTAGTTTGTACCAGTAGTAAGTGTTGTTTTACTAGTTTATACCAGGAGTAAGTGTTGTTTTACTAGTTTATACCAGTAGTAAGTATTGTTTTACTAGTTTATACCAGTAGTAAGTGCTGTTTTACTAGTTTATACCAGTAGTAAGTGTTGTTTTACTAGTTTTTACCAGTAGTAAGTATTGTTTTACTAGTTTATACCAGTAGTAAGTGATGTTTTACTAGTTTATACCAGTAGTAAGTGTTGTTTTACTAGCTTGTACCAGTAGTAAGTATTGTTTTACTAGTTTATACCAGTAGTGAGTGTTGTTTTACTAGTTTATACCAGGAGTAAGTGTTGTTTTACTAGTTTATACCAGTAGTAAGTGTTGTTTTACTAGTTTATACCAGTAGTAAGTATTGTTTTACTAGTTTATACCAGTAGTAAGTGTTGTTTTACTAGTTTATACCAGGAGTAAGTGTTGTTTTACTAGTTTATACCAGTAGTAAGTGTTCTTTTACTAGTTTATACCAGTAGCAAGTGTTGTTTTACTAGTTTATACCAGTAGTAAGTATTGTTTTACTAGTTTATACCAGTAGTAAGTGATGTTTTACTAGTTTATACCAGTATTAAGTATTGTTTTACTAGTTTGTACCAGTAGTAAGTGTTGTTTTACTAGTTTATACCAGGAGTAAGTGTTGTTTTACTAGTTTATACCAGTAGTAAGTGTTGTTTTACTAGTTTATACCAGGAGTAAGTGTTGTTTTATTGCATTGTTTGTTGTGCAATTTAGTTTGCCAAAAAATAGCCCGCAAATCATTTCTGCTGAAAGGGAAATCAGCAGACCTACCTTTGAAGTTGATGCCAGGACAGTTTTCTTATCGCGCAATGCCTCACTTTGGCAATATAGAGTTTTCAATAGTTTTAATATAATCATAAATTTGAACCAACAATTTTAAAGGCAATAAGTGGCCGCCAGATACACAATATAGAAACAAGCGATGCACTTACATTTATGTCTGAAAGACGAAGTTGTTCCACATAAATTTTTGTACCAGAGCTGTTGTCTGTCTACAAAGGCAATACAGGTGTTAAGTTAGCCACAGACAAACCAAGTTTCAGCGCCACAATTGTAACTGAGAGTGGAACGACAGGAGCTGAGCCATGGCCAATTGGCGTGTGATATGTACAGTTTGGAGCTGGTCAGTGCGGCAACAAGTTAGAGTGAGACGACAATTGAAGTACACCAATTAGCAGGACTAACTCCACCATCGCCGTATCACGAAGATGGCTAAAAGGCTATCATGTAAAAGGACCAAAGGGCAAGTAATACTGCTATTGTACCTTAAGTGCAGTGTCAGCTGACAAATCGTATAAACAGTAGGCCATATCCTTCTCGTGGTACGTTCTCTGTAAACAAACAAACTCAAACTACATGCTTCTGAAACAGTGTGAAATAATGAAATGATGGCGTAGCTAAACACGCGCACATTCAGTTGTTTTTGACATGCATACGCTGTATATTGTAATAACCAACTGTATCGATGTACAGTTACTACACCAACATATACTGTATATGTACTGTATA
Organism: Cryptosula pallasiana; assembly: GCA_945261195.1. Lineage (NCBI taxonomy): Eukaryota > Metazoa > Bryozoa > Gymnolaemata > Cheilostomatida > Cryptosulidae > Cryptosula > Cryptosula pallasiana. The sequence continues at coordinate 41,718,109 of OX183136.1, forward strand.
CTTGCTATATTCGATAAAACATCTCACCATCAGTTTGTCGTGATCAGTATCATCAGTTTTTCGGCAGTCAGCAACGAAGTCGAGCAAAGAGAGGAGAAATCCCTTGTCCATTCTCAATGCTACCTGCCCTAGACTCAGGTCAAGTCGCCTACAACCAATCAACCGGATACAGCTGCCATAAAAGAGCACAGTCTAAGCTCATCTTTAAACACAACTTAAGTTATCAAGAGGGGGAGCAGTTGGTTAGTTGTTTGTTTGTTATCACACTATCGTACATGAGAAGGTTTGGTAGGTCACTTACTAAAATTCCATCAGTGAAAGTTTTGAAGAGCTTTTGGACTATACCAATCTCTGAAGCTTAAAAGTCCACCAAAAGTTTGAAGTTTCAGAACTTTGAACTTATAATTCGATGCTCAGTGTGCAGTTTAGCGATAGGACGATCGAAAATAAAAAAACTTTGTGGTTATCATAACAATCAATTGTTAAAAATTAGGATTAATCATAAACAGATTACATTATCAAAATTACTAAAAAAAATTCAGGGTAACAACCATCAAGAAAATCAATTTTAAAGCCTGGTTCACATACATTTATTATAATTTTTCGATGGCACTCAAGTTTACATAAATAGCCTTGACCTAACTGTTGTTTTTGAGAATAAAGGCAAGAAAATTGTACGCTCTGTCGTATGACAGCGCACGAAAGTTTGGCTGAATTTTCCTGCGAGCTCTTGCGACAACGTGCACCGCCGTACGAGCAGTGCAAATCTGGGTTAACAGATATCGCAAGTGGTCGTACGCTGATCTGCGCTGGCTTGCAGCCGAAATGTAATGACATGATAGACAGCCACATTGCAGTGAGACAAGCAAAGTACTTATCCACCCATTCATACACTCCACAATGTAATGGCATGATAGGAGTTATCCACCCATTCATACACTCCACAATGTAATGGCATGATAGGAGTTATCCACCCATTCATACACTCCACAATGTAATGGCATGATAGGAGTTATCCACCCATTCATACACTCCACAATGTAACGACATGATAGGAGTTATCCACCCATTTATACACTCCATAATGTAATGACATATTAGGAGTTATCCACCCATTCATACACTCCACAATGTAACGGCATGATAGGAGTTATCCACCCATTCATACACTCCACAATGTAACGACATGATAGGAGTTATCCACCCATTTATACACTCCATAATGTAATGACATGTTAGGAGTTATCCACCCATTCATACACTCCGCAAATCATAATAGAAATACGTGCATATAAAAACTTTGAAGTTTTCAACAGCCCAAAGTTCAAAAACTCATCAAAACTCTAACCAATAGAGATCTGGTGGTTGGCCCAAGCATTATCCATAGGATAGATAGTAGCAGATAGCAACCATCATATCTCTAACCCATGGTAAACCCTGGAGAGGCAGAGAGCACAGCATGAGACAGCGAGAGAATGTAGGTAAGGTGCCCAGTAAAGAGAGAACATATAACCATGTGTATATAGACATAGAGTGCATAGACATGTATACAGACATAGAGTACATAGACATGGGTGTACAAGATGAGCTATGTACTCAATGTATACAAAATGGGAAGACAAAACTTGGACGAAACCCGCATGGAAAAGATAAAAGCCCATTTGGTGCATCAGCTTCTCTAAGTACATAGGTTGAAGGTAAGATTGCCTATCCAGCTAGTGGCTGGCCGTTTGCATGCCTCATGGGTATTACAAAAACAGGAATTGAGTGGAGAAAACTACCAACTTGTGTGACCACAGATGCTCGGGGCAGAATTTCGCACCAGACACATCGGATGTCTTCCCAACAATGACAACTCAACAATCTGTACAAAGTTTAGTTGTTCCTCTTTTACAAAAGGATATTCGATTAAGATAACATATATGGCTGGCATTCAGTGTAACTATCAAACATACTGGGACAATCAACTGTCAGTATTTAAAGAGCTACATGTTTTTGGTAAATAAGCTAGAAAACTTGGCGTCCACTCCAAGAGGCCAGTCTACAGCGATTGTTACTTCAGAAAGCAAACATACATCGGCAGAATAGAGCGCATTAGAACTTTTCTCAGTGAATCGTATCAAGAGAGGAAGAATACGCACAACCTCTTAAACTGATGATAAGTGGAAATGATAAAGAAATTGAAAAGTAGTACATTGCGGGCATGGGGTTTGGGGCCAAGTTTTGTTTGGCCATGAAAAGCTTGCTGTGAACAATCAATAGATAGCTACAATAGAGCAGTGAAACATAACCTAAAACTCACAACTTGTGTACCAGGTGACCATTGGCATTGCCTGCAACCCTGAAATACATGACATTTCATATGGTAACAGCCATATGTCTATGTGACACATAGCAACTAACCTCTACATGTCTATGTGACACGTAGCAACTAACACTCTACATGTCTATGCGACACATAGCAACTAACACTCTACATGTCTATGGGACATGTAGCTATTAGCACTTCATATGGCTATGTGACAAACAGCTTCTATGTCACTCATATATCAATGCAAAACATAGCTATGAACATTTTGCAATTTGCATGTCTATGCAGAACACTACAACATACTTGTACGCATCAGGAGATCCATTAATAGGGAGTTGTTTCCTCATAAAGAACTGAACACAAGGGGTAACATTACAGTTGGATTGTGTGATAGGGTGGAAGACAACAGGATAGAATGCATCTGGCAGTTGATTGTCCAGCTACAAATAGAAGCAGTTAACACTACACAATACAGCAGTACATTATACTTTATAGAGTACTGTGTGCTATATATTACTACTATATACTACTGTACAATGCTAAATACAACTATAATACACTGATATACAGTACTATGTAGTACTAACTATACACTACTGCACACTGTTACATACTACTGTACACTAGTATATACTACTATACACTATTATATACTACTATACACTATTATATACTACTATACACTATTATATACTACTATACACTAGTATATACTACTATACACTATTATATACAACTATACACTAGTATATACTACTATACACTAGTATATACTACTATACACTATTATATACTACTATACACTAGTATATACTACTATACACTAGTATATACAACTATACACTAGTATATACTACTATACACTATTATATACTACTATACACTAGTATATACTACTATACACTATTATATACTACTATACACTAGTATATACTACTATACACTATTATATACTACTATACACTAGTATATACTACTATACACTAGTATATACTACTATACACTATTATATACTACTATACACTATTATATACTACTATACACTATTATATACTACTATACACTAGTATATACTACTATACACTATTATATACTACTATACACTAGTATATACTACTATACACTAGTATATACTACTATACACTATTATATACTACTATACACTATTATATACTACTATACACTAGTATATACTACTATACACTAGTATATACTACTATACACTATTATATACTACTATACACTATTATATACTACTATACACTAGTATATACTACTATACACTATTATATACTACTATACACTATTATATACTACTATACACTATTATATACTACTATACACTATTATATACTACTATACACTAGTATATACTACTGTATACTATTATATACTAATATACACTGCTATAGACTACCATGTACTACCATATACCATAACATACTACAACATATATCATTGCATAGTACTATATACATGTACTACTATACACTGCTATAGAGAATCACCTGCAGGTAGTTGACAGTTGCCTGCACCACAGTACTCAGCTCTGAGCTCTGATACTGCAACTTCAATCCAGGGAAGCTCTCCCTCTTCAGCACTCCTCTTATTGGCTGAACAAATTTCAGCTCAGTTAAATCCACCTAGAAAAACAGGCACTGCATATTGTATGTGATATATACATATATGTGTACTCTATATGTATATATGCACGTACTGCATATATACATATGTTTGATAAAGTGATTTAGAGCTGGAATAATGAATCAATGCGATAATTGCATTCATAGCACATATCAATTCATGTATACACTACCTCTACAGCACATAATACCCATGTATACACTACCTCTACAACACATAATACCCCTGTATACACTACCTCTACAACACACAATACCCCTGTATACACTACCTCTACAACACACAATACCCCTGTATACACTACCTCTACAGCACATAATACCCCTGTATACACTACCTCTACAACACACAATACCCCTGTATACACTATCTCTACAGCACATAATACCCCTGTATACACTACCTCTACAACACATAATACCCCTGTATACACTACCTCTACAACACACAATACCCCTGTATACACTACCTCTACAACACATAATACCCCTGTATACACTACCTCTACAACACACAATACCCCTGTATACACTACCTCTACAACACATAATACCCATGTATACACTATCTCTACAGCACATAATACCCCTGTATACACTACCTCTACAACACATAATACCCATGTATACACTACCTCTACAGCACATAATACCCCTGTATACACTACCTCTACAACACACAATACCCCTGTATACACTACCTCTACAACACATAATACCCCTGTATACACTACCTCTACAACACATAATACCCCTGTATACACTACCTCTACAGCACACAATACCCCTGTATACACTACCTCTACAACACACAATACCCCTGTATACACTACCTCTACAGCACACAATACCCCTGTATACACTATCTCTACAGCACACAATACCCATGTATACACTACCTCTACAGCACACAATACCCCTGTATACACTACCTCTACAGCACATAATACCCCTGTATACACTACCTCTACAGCACATAATACCCCTGTATACACTACCTCTACAACACACAATACCCCTGTATACACTATCTCTACAACACACAATACCCCTGTATACACTACCTCTACAGTACATAATACCCATGTATACACTACCTCTACAGCACATAATACCCATGTATACACTACCTCTACAGTACATAATACCCATGTATACACTACCTCTACAGCACACAATACCCCTGTATACACTATCTCTACAACACATAATACCCATGTATACACTATCTCTACAGCACATAATACCCCTGTATACACGACCTCTACAGCACACAATACCCCTGTATACACTATCTCTACAGCACACAATACCCCTGTATACACTACCTCTACAGCACACAATACCCCTGTATACACTACCTCTACAACACACAATACCCATGTATACACTACCTCTACAACACACAATACCCCTGTATACACTACCTCTACAGCACATAATACCCCTGTATACACTACCTCTACAGCACACAAGACCCCTGTATACACTACCTCTACAACACATAATACCCCTGTATACACTACCTCTACAGTACATAATACCCCTGTATACACTACTTCTACAGCACGCAATACCCCTGTATACACTACTTCTACAGCACACAATACCCCTGTATACACTACCTCTACAACACACAATACCCCTGTATACACTATCTCTACAGCACACAATACCCCTGTATACACTACCTCTACAACACACAATACCCATGTATACACTACCTCTACAGCACACAATACCCCTGTATACGCTACCTCTACAGTACATAATACCCCTGTATACACTACCTCTACAGCACATAATACCCCTGTATACACTACCTCTACAGCACATAATACCCCTGTATACACTAGCTCTACAACACATAATACCCATGTATACACTACCTCTACAGCACATAATACCCCTGTATACACTACCTCTACAACACACAATACCCATGTATACACTACCTCTACAACACACAATACCCCTGTATACACTACCTCTACAACACACAATACCCCTGTATACACTACTTCTACAGCACACAATACCCCTGTATACACTACCTCTACAACACACAATACCCCTGTATACACTACCTCTACAACACATAATACCCCTGTATACACTACCTCTACAACACACAATACCCCTGTATACACTACCTCTACAGTACATAATACCCCTGTATACACTACCTCTACAACACACAATACCCCTGTATACACTATCTCTACAGCACACAATACCCCTGTATACACTATCTCTACAACACACAATACCCCTGTATACACTACCTCTACAACACATAATACCCCTGTATACACTACCTCTACAACACACAATACCCCTGTATACACTATCTCTACAGCACACAATACCCCTGTATACACTATCTCTACAACACACAATACCCCTGTATACACTACTTCTACAGCACACAATACCCCTGTATACACTACCTCTACAACACACAATACCCCTGTATACACTACTTCTACAGCACACAATACCCCTGTATACACTACCTCTACAACACACAAGACCCCTGTATACACTACCTCTACAGCACACAATACCCCTGTATACACTATCTCTACAGCACACAATACCCCTGTATACACTATCTCTACAGCACACAATACCCCTGTATACACTACCTCTACAACACACAATACCCCTGTATACACTATCTCTACAGCACACAATACCCCTGTATACACTATCTCTACAACACACAATACCCCTGTATACACTACCTCTACAGTACATAATACCCATGTATACACTACCTCTACAGCACATAATACCCATGTATACACTACCTCTACAGCACATAATACCCCTGTATACACTACCTCTACAACACACAATACCCATGTATACACTACCTCTACAGCACACAATACCCCTGTATACACTACCTCTACAACACACAATACCCATGTATACACTACCTCTACAGCACACAATACCCCTGTATACACTATCTCTACAACACACAATACCCCTGTATACACTACCTCTACAGTACATAATACCCATGTATACACTACCTCTACAGCACATAATACCCATGTATACACTACCTCTACAGCACATAATACCCCTGTATACACTACCTCTACAACACACAATACCCATGTATACACTACCTCTACAGCACACAATACCCCTGTATACACTACCTCTACAACACACAATACCCATGTATACACTACCTCTACAGCACACAATACCCCTGTATACGCTACCTCTACAGTACATAATACCCCTGTATACACTATCTCTACAGCACACAATACCCCTGTATACACTATCTCTACAACACACAATACCCCTGTATACACTATCTCTACAACACACAATACCCCTGTATACACTACCTCTACAACACACAATACCCCTGTATACACTACCTCTACAACACATAATACCCCTGTATACACTACCTCTACAACACATAATACCCCTGTATACACTACCTCTACAACACACAATACCCCTGTATACACTACCTCTACAACACACAATACCCCTGTATACACTACCTCTACAGCACATAATACCCCTGTATACACTACCTCTACAACACACAATACCCCTGTATACACTATCTCTACAGCACATAATACCCCTGTATACACTACCTCTACAACACATAATACCCCTGTATACACTACCTCTACAACACACAATACCCCTGTATACACTACCTCTACAACACATAATACCCCTGTATACACTACCTCTACAACACACAATACCCCTGTATACACTACCTCTACAACACATAATACCCATGTATACACTATCTCTACAGCACATAATACCCCTGTATACACTACCTCTACAACACATAATACCCATGTATACACTACCTCTACAGCACATAATACCCCTGTATACACTACCTCTACAACACACAATACCCCTGTATACACTACCTCTACAACACATAATACCCCTGTATACACTACCTCTACAACACATAATACCCCTGTATACACTACCTCTACAGCACACAATACCCCTGTATACACTACCTCTACAACACACAATACCCCTGTATACACTACCTCTACAGCACACAATACCCCTGTATACACTATCTCTACAGCACACAATACCCATGTATACACTACCTCTACAGCACACAATACCCCTGTATACACTACCTCTACAGCACATAATACCCCTGTATACACTACCTCTACAGCACATAATACCCCTGTATACACTACCTCTACAACACACAATACCCCTGTATACACTATCTCTACAACACACAATACCCCTGTATACACTACCTCTACAGTACATAATACCCATGTATACACTACCTCTACAGCACATAATACCCATGTATACACTACCTCTACAGTACATAATACCCATGTATACACTACCTCTACAGCACACAATACCCCTGTATACACTATCTCTACAACACATAATACCCATGTATACACTATCTCTACAGCACATAATACCCCTGTATACACGACCTCTACAGCACACAATACCCCTGTATACACTATCTCTACAGCACACAATACCCCTGTATACACTACCTCTACAGCACACAATACCCCTGTATACACTACCTCTACAACACACAATACCCATGTATACACTACCTCTACAACACACAATACCCCTGTATACACTACCTCTACAGCACATAATACCCCTGTATACACTACCTCTACAGCACACAAGACCCCTGTATACACTACCTCTACAACACATAATACCCCTGTATACACTACCTCTACAGTACATAATACCCCTGTATACACTACTTCTACAGCACGCAATACCCCTGTATACACTACTTCTACAGCACACAATACCCCTGTATACACTACCTCTACAACACACAATACCCCTGTATACACTATCTCTACAGCACACAATACCCCTGTATACACTACCTCTACAACACACAATACCCATGTATACACTACCTCTACAGCACACAATACCCCTGTATACGCTACCTCTACAGTACATAATACCCCTGTATACACTACCTCTACAGCACATAATACCCCTGTATACACTACCTCTACAGCACATAATACCCCTGTATACACTAGCTCTACAACACATAATACCCATGTATACACTACCTCTACAGCACATAATACCCCTGTATACACTACCTCTACAACACACAATACCCATGTATACACTACCTCTACAACACACAATACCCCTGTATACACTACCTCTACAACACACAATACCCCTGTATACACTACTTCTACAGCACACAATACCCCTGTATACACTACCTCTACAACACACAATACCCCTGTATACACTACCTCTACAACACATAATACCCCTGTATACACTACCTCTACAACACACAATACCCCTGTATACACTACCTCTACAGTACATAATACCCCTGTATACACTACCTCTACAACACACAATACCCCTGTATACACTATCTCTACAGCACACAATACCCCTGTATACACTATCTCTACAACACACAATACCCCTGTATACACTACCTCTACAACACATAATACCCCTGTATACACTACCTCTACAACACACAATACCCCTGTATACACTATCTCTACAGCACACAATACCCCTGTATACACTATCTCTACAACACACAATACCCCTGTATACACTACTTCTACAGCACACAATACCCCTGTATACACTACCTCTACAACACACAATACCCCTGTATACACTACTTCTACAGCACACAATACCCCTGTATACACTACCTCTACAACACACAAGACCCCTGTATACACTACCTCTACAGCACACAATACCCCTGTATACACTATCTCTACAGCACACAATACCCCTGTATACACTATCTCTACAGCACACAATACCCCTGTATACACTACCTCTACAACACACAATACCCCTGTATACACTATCTCTACAGCACACAATACCCCTGTATACACTATCTCTACAACACACAATACCCCTGTATACACTACCTCTACAGTACATAATACCCATGTATACACTACCTCTACAGCACATAATACCCATGTATACACTACCTCTACAGCACATAATACCCCTGTATACACTACCTCTA